>CM042328.1:18989390-19551890 GCA_023566125.1 Zingel zingel
AAAGAAAAAAGTGCGAGCTGCTCCTAGTCGGCCATCTCCTTACACTGTGGAACCTCACTGGTGTGTTCTCACTCTCATGCCTTCAGTCTTTCCTGTGTGAGTATGTTTGCAGCTGTACGCCTGTGCAAACGTTTTGTGCAAATTATTCTGAGGCACTCTTTTATTCATGGGCATGTGCATCTTTTAAAGCATTTCATTTTGGGAACATTTTAGTTAAGTGCATGCAGCTTTCAGAAGACTGGAAACATTCAGGTGCGAAAGACCACACAGTAGCTATTAGCTTTTTCACAGTGTTGCCATGGCAACACTATCAATGAGAGTACATATTGATTATTAATATTTTGCTATCATCTACTGAGTTGGAAACTTTACATTGTTGAGAAAGCAATGAGAGACGAGTGTAAACGTTATTTTTGTCCAGGTCTCAACAGTTGTCAATATATGACCTGGTCACAACCTTTTTTTAGACTGTGGTTGCGACCTTTAACTGTAGAGTCTGACCACATAGTTGGTCAAACTCTGTTCAAACACAATGTGTAACACATGAAAAAACATCCACAAACATCCTGCCCTGGCCCAAGCTCCATTTTGTAAATGCTGATAAGATGAATCACTCTCTCATACATTTGATCCAAAACCCAATCAGTAGTATTCAAAGGAGACAGAACAAAAACAGATTTAAAATAATATGAATTATTCTGTGGTTTCTTAGAGCATCAGATTGCTTCATAATAGTAATTATGAACATAATCCCATTACATCTTTGCTCGTTGCAGAGATTTGAAATTTCATGTAATCTGCAAAAATGCATCACGTCAAAGATCACGTCTTGGAAAATGAAGAAAGGGATCAAGCAACATGTCCATAGAAAGCAAGACAACTGATTGCACTGTATGTTTGTTTTTGTGCGTCCACACTTATCTCAGATAAGTAACTTTAACAATTGAAACAAGAAAGCAGGAATGGCAGATGTCTCCATAGTGGACTCCCACTACTACTACTAATAATAATAAAAATACATTTAATTTATAATGCACTTTTCATCAAAGATCTCAAAGTGCTACAGGTTAGAAACAAAAAAGATAAGTAGTTTAAAATACAAAAAAAAAAACATCTAAAGGGGACCAAAAGCTTTGCTAAAAAGAAATGTCTTAAGGCCTTTTTTAAAACAGTCAGTGGATTGAGGTGCCCTCAAGGTGTCAGGGAGGGCATTCTACAGACGTGGGGCAGCAGCACAGAAGGCCCTATCTCCCATTGTCCTGAGTCTGGTTCTGGGTATGTGCAGGAGGTTTGAGTGAGTAGAGCAGAGGGAGCATGTTCTGTTTTGTGGGTTGATAATTTCTTTGAGGTAGGGGGGGGCATGTCCATGGATGCATTGATGTGTGAGGAGGGAAACCTTGTACTCAATCCTGGTGGAGACGGGAAGCCAGTAGAGTGAGTGGAGAATGGGGGTAATGTGCTCATGTTTCCGCACTCTCATCAGGATCCTAGCTGCAGAGTTTTGGATGTACTGAATTCTCTGCAGACTCGTTCTAGGAATCCCATTGAGCAGTGCGTTACAGTAGTCCAGTCTGGAGGAGACAAAGGCATGAACCAGCTTTTCAGCATCTGAGAGGGAGAGAATGGGGTGGAGTTTGGAGATGTTACGGAGGTGGTAGAATGAGGTCTTGCATAGGTGATTTATATGGGCTTCAAAAGTGAGTTGGGAGTCCATTTTTACACCAAGATTTGTGACTGTTGATGAGAGGGGGATGTTGGAGCCAGAAAAGGTGATGCTGGTTATGGATGATGATTTGGTCTGGTGAGGAGTGCCAACCAGGATGCCTTCGGTTTTGGAACTGTTGAGTTGAAGGAAGTTGTGCTCCATCCATACCTTTATCTCCTCCAGACAGGTGGTGAGTTTTGATGGGGATGACTGTGAGGGTGGGGTTTCAGCTGTGGCATTTACATAGAGCTGTGTGTCATCGGCGTAGCAGTGGAATGAAATTTTGTGACGGTTTATGATTTGGCCAAGGGGGGTGAGGTAGAGGATGAAGAGGATGGGGCCAAGGACTAACCCCTGGGGGACACCGCAAGTAACTGTGTGTGGATTTGATTTGGAGTGGCCCAGGGAGATGTATTCTGTCCGGTTTGTGAGGTATGATTTGAACCAACTGAGGGCAGTGTCATTTATTCCAGTGGTGAGGTGGAGCCGGTTTAAAAGAATGCCATGGTCGACAGTATCAAGACTTCTATTTCCCAACAAAATCGTAAGGATTAATACGATCATAAAATCCATTTTAGCTGTGATCGTAGATTAACGAGTGCCTCCTATCCACTAAACTACAAGCTTCACTGATGTTTTCATTGTTTTTGTTCTGTCTAGTTATGTAAAATCTATATTTTTTAAATAGGTTACTTTTTCCATTAGATTGTTTAAATTCCCAAATAAATGTATGTGGTTTGCCACATGCAGTTCTATGTGGTTAAGAGTAACATCTGACTTGCAGCAGCTAAAACTATCGAAATTTACTTAAAATGACGCAGTGTATGAATCATAAAGGGAACAGCTGAAAGCTCTGACTGTTAGCTGTACAATACAATAAGCTTTGTAAGAACTGTATAGAAAATTGTTAAAAGGAGGTAACCGTTCCTTCCTCACAAATCAATCATATCCTGACTTCACTATATGCTCCTCCAACTTTTGGTTGGTGTTGATGCACATGTAAGTTGTAAGTATACATGTTTACACACCAGATTTCAAAAGGTGAAAGGTTGTTATGAGGAAGGCCACTAGGCTGAGAGATCACTCAAATGTGTGTAGTTAAGACCTATGTGTGCTAAGCGTTTGTTTTCAATCTATCTCCAAAAGCATATACTGCAAAGTTATTTTTTAGGTTTGATTTAAAAAGCTTTGAGACTTTTCAAGTGCCAAAAGCTGCTGATATGTTTAAGGTATAGTGAAGCCAGGTGCTGCTCTCCTCCTGCGATTCACATGTCAGATCGAACATCACCCCGCTTCACTTCCTCGGACAAGGAAAAAAGAAAGAAAAAGCTCCCGAAGGTGTAACTGAAAGTGAGAGAAACAGGTTGCCTTCTCTCCAAGGTCAACCAGCTGCCATAGTCAATGAGCCTCTTCAGTCTATGCGTAAACAAATCACAGAATCACCTCCACAAGCATTTGTGTGTCATATATAATACAGCCCTTTGACATCATCACATGCCTAACAAAAACACACAGTCACAGACATAATAACCCCCGTGAGATTAATGGAAGGCTTTTGACTGAGTCATACAAGATGTCCTCAAAAATCTGTTTACTTCTGATCTTTTACAGTTTTTTTCTGCTCTTGCCCGTGTGAGCAGTCCCTGAGACACCCTTTGGTGCTGTCTGTTTGTGTTTACTCCTGCAGACAAACCCGCAGCTTTATCAAGGGTGCTATGGAAAGGACAGTGTGTCATGAGGGACCGAGCGAGCAGCACGGTGCCGCATTGTTTTAGAGGCTGGATGAGTCATGGAAGACAAATTGGGGTTGGTGGCATTTGAGAAGGCTCGTCCATTGCATCAGGACAGCACTGTTTAAATCAACAGTGGGACTATAACATGTTCCCATGATGCCTGTTTCAGCAGGTCAGACAAGGAATTCATTAAGGTATAATGTAACCTAATTACCTGAGAGACTCGACAGTTACATGCTACGATTGTAATTTGTTTTTGGAGAATACCTCTGCTGTCTCTGTTAACCCTCCTCACAAACATGAATTTAAAATTCTCCAAACATCAAGCCATATTTATAGCACCTAGTACACAATGTGAGTGCAGCATCGCTGTGACTATTTCAAGTAATTTATATATGACTCACCAAAGAAATTCAAAAGCTCATACATCATCAAAAGAGCAGACAGCAAATTCTGTTCTGCTTTAGTCATGGCTGAATTACTTCTCATCTATATCGTCATTTTTCGGTGAGAAGACTCCACGCTTCAATTATTTGTTCCTTTTGACAAGTCTGAAATTCAAATGAGGCGCTTGACATTGTGTAGATTTAAACTTAAAATGTGGTCAAAAATATGTGAAACAACCCCCCCCCCACACACACACACACACACACACACACACACACAAACACACACACACACACACACACTCACTGCACCCCTTCCACCCTCTCATTCAGGTTTTTAAGACAAAAACATTTCAAAATAATGCTGCTCAGTAGGTTTCAGCTATCTCTGAGTGGCTGCCTTTGATTTTTTCCCCTGTCTATACTGATAAAAGCAAAATTACACAAGATTGCCCACAGACAATAGGGGTAGCTATAAATGCGTAAATTTTGTTTTTGACTTTCAGCACATATCTCCTATGTAGATTTGTCCCGTATGCGAATGTCAAGTGTATGCAGGTGACAGACTCCGAGTATAATCCGTTTTCCTCCTTGCTCCCCTTTTTTTCTCTTTTCCACCTCTGTGTCTCTTTGTGTCTCGCTCTCTCCCCCCTCTATCTCTCTCTGACCACCCTCACACACACTGCCAACGTGAGATAGCCATGTCTGTGTGTCCAGTGCAGTGTGTCATGTGTGATAATGTGTGACGTACTCGTCACGTGCCAGCGGTTTTAGGGTTCCACTAGAAGCTACTTATTATTGTTATCATTTGTAGGCATCATCATTATCAGCTGGAGCAGACGCGACGGTTCCCTCTGCGACATTGTTCCCTCCAAAAAACCCTAAAGCTCTAGCCGCCAAAGCTACCCACAACATAACCAACAAAAGAGGGAAGAAAATACGTCGAAAATCACTCTGGCACTCTTTCAATGTCCCTCCCCTCATCCATCCTCTCATCCATGGCCTACACCCCACCACCACCCCTCTGTGTACCCTCTGCACTCTGTCTCCCTTTTTTGCCTCTCTATCAAACGTTCACTTCTTTTGTCTCACCCACTCTTTCTTATTCCATTGCACTCTATCTTTCTGCGTGACACACTCTGCCCTCGTCCGCTCTCTCTGGCCGCCATTATCTGAAACACCCATCTCCTCATCTTTACCTCAATTCCCCTCTCCCATAGTCAGGAAAAAAATCACGACCTATACACACAGATAAACGCACCCCCCAACTCACACAAACACACACACACACACACACACACACACACACACACACAGTGACACTGTGCATGCAAATAGTCTAACCCCTCCTAAAACCTTCTTCTATGCACACACTCACCCACCCACCTTCTACTTTCTCCAAACCCCTAGCTCCCCAACCCCCCCACCCCCGTAATCCTAATCACACCACCACCCCCGTCATCAACCCTTATCTCACTCCACCAAATCTGCTGTGACTCAAAACAATTTCCTCTCATTTGCGATTTTACTGCCCACCCCCGCCTCCTACACCTCCATCAAACCATCTACCCCCTCCAATACCCCATCAGGCGACAACCCCACCCAAACACACATGCACACAAACACAAACACATACAAATGCACTCACGTACACACACTCTGACCGGTCGCCATTAACAATGACGGCTCATCATGTGTAAGCGGTGACTTGCCACTGTCATCCAGTGGAACCCGAGAAGAACTGCAGTGTGACGTCACGGCGGACGCCGGCCCCGCTGGTTGGTGGAACATATTTACGTGTGTGATTCTGTACGTGTGGTTGGGATGGTGGAGCCGGAGGAGTACAATTTGGTGGGTGGGTGGAACCGGTGGGCCTTGCTGCATCACTGAACCAGGAAAATGAATGAGAGCCTACACTAGGTTTCACCCCCTTCTTCTCCCGTTGGCCTCTGCTAATTTCCCTTTTTTCTTTTCTGCTTTTCTCTTCTCCTTTTGGCTTCTAAGGCAAAGAAAACAGTTGAAAACTGCAATAAAAAAAAGTGTTTGACAACATATTCGACGGTATGTTGCAAGGTTGCTTGACTGTGTTTAATGACTTGAATCGGCAGAAGGAGAAACAAATGTTTATGTTATTTGATGAAATTATTAGGAATTCATTCAAAGTTTAGTGAAGCAGCCTGATGTGCCAGAAATGTTGAGCGTTTGAATTTCAACAAGAGCAGAACAGCACCACCCGATGGGAGGTTCTCATAGCCACGACCAGATAGAGAGGATCACCTCACTGAGAGGTGTTACTATGGGAGGAAGAATATAAAATGATGAGGAGGATACAAGCCTGTGTGCTGTTTCACCGTGACAGACTCGGTGAGGGCAAAATAAATCTCTGAGTGAGAAACAACTCAGTTTCTGTATCTCTGCAGTTATGAAATGGTTTGACAGCCAACAGCAAAAGAGTTTGTTAGTATTAATCTTTTTTTTTTAGCAGACAGTGTGCAGTTTGTACTGATGATGGGGATTTCAAATATCGCCTTTGGCTTGTAGTGGTCATTTAAGTTAAATCTAAAACCAGGAATATGCTGAAACAGTTGTTTCTTCTTAGACACGTGTTGTTGAGTCTATAATGCAATAACCGTTAAATACAAACATCAAAGATCTTAACATTTAAAGAACCGTTTACATTATGCTATTTAACCAATTGTTTCAACTCAATTACATGCAATTGAATATGTTATTCAATATTAATATGTATTTATATGTTATATGAAATACCATCAATAGCCGTGAATTGTTATTTTACTTAATTCTGCAATAGCTGACATTTACATACCACCTTTTAATACCACCTTTTAAGTTGATATGGCGAACTTGTTAACAAACAGTTGCTTATTTACATACCCCGCAGTTATGGGGCGACATGATCATTCATGTGAAGTTGTGTTTCTGACCACCCGGCAAATATTTACTATTTTAGCTTCGTTTTATGTCTCTACCAACTCCTGAGGGAAACATTTGGCTCTTTAGCTGCTAAATGGTCACCGGTGTTCACCAGCTATAGTCGCTAACTGTGTCTGTCTGCTCGATGGTGCTGAGCAGTTAGCATACAGTGGGTTTTTAGAGCTTTTTTGCTGAAAACAGCTGCCTTGTGCGGACAAAAAAGACACAATGAGAGCGGCGAGAGTGAATCAAAGTAGCTGTAAAGCTCTGTAAAGCCTAAGGGAGCTGCAGGTTCAGGTGATAATTATCCGTAGGTTTTTAATTAGCGATAATCAAAAGTGATCCCTTTCACTTTGTAACATTGTTCTCACATTGTTAATTGACACATTGTTAGTGTGAAATTATTATTTCACACTATATATAGCCCCTTTAAAGCTGTTTACATTTTTACATGTACAAGGGGTCAGATAACTATGTGACAACCAACTTAACACTTATCACCTACAGATACCACAGCAGACTAAGCCTGACCAGTGACAGTATCATTTTAACCCCTCATTACATATCTAGCAGCAAATATAATGTGTCATTTACCTGTACTGTTAAAGTCATCTTTAACTTTTTCTACCTTATTCTCCACAGTAAAACTGTCTGTGTCATAACTTCCACCTACCGTCAATATCCTGTTAAGGACACGTTTAAGTAGGGTGAAAGCCCTGTAACTCATACAGTGTGTTAGATAATAGGCATGACCAAAACATTTCATTACTTTGAACTTTGGTGAAACATTAAATATCTGTGATGCTGCAGAGCAGCTGAGAGAAAAACTACCAGCTTCATTTTGGCACCGTTTTTAAGGGGAGTGCACAGCTTGTTGGCGGGTTGGGGGTGGAGAGATCTGACTTGTAGCAATGCCCCAGCATACTGTATTTACCCACTCTCACAGACAGTAAAGAGTAAGGTGGGCGGACATTGCCTTGGTTATTGATTATTACCCAGGTAATTGGTTATTGATTACTCCCAGCCTTCTTGTCTGAGGGGACTTACTGTACGAGCATTCAGTTTGGTATTGAGTTCTGTTTTCTGCCAAATCTAATTTCAGTATGGAAGATTTAGCTACAAAAAACGCATGTAGAGGAGTAAATGGACAGTCCAAAACAGACGAATCACCTTCTGCTGCTGCTCGCAGTGTTGACTCATGCTGCGGATCCTGCATGAAAAGACTCAAGCTCTGGTTACCTGTGGACTACAAAAATGAAACTGTTCAGTTTTTAAAACTGGTGGGACCCGTGGTAAGATTGTGTTTACAAGAGTTGAATTATAAACTCCTCCAGACTAAACATTTTCAGAGCTAAAGGTACTAAGTCTGCAACAACATTCAGAATAATTGAGTGTGAATCATATTAGATACAGGAACATCTTCCTGTATCTAATACAGGAAGATTGAGGTTGTTGAGGCTGTTGGGATTGTACATTTTTAAAAGCTGCTATTATTTAGAGTAGTTTGCAGTGCTGATCACTTATTATTACCATGCTAAAAGTGAATATGTCTGTGTTGCCTTTAGTTTGAAAAATGAGAGTTGTGGTGTACCAGTAATCCTTTTCAATTTGCCATCTGCTCCATTATAACAGCAATTAACAGGGTAATAACTCCAAACCATTGGGAATAATTAGAAAAAGAATTGCCTGGTAGTGATAAAAGTGTGTCAGTAATTTACAGAAAACAGAATACACCCTCTCACTGACCTAAATAAATGCCTTAGAGGCATCACTATCTTGAGTATCAGACAAATACAGTGTGATATGTTGGTTGTACTAAATTATCACTTGAAGATGTTCAAAAGTAAGCCTTAAATACCTTTCTTATACTGTATATATCAACTCAAATGTATAGACTTTAAATATGCTTGACAGAGTAGATCAGAGATATTTTAGAACAATATTTTCAATATAGCATATCAATCTGAACAGAAAATTATAACTTTGTGAGGAGAAAAATAGTTTTTACTTTTCTCTGACTCCCATTCAGCGCACAAAGCCAGAACTTCATAGATGGACATTTACTTTCCTTATGATGCCAAAGGTTGTCAAAAACCTGCACTTCATTCAGCAATCACTAGAATTATTTTCTAAAGAAGAAAAGAGAAGTAGTAAAGAACTTTAGAAATACAAAAGGAGCTGCAAAAACCAAAGCATAACACATGCCAGCTGCCAGAGCAAATAAGAACTTTCTCTTACTTCAATGCCTTTTGATCATGTTTTTTTTATACAAATAATAACTCAGCTACTGTATGTGCTGCATGTGGAGTTTACTGTTTCATTCAAGTTTGGTAAAGTTCACTTATCTTTTTGTATTTATGAAAACGAGGGAGCGTGACTTTGTTTTTCAGTTGATTTCACAGATGATGAGCTTCCTGATCGGCTTCGTCAGCATGGTGTTCTGTGGTCACCTGGGGAAAACAGAGCTGGCGGGGGTGGCGTTAGCGATAGCCGTGAGTGATCACGGTGCAGTATAGTTTCTGTTTTTGTTGGCATTCTGCTCTCAGGCATCACTGCTCATTCTCTTTCATAGCGTTGCATTTGAATTTATTTTATTCCGACATGTATCTATCCAAGCATGAATCTGTTTTGCTTTTCTTTCTGGACTGTTGTCTAATGATATCTCATTTCAATATAGGTAATAAATGTCACAGGTATTTCCATTGGCTCTGGTTTGGCATCAGCATGTGATACTCTCATATCTCAGGTATTCAATTCATCTTATTTATACAACCAGGTCAGTCCTGACCAGTTACTGCTGTGTTCACAATATGCTCTTCCAGATTTGTTTTCCTGTGTCAAATTGCCCTTTTTCTTCCACCTGAGCGAGTCTTGTTTTATTTTCCCGTTTTTCAGACTTATGGGAGTGGCAACCTAAAGCGTGTAGGAGTGATATTCCAAAGGGGAGTTTTGATTTTGCTCTTAGCCTGTTTCCCCTGCTGGGCCATCCTCATTAACACTCAGCCTATTCTGCTGGCTGTCAGGCAGAGCGCAGAGGTCGCCAGGTGAACCCCTTTACAATTCAGCCATACAATAGCACAAACTGACATAAAATGCTACATATACACTTATTTCTCATGAATCAAGTTATATATATATATATATATATATATATATATATATATATATATATATATATATATGATGTGTTGTGTTTATCATTTTCCCTTTTTGTCTTTCTGCCATAAAGACTTTCCCAGCTGTATGTGAAGATTTTTATGCCAGCTCTGCCAGTGAGTTCAACCTCCTCAACAGTTTTTTATAACATGTTTTTTTCTATCTCCAGCCATATATGCTGTATTGAATTGTTTTTGTGATGCATTATTGATCCAATTAACCCCATTCATCCATTCAACTTCATGCTGGATTTTTCAGGCTGCCTTCATGTACCAGCTGCAGGGGAAGTATCTTCAGAATCAGGTGTGTTTAATGACCTGCAAGACCACTGGTGTGAAACAAAAAACGGACCGAAAGTTTGTCCGTAACAAGACCATTTTGTGTGCTAGAAAGGAGCGTGTTCTGTGAGAAAGTAACCAACAGCAGCTGCACTGATGTGTTGAACACAGCAAGTTTTTTTTAACAGCTTGCTTTGGCTCACAGGGCATAATGTGGCCCCAGGTGATATCTGGAGCCATGGGGAACGTTTTAAATCTAATAATAAACTACATCTTCCTCAACCGTCTGGATCTGGGGGTCGCGTGAGTACACCCACCATACCCACAATAGTGTACTCCTTAACTGAGTCATAATCTTTAATACTAAAAACCAGTCTAGAGTATCAGTCAGAGTAAAAATATAGCCTGCTGGAGGCTTTATTTGAGGACTTCTTTGTATGAGTGACTGACAATGACTACATGCTTTGTTTTTCTACCTTTTTGGGTGTTGTTTAATCGTCTGGATGCCACTAAAGTGGATCTGCAGCTGCCAATACCATCTCACAGTATGCTTTGGCTGTGTTTCTATTTGTGTACATCTGCTCCAGGGGACTGCACAAAGCTACATGGGATGGTAAGTATAGTGGATAAAACTACTGTAGGCGAAGTTTGTAATATGGTGCTAATTGTCAGGAAAATAGAAACAAAGAGACTATTTATTACTTTGGTTAGCTCGGTCAGATGTCCTTGAAATGAAAACTCCATTTAAATGTAAATTTTTCATAAAAGTAAGTCTAGATATATATTTTATTTATTATTATAAATGTTACTCTCTATGTCTGTTGAACTGTTTGGTTGCCTAGCAGCTACATTTCAAACTTTTAGATGTTGACCTACTGTGCACTTAGAAAAAGACTCTACCCTAGCTTTACAATTAATTGTAATTAATTAATTGGACATGAACAAATTCAACAAGATCTCTATTTTATCTATAATTAGTGCCCCATTACATAGATCTTTCTAGGTAACTTCATAGAAAATCATTAAGAATTACAGACCTAGAAAGTAAAGCAGTACAGTTTTGGCATCAGTTAAACAAAGTGCTTATCAAACATTTTCTGTCATCTGGATTCACACTTACATTGATATCAAGTGTGAAACCTAATTACACTCCTATCAACTGTACTAGTGCTAATAAGCTTATGTTAACATACTAACACACTAAACTGAGGTAGTAAACATGTTAAACAAAACCTGTTATTAACAACTATGGCTATACATCAGCATGTTAAAATTGTCATTGTGGGTGTGTTAGCATGCTGACATTTAGCATTTAGTTCAAATCGCCATTGTGCCTTAGAACAGCCCCACAGAGCTGCTAGCATGTCTGTAGACTCTTGTTTAATCTTTCATGCAATGTTCACAAATCACACTAATGGATGAGTTTTGGCTCACTTCTGCAACTCTCACTGGTGGTCAGTGTTTTCAGTATAACATGGCTGTCTTAAAGGTATAAATACATTTCACTAAATCCATTGTACCTCCTATTATCTCCAAGGCTGGTCAAAGGACTGCCTCCAGGAGTGGGGTCCTTTCCTCCTCCTGGCCATCCCCAGCATGCTGATGTACTGTCTGGAGTGGTGGCTGTATGAGATCGCAGGGTTCCTGGCAGGCATCATCAGTGAGGTCGAGTTGGGAGCTCAGTCTATAGTTTATGAACTGGCTGTTATCGCTTCCATGGTAACTGCCTTACAATGTTTTTTTTCTTATAGTTAGGATAACTATATTTATCTGGTATGTTTTGGATTGATTAAGTATGTAACAAAATGTATACTAATGTCATATTTGTGCCGATACCTGAATGATTTTGATGCTTAGGACTACACTTAAGAATCTTGGTGTATTACTATATTTAGCTATGAAATGATTGTTTCCATTTTCCATTCATCCTGTCTACCACAGTTTTCAATGGGTTGCTCTGTGGCTGCCAGTGTTCGGGTTGGAAATGCTCTTGGTGCAGGGAACACAGAGCAAGCCAAGCTATCCAGCAAGGTCTCCCTCATCTGTGCATGTATGAATCAAATATGTAGCCTGACAAATCTCCTGCACAGTTTATCGATACGGGAGGTGGTGTGGAGTTTTGTTACGGAGGAAAGCTCCTTGGATCTGTTTCTATCAGGCCTCATTACAGAACTTCCTAAGTCTGAAATCCTATCTTTTAGGATTATTGGTATTACAGAAACATGCTTTCTAACTTCATTTAGGAACACATCCTACTTTATCTTAGGATAGGAACTAAGCTATTACAGAACCATCCTAACTTAGGTATTCCCAAGTTAGGAATCCTAAAAAAGATTAGGTTACAGGAGGTCTGAGATGTAGGACACAGGCATGAGTTTAGTTAGTGCTTCTGTAATGGGAAGATATGATTTGTCCTATCTTTGAAACTTAAGTTAAGCTAGGACAAGCAGTTAGGATATTTTTTCAAAGCCATGTGCCATTTTTTTTGCATTTAAATCTGACACCAAAATGCTTTCTGTTGGGTCCTCTACTCTCTCTGTCACTTATTGATTTAAAATATATGCTAATCCACATAAACACAAATTTGGTTTTATATATTTCCCACCCTTTTCTAATAATGTGCTGTCATTCTTATGCCCAATCCAGTTATTGTCTCATGTTTCATCGGAGTTTGTCTTGGTGTGTCTAAGGATGTGGTTGGTTACATTTTCACCACAGAGAAGTGAGTACAGATTTTGTGTTTTCTTACCTTAAACAATAACTAACGACAGACCCTCACACAGAGAGCTCCTATAATGTTAAAGTGAAATTCTTCATGTATTAACTTTAGAGGACGCTGACCCTTGACAGCAAGGTAAGCTTGGACTTGTTGATTTCGCACAACCTGAGACATGGTGCAGCTATTTCATCTAAGCAGAAACATCAACTTTGCACTCGCCATTTCTTTTGCAATTTTATTCTCAGGTCTGTATTTGCATTTTGCTTTTAGAGACATTATTCAGAGGGTGGCTGATGTCATGAAGATTTACTGTTTCATCCATGTCGCTGAGGGCATTGCGGTGAGCCTTTGCCATACAAATCACTTTACCTCTCTGCTGAGCAAAATAAACCTGACAAGTTGTCACAGATGTCAGATTTCTCTTTGTTTTACCTGCACAGGCTGTGACCGGAGGTATTGTCAGGGGGGCAGGGAAGCAAATGGTTGGTGCTGTGTGCAGCTTGGTGGGTTTCTACTTCATTGGGTTCCCCATTGGAGTGTCTTTGATGTTCCCTGTCAAAATGGGCATTGTAGGTGAGGACAGATACAAATATTTATACAGTAAGTAAAAATTGAATCATATACTAATACACTAATAATCTGCCCTCTTTCCATCTCTGTTGCAGGGTTGTGGTCAGGGTTTTTCATTTGTGTTTTGATACAGTCCACATTTTTTATAGTTTTCCTGTGTAAACTAAACTGGACAAAAGTCACTGAAGAGGTGAGTGACACCTGTGTCACAGGATGAAAATAATTCAATTAATACAGTGCCCTTGCCATTAAACTGTGCAAAATCAACAATGTGGACAGCATGTGATTCTAATGTTGAAGCCTGTTTTTCAGTGTTTTTTAAATATGAAATATGTAATATAGTTGTTTCAAATATCTCTAAATAGGCGCAGATAAGAGCAGGAGTCCACATTACAGAGAGGAATGAGATCTTCGGGCTAGAAAACAAAGGTAAACACAAGTTATTTTACCTACAGCTATATATGGACATCTTTTTTTCTGAGAACTATTGCACAACTAACGCTAGTGATGTATTAAAACCTCTCACAGCCCTGGATTCTGGTGAGAAACAGGTCCACATTGTGACCAGTATATCCAGTTCTTTGAGTCCAATGGAGGGGAAGCTGGAAGTGCTCGGTGCAGGTCAGCAGACATCAGATGACGTGGTTCTGTCAGTCAGGCAGCTGGTGGTACGACGGGGCCTCGCTGTGCTGCTCATGGTCATCATCCTTGCTGCTGGAGTCTTCATTAGCGAGCTGCTCATCAGACTGCTAGAATGAGACGAGTGACCATTATTAGACCTCACGCGTGCAGCATGAAACAGCTCTGTGAGTCTGCATTCCAGAGTACAGATGCATCTTCATGTTTAGCAATAACGCATTCTATGTAGAAAAAAACAGACACCTACAATTGACAGCAAAATTATACATACAACAATATGTCTTTGGGTGTTACAAGATTAAGTGATTAGCATGATAGAGTGAAGGCAGCTTCCATCATACCATCTGAAGCCATTTGTAATGACACATTTCCATTCCATACTCACACTTTTACAAAACCTCTGACCAGTTATTATGCACTAATGATGGGAAAATATTACAGTGATACATGTTAAACAAGTAAAAATGTTCCATAACTATATTAAAAAAGTGCAATTATTTCATCATTTTGAAAACTTGAAAAGTTGTTGAATTTGTTTAGATCCATTTGTATTGTTACTTTATTTCCTGTTATTACTTCATACCGAAGGGTTTGTCTTTAAAGAACAACCTATTTTTGGTACTTAGTACTAAAGTTAGTATTTCTTGTTCTAATCTTATTTATAGTTTAAACCCAGTCACTCTGGCAGTACTTACATTAGTCATGTAAACTTATAGGAAGCATGACTTTAATGAGGCAGCCAATGAAAAGCTGAACTGGAGAAATACTGTATAGGGATGTCTCTTCATATAGAAACATGCTGTGTAAGATAGTTTTCAGTCAAGACACTGAGGAAACATGTTTTCATTATGAAATATATAGTCTGAATGGATGCCACAATTAGAAAGAGCATGATTAAATGCTATGTTTAGGCTACAGCGTGTCCATGGATGTGTGCTTTCATCATCAAAGACAGAAAAGCTGCTCTTTTTCTTTAGTTTATTTTTTCTTTCCTTTGATCTGTGTAGCCAAATTTGATGATAATGAAAGGTCTGTATGGTCACACTGCAACGTGCTGGCTGGATGAAGACATATCAAACAGACATATCCACAGTTATAAGCTCACAAATAAAGAATTCACCCTGCTAACAGCAAACATTAACCATGTGTGATTGTCAGAAATATATACAGGTATGGTGTTTCTCCACAGATTCTATGAAAGCAATTAGCTCAACGTTTTGTAAAATATACTTGTTATTCGAGTTGTAAGCATTCCGCGATGGGAGAAAAACGTGCTCTGGTTTATTAGCATTTCTTTAAACCAATCATCTTGGGCGGCACTAAGTGCTGCAAGGAGCCACAGTGTCGCTGCAAAATAGCCTCGGGAAGGAACTTGTGTTGGTGGAACATGTGTACATTCAAAAGTAGTTTTAGACGTGCAACAGAAAACTCAGATTGGACAGATAGTCTAGCTAGCTGTCTCGATTTACCCTGCAAAGATCTGAGGAGCAGTTAACCATAGTCCTCAAAAATCCACCGGAGTTTAAAATTCCAACACAAAGAAAGTGTAAGGTAATGGACATCCGGCCAAAAAGAAGGACATACAGTGGAATTTCCGGCGGTAACGGAGCAATCCTGGAAGTGGAAGTTCATATATATAGACTAAATGCTAACCAACAGCTGCCATGTTCTCACATCAAGCAGCCCTAAACAGAATTATCATTTTGGGAAATACGCTTATTTGCTTTTCTGGCATGGAGACTCTCAAGTCTGTATGGTAAATATGAGGCTACAAAAAGCAATTGGTTAGTCTATCAATACATGGACTAATCAAATTACACATAACTTGTTAAAGAATAATTATGCAGTCCATTTGTATTTATAGTTAGGGCACATAGTCGGGCCCTTCTGAAGGCATGTTTTTGGTACAGATTAACCACTGCATATTTTGTTGGTCATAGGTGATAACTTCAAAGTGCTCTCACATAAGAGGTTTCAACAAAAGTCTTCACTCTGACCTATACGAAGTCATTGCCCCCACAAGCCACTGCACTCTCCAAACGGAAATCAGCACTGACTTACAACAGATTGAAGTTTTCAACAGTCCCATAAAAAACATGCATATTAATTTATCATTACTCAACATGTAAATCAGGCTTGATTTATACATTGTTACATCGTCGTCTGAGCTTAGCCTTGCTCATCAGCTGTAACATTGTCACAGGCTCCTCACAGCGACTGTAATCTTGGCCCGCTCACCTCCAGAGACTGCAATCAGTAACATGCTGTGGCATCATTAACAAGTGACATGTGTAAAGATTTGCTTTCAGTATCATTAGAGTAGAACTTGTGATAGTTGCTTAAGGAATCTCATATTAACTTCTTGGTTGTGGAACCATGCAGCACAATAACTTACCTGTAAGTCAGTTAAATTATGGCTGTAGTTAGCGATATTGCATATTATTTTAGTGAAACAGTCCAGAACTACTTTTACATTTTGGGGGAAATCTTTTATCACTTTTGGCAACTTTAAATCAAATAGGCAAAACTAGAAATGATTTGTCTTTGTATAGATAATATATGTTTTATCATGAATCAGTTATTAAACAAGGCAGGTTTCCATCACATTTAATAGCTAATCCTTTCCTGAGTCTTTTGAGTTCCTATAGGATATAACAATAGAAACAGTATGAGTAGTACCTTTCCCAACTCATAGTGCTACACCTGCTTTCACAAATCCAAATTCCATATCATGGAAAACATTCCATAACATGTTAAAAATTAAAGTGAATTTATAATATAATCACTGTATCACAGAGTAGAACTGTGTTGGCTCCAACTTTAAATAAAAACTGGTCACTTCAGTAGTCCCCTCACCATGACACTTTTATTTGCTGATACCTGTAAAGCTGTGGCATTTATTTACAGGTATATGATGAAATGTAAATCTGGTTTTGGTGCTTCTTTTGTTTGTGCAGGTTTATTTACACAATGTGTGTCTGAGAGAGGGCTTTTTCTTTGATTAGACTATCTCATGTGAAAATAGCTTTGCAGTTATTTACTAATGTATCTACATCCTAGCAGGACCAAGAGTAGGAGTTTTCTGCCCATCAGTTCAGCAGCTGTGGGATGCTGTTACATGAAGAACAACAGGACCTTAATAATTGGTGGGTTCATTTTTGCATCCTTGGCAACATAGTTTATATTCCTTCCCTTGAACTGCATATTTCAAAGAAGAACCATAGAAGAAGAGTTCAATCTATATAGTTTGCAGTTCAGATTACAGACTACGACAAATGTCTTGGTGAAAAATATATATTTTGACTTCTCTGTGGTTAGTTTCATTCTTATACACTTTAAATGTCCTTATTGATTGGAGGGCTAGCATATGGCAGTACATTATATTATGGGCCCAATAAAAAAATAACTCTAGATCTAAATTGTCAGTTTGGGAGAACTGTGTTTAGCCACTAGATGTCTACATTCAGAGGTCAGGGGTGGGGGCCAGTGGCGTAGGACTGGAGTCATTAGCCCAGTTCAATGTAAAGTTGGCCCTGCTGTGAGCGGCGAGCTCCAGTACAGGGAAAGAGTCCAATATAAGATGTTGGGATCCCGAGCCAAAAAAGGTTGGTGTAAGATCACAGGAATAACAAGGTCACTGTATTTATTTTTATAGTTTGTTTGCAAAAACACACAGAGATAGAACAGGATGGTAACATTACCTAATATTCTGAGCTTAGCAGCAAACATCAGAGCTATTCCCACTGGCAGACCAATGCAGTAGTAACACACCAGGTAATCTTCGGTTTTCTTAAACACAACAGCTCAATAAACAAGACAACAACATTAGTTCTATTCTGTAATAACGTACCAGAAGTGCATCAAAGAATTGCAAATGCCTTTATAGGATGCAGGAATAAACGTGGGTTGGTTTAAAACTCACTCATCAGAGGTAAATATGTAGCCAGCGATGACAATACCCTGGAACACAGCAAGCACTCCTGTAGCAAAGATATTAGGTAAGGGATAATACCTGATAAGTTATGTGCAATGCAAGATTGTGTGTGTGTGTGTGTGTGTGTGTGTGTGTGTGTGTGTGTGTGTGTGTGTGTGTGTGTGTGTGTGTGTGTGTGTGTGTGTGTAGCGCGCACCTCCACCGATGACACTGAGAGTGGTGTGTCTTGCATGCCGTCTGTGGTCAGTACCCTCTGATGGTTGGTGTTGAGTCTGTATCCAGAAGTCAAGCTGCTCCTGAGTTTATCCTTAACAATAAGCATCAGAATACCATAACCAGCAGTAGCATATGTCATTAGAAATTGGTATGCCGGTGAGAAATGGTATTTCACAGTAGAACATAAGTGACATATTGTTTATGAGTAGGCCTAACAGAAACCGGAAGAACTGCAGCAGGCAGCATACGTTACCAAAAACGATAGTGACATACCACTCAGAATCAACATATGCCACCAGAACAAGTTAAGTAGAGTAGTGTGTTTCCCTTAGGAGTTGGTAAAGACAGAGAGCAGAGTTCAAAGAGAGTAAATATTGGATTTACATTCGCAAGGTGGACACAACCATGACTCCAAGTGAATAATAGCAAAAAATTACAGGTCTACATCCTTCAAAAAAGTTACGGAAGTTAATATCTTCGCTTCCAGGACTTTTTCCAAATGTCCCTAAAGTCTAAACTGGGGAGAAAGCTGTATAAGTATGATGCTGCTCCCTCGATTTAGAATCGTTACAAAACCACTTTAATCTTCGGGAGCTGGTTTCATTGCACACATTCAAAGCCATTCTAAATTACTTGGATGCCAGCACATCTGGCTGTGTAAGTTTTGAATGTTAAAGAATGTTTTTGATATCTTATACGTCTGTAATCTGTCTTGTGTCTCCATTTTATGTTGTTATATGCTTTATGTTGGAAACCATGTTAATTTTGCTGCTGCATATCTTGTCCAGAAAACTCAAGTAGTCTTATTCCTGGTTAATCAAAGATTAAATAAAAAATAAGTTCGCCATATTAACTTAACACCTGATACGTCAATGTTGTGTTCACAAATTGTTTTTGCTACCCCGAAGTGTCTAAAAAAACCTATTATTTCATGTAAAGTGCAGTCACGGCGGGTTTTGTTTTTACCTTTGTTTTCTAGTTATAGTGCTAAAACCGCCATACCCTGGAAATCCAGAGTTCTTGCGAGAGCACAATTTGAATTTGCTCAACGAGTCACTCTGGCATTGAGTAATGATGCTCATTAACTATGCCCTTGTAGCCGAGCTGCACCAATCACATCGCTGTATCTGATATAGGTTGGTTCAGAGGCGAGCTAAACAGATGACGACAGTTTAATCTACCAGTTAGCTCCGCTGGTAGCTAAGCGTATGGGGCTCTGGATATGTCACCCCGTGTATTGTTGTGATTGGTCGTAGTGTTATCCAATTGCGTGCAGTGAGATTTTCAAATGCATGCTTGGTGCCACCCCTCGAGTTGGGCAATTTTCATAACTCAATGCCAGACCCTTAATCTTTCGGATTTGGGTCTGGATTTCCAGGCTAGAACCGCCACTGGGTGGTTTTTAGATTGGAGAGAAGGGGTATAGTGTAGGTTTCTTGTGGCCTCCAGCACATGTGAGAGGGTTGAGGGGAACGAGGTTGCAGATAAAGCTGTTAGGGTGAGATTAGGAAGAGATAGGGTGGGGGTGCCTTTTGGTAAACTGGAGTGCCAAAGTTTCATTAATGAAAGACTGAACCAGCAGTGGCAGTGGGAGTGGAGTAAAGACACCAGAGGGAGGAAGCTGTTTGACATCCAACATCCAATAAAATCCAGGAATACAATGAGTCTGCCTAGGATGGATCAGATTAAGTTGGTCATATTAAGGCTGGGACATTGTGGGCTGGCAAGTGGTCTGTTTCTGGTGGGGAAACACAGAGACGGCAAATGTCTATACTGTGGATTTCTGGAGTCTGTCAAGCATGTCATTATACACTGTCCAAGATACGCTGAGGAAAGGAGACTAATATTCATGGCTCTAAACAAGTTGGGAATTGACATTTTTTCTTTAAAAACTTGGATGATGGTCCTAATCAAAAAGAAAGAGCATTGGGACTAATTCATTTCGTGAAAACCATAGACCTATATTGGAAAATATAGGTCCAAGAGGAGCTTAAATGTAAGCTAGATTGTCCTCATCACCAGTGGGAGGCAGCAATGCACTATCAGTGCCTAGTTTTAGGTAGAGGGAAGCTCTGCTGATACAAGCACATGCTTATGAAAGACTTGACTTGTTTAATTGTACAAAGAGAAGGTAAGAGCAGTGGTGATATAAACATGTGCTTCATCAATTTTTTGGGACAGGCTATTGGAGAAGCCTTGATGCTCAAACTCATGCTTTGTCAATTTTTTTTGTTCAAGTAGATTCTGTTGTTTTGCTCCAGTTTTCTTTTGTTAGTTTCAAGTTTTGTATTTTTCTGAATTAAACGTGCCGGCACCCTACAAATAAATCTGCGCTGTTGTAATTCAAGAAGTCTGCCTGCCTATTTTTTGACGCTCTGTCTACGCTACACAACAGTCGGGCAGGCAAGACGCTTTGCTTCTGAGACGCTCCCAGTGTGGCATGGTGCGTGGCGAAGGACAGAACAAAACCGCTGCGCAGCCGGAAGGCAGGTGGAAAATCCGGATAAGGTAGGAAAGTACACTCATCCCGGCAAGCACAGGTCTCATTCTCACGTTAAATGAATCAGGAGAGGAGACCAATAACATTTATATTACAAGGTAAGTTAGCCTTTAGTAGCTGTGTTTCTTTGTTATACAAGCCCAGGCTAGCTAAGCATTGTAACACTGCTCATTAAGCTAAATATGTAAATTTTACATGAGATATTTAGTCAATCTTACACTTAGAGTCAAAACATAAGAACATGATTAAAGATCAGTAAGAAATAAGACATTTGTTACAGTACAAAAGGTAAATCAAGACAAGAATGGAAAAAATACCATATGTTCAATAATGCACACATGGTCACTTAGTGAGGGATTTAGAATGTGTCTTGTAGTCCCAGTTGAACATTTCCGGCTGAGCAGATTAAAAAATGACCTTTGTAACAAGACCTTTGTTCATCCTGCCAGTCTTAGACTCATCAGATATTGCTTCCAGCCTTTTGTGGATTTTCTCAGCAGTGCAGCACTGAGACATTTTTCTCTACACAATTCAAATCCAACAGCCCATGTCAGGCTGTAGTTTTACAAAATGAACACCCAGGTCTGAGTGGACTATGAATTCAACACGTATCTCCCTAAGAGATCTAAATTCTGCCACTAGACATCTACATTCAGAGGTCAAAGATAGCTCAGAGGTTTGGGGTCTGGGCCAGTGGTGTAGGTGTAGGACTGGAGTCATTAGCCCAGTTCAATGTAAAGTTGGCCCTGCTGTGAGCAGAGGGCTCCGGTAAAGGGAAAGCAATGTGGAAAGCGACACCTATGGCCAAAATCAGAACTGAAACCAAGAAGATGAGTCCCCGGCGCAAGATCAGCTCAGAAACAGAGAGCAGCCCTTGAGTTTTGGTACTTGAAGTCTTTTTGCTCTGCTCAGCATCCCCCTCAGCTCCTCTTGTATTTGTGTTGTTGGTCTCAGCCTCATGACCGGCTTTCACCTCCTGATCCTGGGTGTTGACTGGACTGTAGCCATCTGCTTTAGGGGCTTTTTCTGTGTCCAACTGGGCCTTCAGGGTGCACAGATGCTGCTGTTAATCAATATGTGAGCAGCTCAAGTATATTTACACAAACATAGAAGTGAGAATGCCTTGCTTAACTACACACCACATACTATACATATGCACTTACTGTATCTGGGCAGTCAGAGATGTCAGGCACTATATCTTCATTAATCACTGTACTAATAGGGCGCTTTGGTATCAACACCACTTTCTTTCCAGCTCGCAGGACAGCCTGAAAACATATTAGAGTTTATGAGAGATGTAAACATTATTTTTATTCATGTAAAAAGGAAATACAAAAAGTGAAACAAAACAAAGAATTAAAATGCTGCCAAGTTAATTTGGTATAGGGAAATGCTGCAAGGATGCCAGCATTTATTGATGAGACTGCCTCATGATGAAGCTCCATTACAACAAAAATATTTAATTTGCTAATCCCAATTCCTGGCCTCAGTCCTATTTGGAAAGCTTTAAATACCATGCATGGTTTAGAGATAGATAAGAACATCCTACCTTGTGTGTGATTTTCTTCCAGTTGAGTTTGTAGATTAGAAAGAGGAAGAAACCCGTCTCTAAGAAAGCACATATTAAGAGACCCAGCCACAAGCCTAACCAGAGGAACACAAATAAGCAGGCTTTAAAGAAAGATCTCCAGTATATTCACTTCATACATACTCGTAAGAGAACTGTTTAAGGAAAGTTAAGAAAAACAAGCGTTATACTTGACATTTATGACAAAGAGAAATTCATATTTTGACCTGTGCTAAAAGAAAAATCTGGGCATCACCAAAGTCATCCTGAGGGGGAAATGAGTGTGTGTATCATATGTCATGGCAGTCTATCAATCCACACATATCAATGACTATCTGTATTGCCTTTCCCAAAATCTAGCCTTGTGCGGCTAAAAAA
This sequence comes from Zingel zingel, assembly GCA_023566125.1. Taxonomy (NCBI): domain Eukaryota; kingdom Metazoa; phylum Chordata; class Actinopteri; order Perciformes; family Percidae; genus Zingel; species Zingel zingel. Next base: position 19,012,106 of record CM042328.1, read on the forward strand.
AAGGTTGCTAGAGGCATTTCCCACCTCTGGTACTCTGAATTCCAAACATATTGCATATCTGCATATTACTGTAAATAAGAGCCACCCATATATGCGTATTACAGTGTGTGTGTGTGTGTGTGTGTGTGTGTGTGTGTGTGTGTGTGTGTGTGTGTGTGTGTGTGTGTGTGTGTGTGTGTGTGTGTGTGTGTAGGAAAGCGGAAGGTGTGGGACATCCGGCCTAAAAGAGGGACATCCGCTACATTATGGGTAATGTAGGCAAAATGTGTGGAATAAAACAGATGATATTTCTGGTTCTGCTGCATTGATGTTGGGTCTTTTTTAGAGTGAGTCCAATATAAAACTGTAATGCTGAGATCCCAAGACAAAAAAGGTTGGTGTAAGATCACAGGAATAACAGGATCACTGTATTTATCTTTAATCCTAGCTTGTTTGCAAAAACATACACAGATAGAACAGGATGGATAAATTACCTAATATTCTGAGCTTAGCAGCAAACATCAGAGCTATTCCCACTGGCAGACCAATGCAGTAGTAACACACCAAGTTGGACAAGGCGGCAATTTTCTGCATCCCAGATCCTACAAGAATCCCTGAGCAGACACACTGAAAACACACAGATTTAAACACATAAAAAAGAGATTGAACAACACAAGCAGACAGCTCTGTACTGTTTACTGTTTACAGCTCAACGCAAAACAAGACAAAAAATGAGTTATGTTGTGTAATAACGTACCAGAAGTGCATCAAAGAATTGTATAAATGTGTAGACTGTGAGGTTCTCTGAGACAATCTCCACAATTTTTCTGCAGATAGTGGAAGTAAAAAAAGATGATCACAAACAGAGTTGCCTTTACAGGATGCAGGAATAAACTTGTGTTGGTCTAAAACTCACTCATCAGAGGTAAATATGTAGCCAAGCACGGACTTACAGCCAGCAATGACAATACCCTGGAACACAGCAAGCACTCCTGTAGCAAAGATATTAGGTAAGGGATAATACCTGACAAGTTATGTGTTCCATGACTGTAATGCATGATTATCGTCCAGATTCACAAAATATCAAACAAAATAAAGTTGCATGGCTCTAACATGTATTTATCTTTGTGTGTGTGTGTGTGTGTGTGTGTGTGTGTGTGTGTGTGTGTGTGTGTGTGTGTGTGTGTGTGTGTGTGTGTGTGTGTGTGTGTGTGTGTGTGTGTGTGCGTGCCTGCATGCGCGCTAACACAATTAACACAAACTCCAAGCTCTTGGTGTTGCTGTCCTTACCAAGAGTTTAATACACTGATTACACATATGTTAGAGTTGTCCGGTTATACTGTAAAGGAGTTAATAAACCTGCCAACCAGTCAGGATCAAGAATTTTCAGTGGGCACAGTTTAGATTACATCAAATATGTTTGTGTTTACAGGTATATGCGTATGTGTCTTCATACCTGACAGCACAAGGGCCACTTTGCAGGTTAGTATGGCCCTGGTAGTGTTCCCGGCCCCAAGCGCATTCCCAACACGCACACAGGCAGCTGCATGGACACCTAGAGGGAACTGCAAGGACCCAATGTTACTTTTTAGTGTCAGTTACAATGAGTTACACACCTTTGGGAAATTTGGGAAAATGTTTATTCACTTTCTTTTTTAGACCTTAATGAAAAGATTAATATCACTGTAAGCCCTGTGTGTGTGTGTGTGTGTGTGTGTGTGTGTGTGTGTGTGTGTGTGTGTGTGTGTGTGTGTGTGTGTGTGTGTGTGTGTGTGCTTGTTTAACTATATTCATGAAGTCCAAAAACCGGGAGTCCAGTTAGATGCTAGACCTCACAAGTTTAAAGGGGTGTTTGAGGGTTAAGACTTGCTTGTAGGATTAGGGATAGAATTAGGTTATGGTTAGGGTGAGGGTAAAGGTTAAGGTTAGGCATTCTTTCCAAAGTCCAAAAGTAAAACTACCAGAACCTCTAACATTCACTAATTATTTAGGCTTATCTAATTTGTTATCCATACACACATGTTTCCAGGACTTTTGTCGACACATAGACACATAGATGGTTACAAGAAAAGTCACTGTGCCTGGTCATTACAGTACATAACCCCATAAATTCACAAATTGTAATGTTTCCATGTCCAAATGAAAACAAACAAGATACAACATGTTAATTTGTGAGCTCTGGAGGTGTTGGTACTCCTAGTTTTGAACTTTGGACGGAGCCAAGCTAGCTGTTTCACATGCTTTTAGTCCTAATGCTAATATAAGCTCATCAACTCCTGGATATAGGTCCTTACTTAACATACAGACATGACAGTCTTCTCATATAAGGTGAAGAAGCTAATTTCCAAAATGCTGAATTATTGTTAAATAAAGTTATGGACATAAATGTTCCAGTGAACACATTGGATTACATACCATATATGACAATGTCCCTAGTTCCACTAACACATGCTGGGCAGCAAGATCCTCCTCTCCAAGTACACCTGAAATGATTACGGTCACATTCAGATCTTTTTGCCCTACATCTTTTAAAACTTAAACTTTTCCAGTCAAAGCTCCAGTCAAAGAGGCTTTAAAGAAAATACAAACAAAAGCAACACTGACCAGCAAGGAAACCTCCAATCTCCCAGATCCACCATTCAAAGCAGACCATGAATGTGCTGGGAATAGCCAGCTTCATATAGGAGCCCCACTCCTGCAGACACTCTGTGGACCAGCCTGTAGAAAGATTCACACAGAGGGGTTATACTCAATATAGCCTGAAGACAGATTTAATCCACCATTTGCCTTTTGGTCCAGTAGTGTAGCAGAAATGCTGATTTGGTCATTTAGTGTTTTATATTCACATTTGTGTGCATAACTCACCTTCCCATGTCTGCTGATGGAGCTTCTTCCATCGGATGTAGCCAAACAACAGCAGGCAGGTGGCTATCTGAGAGAGGCTGTGAGCAATTGCTGATCCACTGCAAATACACATGAGACATAATTTACATGTAAAATATTTTCATATTGGAATTATGCCTTGTTACGGTCAACATTGACTGTGACTCCATCATGCTCTCTTTAGACAAAGACAGGGAAGGACTACACACTGAGGGGTCAAAGGAGGACAGCAACGAGAAAGTTACGCTGTGCTGGACACTCAAATGGTCTGAGAATAAACCTTGACCATTTAGCGTCCATGCTTGATATGGGAGGGGAGGGACCGACCTGACCTGACCACAGGGACCTGATTGGTTAAGTGGACTGCCTGTTGTATCAAATGTTTGTCCAGCTGGACCAGGATCAACAGAGCTCTTTCTTCTTTCCCTAGACTGCCTTCCTCTCTAAATAAAGTAAAAAAAATAAAATAAACATCAGTGTACTGCTGGCTCTGTTTTAACAAAAAAACAAATCATTCTTCTTAGATTAAAATACAAGCTATCTGACCTCCTGTCCTCTTATTTCAAAACTTCTGGCTATGCCCTCAGCCCTCTCAGTGAAATGATCAGGGGAGAAAGAGAGATCTTCTTTAAATGCGAGAGGCTTTGAGGTATAGTAAGTGATGTTAATCCAACACACTTTTTGTCAATTTCAGCAAATATCTCCTCACGGTCATCTAGCTCTCTATTTTCTGTGTGCACTGAAAACAAATCTGGTACTAATACACAGCCCTGGCTGTGTAAATGGAAAACAAACAGAAAGGAGTGCACGAGCCACAAAACACTATTCCAGCCAATCGGTAACAGTTGATGATAGGGTTGGAGGGGGGAGGCAGCATGTGAATGAGCCAGCAGGCCAGTAGTTATCTGTTTGTGAATCTAGAGGGTGAAGCTTCTGAAGGGGGGGTTGTATTTGTTTTGCAGTTGAGTTCAAATATCAACAATCTTTGCGCAGCATTGCTTACTGCACCTTTAACTAGTACATTTTATTGGTCATCACTTGAGGCTTGATAGCCTACCATTTTTTTAGCAGCACAAAATCCATCAAACATGATGGACAAAACATGATCTTACAAAGGTAAGGAGAAGCAGCATGGACACTTACACCACACCCAACTCAAGGCTGAAGATTAAGATGTAGTTGGCCCCCAGGTTAAAAATGTTTGCTGCTGCTGCTGTGTACAACTGAGGTAGAATGATCCCCTGTCACATAAAAAAAGACATGCAATCCTTAATCAGCTATCCAATCTGTAGAGCTAATTTTCAAACTGCATGAATATTATTTATGCAGGTTTGAGATAAACAACACATTTGGGAAAAAGAAAGCACTCCAGTAAAAAGACTATAGTAAGCCTAATCCATGCTAGCAGCTTGATTAAGCAGAGCGTTGCTTAGTGCTAAATGCTAATTTCAGCATGCTAACATGCTCAAAGTAGCAATACACATGTTTAGCAATAATGTTTACCATGTTTACCATTTTTGTTTAGAGTGTTAGCATATTGACATACTAACATTTGCTAATTAGTACTGAGCAAAAAGTAAAGCTGAGGATGATTAGATTTGCAGATTGACAGATTAAAATGTTGACCTGATGGTGGCGCTAGAGGAAAACTTTCCATCACTGGATCAACTTAGTTAGAACAATTCATCCTGAGTGGGACATAAATGTCTGAATCAAATTTCACAGCAATCTATTTACTTCATAGTGCTGTGGAGATAGGTCTGACAATGTGAGACTACAATCCATCTAAAAATTGTTGAGACATTTCACTCAAAACCATTAGAGGATGATCATCAAGGTCATTAGGATGCAACGTCTTGGAACCGTACATGTCTGTACAAAATGTTGTTCCAAAGCATTTATCCGACAAAACTGCTGACATGGTTCGGCGTGACACTGTCTATGATGTAAATACAATTATAAAGACATGAGGTTATTTTCTTTTTTTTTACCATTGCCACCATTTCCTGAATTTGTTTTGGGGAAACATATTCCAGGCCATTTTTTAAGGTTGGGAGACATGCACCTGTTTTCTCTTATGAACTTACCTGGTTTTGTAGGTAGGCAACTTGCAGCATGTGCAGGAACATGGCCTATAGCAGGAAGTGACAAAGGGGATTTTGTTTTTTTAAATCAAACTGGTAGACCTCTCATGATTCTCAAACACAACTTGGTAGCTGCTTTTCGCTGTCAATACCTCTGCAGGCCTATTTGTTCTATGCTACTCATTCATTTCTAAATGTTGATGTGTTGTGTGTGAACAGGGTGAGCATGCATGCTAATAATCTGATGAAAACATATTAATGGAGGAATATTCCAATTACTTTAATCAATCTAACTGGATTATCTGTCAAATTAAGGAGGTCATGTGAGTAAGCGCAACATGATGGACAGATGACATGGCTTGCTTTTAAATCACTGTGTCATGTTTCCACTTTAGTTTGACTATAAGTATTGAAAATATCCGGACTGTAGGCATTTATTGTTTTCTAGATGTGTTAATTTGCCTAGAAAAACCTATTATTGTTTGTATGGCCGTTACTGTAAAGATGCAGCTACTCTTGCTTTTTCTTAATTACTTTGATTTTATGCACTGGAGAGGTGCACTGGGGGAGAATTGGATGGAACTGGATTGTTTTCTACACAGACAATGACCTGGCTTCTATAGCACTGTTGGAAAGAATTGTAAAGTAAATATTTCACCACAGAAAAAGACATTTTACCACATGTCTGCTATTATTTTTAATACTTAAGATATTTCCTATTCGCCACCTCACATCCTTCAAGCGTCAAGCCATTTCAATTTACTGTTTTTTAATACAGAGCATATAGGATATCCTAATGTGCTAATTATGTAGCTCAAGTAACTGCAGAATATTGTATATTCAAAAAAATTTAGTGATTGACAGTGAGTGTTTCAGTTCATGGCACTCACTGGAACAGCTGGTAGAAATGCTATCACGTAGAGCTGGGCAATTCTGAAAGACAGGCAAAAAGGGTAATATTAATGTAGTAGAGCAAACATACAATAATTCACTTTCTACTCAGACATTCCCTCTTTTTGCAAGTCTATATGCAGTGCTTTAAATTCTCAAAATAGTAAAAAAAAAAATGTATATATAACTAAATGTAAAAAAAAAGGGAATCTAATCTATCCAGGTGTCTAAAGCTGCATATATTCACACATATACATAACATACATAAATGTACATACAAATCTGAACTTAAGCGCACCAACAAATACCTCTAGACACACTTTTCTGGAATAAAACAATACAGTATTCAATATAGACTTCAGTAACACCACTGATAAGAATAACAACCATGGCACTAAAGATATGTTTTTTTTTTCAACCTAACAGTTAACAGAGCATCAGCATATTGTACACTCTGACACATACAGTATGCAGAGCACACACACACACACACACACACACACACACACATATATATATATATATATATATATATATATATATATATATATATATATATATATATATATATATACAGTATAAGGTATTGATAAGTTTAAGAAACTGTGAATTTACCTTGCCACCTCATTCTCTTGGTACAAGATGAGCAGAAAGTTCTGAGTGTTGATGAGAAGACCCCAACAGGGCAGACAAAAGAACAGCAGGATCAATGAGCTCCTTTGGAGAATTATTCCCACACGTTTCATGTTCTTACTGCCGAATGTCTGCAAGACACAAAAGAGAACGGAATCTGATTACATAGGTTCAAAATGTAGACCTTTCTGTATAAAACACAAAATGGAAATTGTGAAATTATAATAGATAATGTGGTTTGCTCACCTGAGAAATTAGTGTGTCACAAGCCAAGACAAAGCCATAGCCTGTTGCAGTTGTGGTTATTGTAACGGTCTGAGAGGTAGAGCATCAAAAACAAGACAATCAGAGAACAAAAACTGTAGACTTTAGTTATAAAATGTTGCTGTTTAAATGTCTTTTACACATTGTCCTTTTTTGTTTATGTACATAACACTGAGTAATATGTACATTAATTTGATTCAGCAACTAATGTGAAGGTGGTTTCTAAGTCTTTGAAACTATTTGATAGAAAAGGATGTAAAGCCAGTTGCCGCAAGGGTGGAAAGCCCATGGCTGAAAAACAGGTAGACTTTATGGAGCAGAGCAACTCCATTAAAATTGTGTGTGGAAAAATGACTTCAGAAGGAGAGAGCAGCAAAGCCTACCATGTGTCAAACAGAGTAGGGTTAGTGGAAGAATTAGTCTACAGAGACATCCTGGCAGGAGGAAGTTGTAGGTTTGAGAAACCTAATAAGATTGACTGTAAGTGCAGTCTGTGATGTGCTGATATCTCCCTAAAATCTAAACCAAAAAGTAGGAAGGGATCCTGCCTGCCCCATATGATTTTACCCCAACATTTCAACTGGCTAATTCACTTCAGTGACACTGTATCCTGCCTCAACTCAGTCCATTATAATCTCACAAGTGGACATGGACGCCCTCCACTGGGACATTTAGGAAGAAGCTATTTCTGTAGTCTCTTCAAAATCAAGGCCGCACATCGCACATACAATTGTCTAATACAAATGCGTTCAACTACAGTTAACATTCAATATACCTCTCACAACCCCCCCCCCCCCCCAATCTCCCCCCACACACATGCACACAGAAGAGAACCTTCTGCACATCCTCCCCCCCTCATATCACACATATATTGTACCCAGATATTGCACATTTTCCATTAGATTTAGTGATCAATAACTTATGTATTGCACAAATGTCATATATACAACACATTCACTATCAAATCAAAAATATTGCACCAATTGCACATCCTCCGCTAACCATAATACATTAGACTGATCATTAATCTCAACCCGCACAATGCTCAAAGATTGTTTAAAGAAGAGTATTGTCTGTGTTTCCCCCCTAAGATTGTATTTAATCATCAGTCTTTTTAGGATTTCATGGCTGAATCCAGAGAGTTTGGCATTTTTCAATCAGACCAATTTGTCCATTAAATATAATTGTGCCTATAATGGGAAAGGGTTGATACACCCAGTCCCTCTGAGAATCAACACCCCAGTCTGCAGCTTGTTGCAAGTACCAGCCAATTTTAGCTCATTGCTTTTATTTGCAGGTCTGTAGTTCAGTGCCAACTATTCTCACAATTACGATGAACTATGGGTACTCCTAACACGCAATGCTCTCACAAATATATCCTATTTTCCCAGTGCCATATGGCAGACAGTCAAAGTAGACTGGTGGTAAAAAGATTTCAACATATAGCAAGCCAAAGAGAGACAGATATTTTGGCAGACCAAGATGGGGCTGGTTTTGTCCATGTGCATCAATCGTGTGTGATTAAATTAGTTGTCTTTTTGCACTACATGTTTCTGCTGCTGGTCTCAGGTCGTGCAAAAGAGAGAAAATTTACACACCTAAATAAAAAAAAATGTTTTAAATAATGAAGAAAAATATGTCCAATGGATCTCCATGTTGCTTTTTTGGATAATGTGTGCATTAGCAGCTGTTTGAGAACATAGTAGCCAAGGGCTTGGAAAGCCTATGCTATAGGGCATGATGCCATGTGATATCACCTCCTTAACACATGCTGGTCATGCAAACCAACAGGTGGCTGCCATGATTTTGTAAAGGTCTGATAAGACGAATACAAACAGAATTTGCATAAATGGAAGCAACAATGATCTCGAGGATGACAATATCCCAAGACCTGAGGCTCAAGGTGTCCCTCAAGGTTCAAGGTTGAATTATGATTTTAATGGTTTAACGAGTATGAATCTTTTGTAAATCAGCTGCTATGGACCTCAAGAGGAACCAGATCTCAACCCAACTAAAACCTGTGGGAGATTTCGGACTGATGTGCTGCGCTGGTTCAATACCTCTGAATTGCCAACCCCCACATTTGTTCAGTGATTCAAACACGGTATCTGAGTTTAATAATCAGGATAAGAATCAAATCTTCCTGCATAGCTAGCTGGCTACCTAGCTATTCATTTTTTTAAAAATGGCGTCAAAATAGTGACAAGCGTAGGATGAGAGTAATGAAGCTGTACACGTTCTTCTAAATCAACTTGCGGTAAACTAAGTTTATGTTTTTTCTTTAACTTTGTCAACCATCTGTATATTGAAACTAGGGAGATAATGTTACACTATTATTCTGGTTGTCTGGGGATATTTTAATTCCCTTACATGTTCTATTACATATTCCATTCAAACTATGTGTGTTTATTTAGCATTTTTTACATTGCTCCACTGTGTGGTATGTCTAAATTCTTTCTGTTTGTGCAGTTGACATGGCAGGTGCTGATGTGAATATATTTGTCTTTTTGCACCCTTTTGGAGCATAATATCACAGTATTGCCAAGTCCCTTTGCCAGTTTGGTGTTAAAGGTACAGAAAATGAGCATCATCACTCACACATACACACACACACACACACACACACACACACACACACACACACACACACACACACACACACACACACACACACAAATACTTATATTCTAATTGTGAGAGGAAATTACTGTCAGTAGGAGCAGCAGCAGCAGAAGTAGTACAGTAAATAGTTGGAGTATAGTTGTAGCAGTTGTAATATGCAGCAGGTAAAATCAATTAGTCTACAAAGGATTAAAAATGGTACCGCTGAGGCCAGTGCGTATCCAGCCAGTTCTGCATTGCCAATGTGACCACAGAATATGGTGCTAACAAAAGGCATGAGAAAGTACAGAATCCGGGACAGCAGCTGTAGAAACAAAGAGAAAGATCTGACAGCCTATAATGCAGCAAACTATTGCTATTACTGTAACTGGGTTCAGACAGCTTATCACAGTTAGAGAGCAGCAATGTGAAATTACCAAGCACAGACAGGTTTGCTCTAAGATACACTATAGTCACCATATTATTTTATTTGCATACTGTGTATATATTTCATAACTGGACATTGATTGCACTGTTCAATTGTGCTCTGTAACATTGCATGCACAACAGTATTTCTGCAATCAATAAATATAGGAACCGAACGTATAACAGTTGTGGCATTTCATGAATAACATACCAACAGCCACCCCACCAACACTTCAACTTTCCCCTACTCACCAGTGGGCCTGTGAGCCTTAAGACTTGGTAGAGTTCTTCTCTGTAGGCCAGTGGTAGCCAACGTCTCACACATGCACACCTAAACAGTTTGGAGCTGACAGCCGCCTCGTCTCCCTCAGTCCCTGCCGTCTTGGCAACAAAAACCCCAGCAACGGGCCCTGCACCCGATGAAGGGTGTACAGGTTCCAGGGAACCCAGCTTCTCCATTCAAACACAGAAAAAGAAGAAAGAAGGGAAAGAGATTGGAGAAAGGCAAAACCAGGCAGACAAGGAGGGAGGGTAGTAGGGAGGGAGAGAAGGGGTGTAAGAGGGGCAGTCGATCTATCTGGGTTTAGAAATACAACACATGCAATGCTTACACTACAAGTTAGTAATTGAATAATCTGGTCTGAAGGGAGTTAAGTGAATGAATAAAGGAAAGAACACAGAGTGAGTGTAAAAGAACAAAAGTCATTGTGGATACAAGGGTCAAAGCAGGGCTGACAAATGCTTCTTGGTAGGGAGGGAGGGAATATAGTGGGTCTGAGTATTTGTAGTGTATATGGGATGAGTAAGTGCTTCATTATCATGTTTTGATGTGTGTGTGTGTGTGTGTGTGTGTGTGTGTGTGTGTGTGTGTGTGTGTGTGTGTGTGTGTGTGTGTGTGTGTGTGTGTGTGTGTGTGTGTGTGTGTGTGTGTGTGCAGTTTTACAGAGCTCAGTCATAATCTGATGAAGAATGCCCTTTTGCACGGTGCGCACAAAGAGCTCTGCATAAACTCTGCAGGCTTTAACTAATTACTTACAGTGAAGCCGTGCTGTTTATTTTTGTGTGTGTACACACATGTATTACCATCTTATCTGCCTTCGACTGTACTTTGACCACTGACTTTGTCCCTGGGGTCAGCTTCCTTATGTAGGCTACTTGTCACATAAACGTGCACACAAACCAGCACTCGTCAATTTTCTTCTGAGTGAGCAATCCAACTTAACCAGTACATTCAACTTATATCTTAATAGTGAATGTGACTGAGTAACATTTTGGATTTAATCACTGATATTTATATTTAGCTTCTTAGAAAAGACACAGTTTCAGGTAGTTTTAGATATGCATCATTTGTAATAACAGCACGGACAAAAGAGGTCACAAGCACAGCTATCAACTAACATGTTATAGATAAGAGGATATAGGTTTTAATGGTGAGAAACAAGAAATCCTTGCACATGTCCATCTGGTATATACATTACTAGGTAGTCAATTGTGCAACTTCACAGAGCACATTCTTCTCCCACAACTATGTTGCAATTGTTGCTAACCTTTAGTCCTTGATCTGACCAAAGCTGCCATAATTGAATATCATGTTCTGATTATGAAATGTCCAAGGCTTATAATGATAAACAACATGACATTTTAGTCTACACTCCCAGGACTTTTTTCTTTCCTAACTGTCCCGCTGTACTGAACTGGGAAAAAGGGCGTCTAAGTATGCTGCTCCCTCGGCTTGGAATTACAGTTACAAAGCCACCTGAATCTTCGAGAGCTGGTTTCATTGCAGACATTTAAAGTCATTATAAATTACTTGGATGCCGGCACATCTGGCTGTATATGTTTCAAATGTTGAAGTATGTTTTTGATATCTTATACATCTGTAATCTGTTTTTGTATCTCCATTTTAAGTTGTTATGTTTGAAACTGTGTTAATTGTGCTGCTGCTTGTCTTGGCCAGGTCACTCTCAAAAAGAGATTTTTTTATCTTACTGAGTCTTATTCCTGGTTAAGAAAGCTTAAATAAAAAATAAGTATGCCATATAAACTTAAATTAACAGGTGATATGTCAATTGTTTTTGCTGCCCCAAAGTGACCCAAACAAAAACAACCATTTCAAGCAGCGTGCAGTCACTACCACTTTGTTTTAACCTCTGTTTTCTAGTACATTTTACCATTTCTAGTTATATTTCACCAAAATTATACATTTCCATGACAAAGTCATTTAATAATATGGTAAAATGTAAAATCAGATTCTTGTCTTAACTCAATTTTGACCTCATATGTAGCCTACTGCATTTTGGCTTTTCAGGACAGAACAGAATTATATTCTTTACATTAAATTGAATAAATCTGAATGAAAGAGTCCATTTCTTTGTTGTAGTTAGAAGAAACTACGTTACCACTACTTCAAGCACAGTACCAGTGGGGGGTTATATATTCAGATCCTTTACACTTCTTTAAATAAATAATAAAGTGCTGTGCTTTAAAAGTACAACATTAATAGCAGCAGAATGTACTCAAAGTATTACTTAACTATAGCCCCTGTCAGTGATGGGCTATATTGATATTACTAATGTATAATGCTATTGCAACATAAAAGCATCATTTTATTTCCGTGCATAGTTACTCATGATAAGGCTAATTTCAACTACCTAATGTGCTGTTAGTGTTAGAGTTATATTAACTCAAGTATTGTACTTAAGTGCAATTTTTACTTCACTTTATATGATACCTTATACTTTCAACTACATTACATTTGTACATTTATTTGACACGCATAGTTACTTCTACACTATACCCAGTAGTATACAAAGTATCTCAAATTGGATCCACATTGACCTTTTTGCAAAAGCTTCTATGCAAAGGAACTACAGGTATATGTAGTGGAGTAAAAAGTACTATATCACCCCAAAATAGAGTAAAAGTATAAAGTAACATTACATTGAAATATTTAGAGGAGTACCTAAGTAGGCTACTTATTGAGTAAATGTATTAAGTTACGTTCTACCACTGGTAACATATATCACATCCAGTATAGAAGTTGTCAGAGGAGAGACATGCTCACTGCTTTTTAAAGTGCAAATGTAAAAGCACTTATCTGCTGGGTAGTTAGCAGCTTTGCTATCCATTTATGACAAAGATGCTGTTGATGACTTATTTTTTTATGAATACATTCCGTGTCTGCTTACTGTCAATCATCTGGCATGAACAGGACAAAGAGGAAGTGCGCAGAAGTAAATAATCACCCAAACTTTGTTGTCACACTCAGGAACATCAATCAGCTTGAACACAGTTCTCTTCTCACATTAGGATATAAAACAAATATGGATAATGTAACTTTGATGTTAAAATACAATACAATAATTATAGAATAAAATAAGGTTCATTCATCTTGAAGACTCTTCTTGGACTGTTTCTGCCTTTCCCTTGGTTTTCCCTTGATTTTTATTTAATTGTTAGCGTCCTCCACCCCTAGACACAGTAGGGATGTAACATACATAGAAAATTGGCAGACAGTGACTTGCTTCATCAACAAATGTATAGGCATATACTGTCAAATAAATTATCAATGTCTTGTTGGCTTTAACAACCTTTAATTATTAAAAATTAAAATATAAAGAACCCATAAGATGTGCAATGGAATGCTTACATCCACACCCAAGAAGTTTTAGTGCCATTGTAATGACTATAGCCAATAAAAGACTTTCCTTGTGTTTGCACATTATAAGTATGAAACAATAAAAAAAAAATCAGGGGTGGGAGGATTGAAAGGGTGTTGGCATGAACAGGAAAGTAGAATGATGAGAAAGTCATTGAGAAATAGTGAAGAAAGTTATAAAAGTGTCCTCATGTGGATGTGAAGCATATAAGAGCTGGAGATTAGAACAAGCCTCCACATTCTCATGTTTACAGGGAGAATAAAGAAAACCCAGACAAGAAATAAGAAATAATCATTGACAGGTAAGGGGTAACTGTATGTGCTATCATACATTGTATTCACATATTTTATGTTTATTTAAGGATAAACCCAGAGAGTATTGATACTATGTTGCTGGTATGACTTGCTTCTAAAAAAAAAAGTATAATTTTTTTTTTTAAGCAAACCACAATCATATATTTTTGCTTTTAACTTTAATAAGTGTGAACAAGTACAAACTGTCCCTTTTAAGAAAAATGGACTGCAACACTTTTATCCAAAAGGATGATTTTACAGCAGATCTAACAGGCAACTGTTACAAAATTCAGTCTTCAAAGTCTTGTAAAACCCTGGGGAGAACATAATCTAACAATAAATTGGATTCCCTTTCTTGGACACAATATTCTGGGAACATTGATTTTTCTGCTTAAGGTTTCATATTATGATATTACAGATATTCTAAACTGGATTTGACAAATGCAATTCATGAGTAGATCTGTACCAAATTTGCTTGTATGTAATATATAAAAGCATAACAAAAATCTATGAAATGGCAAAACAAAATGCCTTGCACAGCATTGTCAGACTTTGTAGTCTTAAACCAACGCTTGAAAACAATCTATTATTATCTTGATTCATCACTCATGCATAACATTTGAATTATTTAATCAAGTATTCTCTAAGCCTATTGAATAATTTGATTGTTTAGGGCACCGGAAAGAAGGTTTGGCCTGCAAAGATTGGAAATTGGAAATGTATACTGTGGGTTAAAACACAAACGATTAATGTGTTAAGTATTGTTGTTTGTGTTGGTAGCGTAGCAAGGTGGAGAAAAAAAAACTGAGAATAAAAACAACAATTCAAAATGCTTTACGTAAAACATGGAAGGCATTAAGAAAGGAAACACAAAGCAATATAAAAACATTATACACTGTAGAATTAATTAATGCAAACAAATGTCAGAGTCTGTCACTGCTACATGTCTGGAGCTTCTTTATATTTTTGTGTTAAAAACTGCTGAACTTTTGATAATTTAGATAAATGAGAATTTTGAATCAACTCTTTATTAATGCTCTTTTCAATGATATTTCCCTCACTTGCAGGTCTATCTGAGGACAGGTAAAATGAAGTTGATCAGAACCCTTCTTTTCCATTTACTCCTGTACTGTACAACCCAGACATTAGGTAAGCCGGTTTGCAAGTCTGGTCACCAAGAATTGAACTGACCTCTTTTAGTTTAATTATTCCAATAAAATATGTTGTTGTATGCAATCTAAGCTGTTACTGCTTCACTCAGCTGCTCCTTAAAGTCTCAACCTTCTCCCCCTTTCTTTTTCTTAAGGTGTCAAGATCCAGTCTGTCCCAGGAGTCAACAGTGAGGATGTTATACAGACAGAGCTGGAGAAGACTGTGTCTCTGGTTTGTCAGTCTGACGGCGGCCATGAGACTCAGGCTGATGAAGAGTTAGTTTGGATGAGGAATGGCGCTGTCATCAGTCTGACAGAAGAAAATAAAAAGGGTCGCAGCAGCGTGTGTGTTACACCCATCATCTATGAAGACAATGGTGCCACTTTCACCTGCCACCTGAGCAAAAATGCCACAGTTACCGCCTCAGTCACCCTGAATGTCACATGTGAGTCCTTTTAAATGAATGTTGGAATTATGTTAATAATTATACTACTTGTAACCGATAACTTAAATTAAAAAAAGTTTTTGGGTTAAGTGTATTTCTAAGCCACGCTAGAGATGGCATTGTCAGTCTGTCAGTCCACCACTTTGGTCCACACTGAAGTATCCCAATGACTATTAAATGGACTGCCGTGAACATTTTGTACAGATATTCATGCTCCCCAGAGGATGATCCCACTGACTTTGGTGATCCACTGACTTTTCTTCTAGTGCCACTATCAGCTCAAGATTTCACTTTGTATAATATTGGTTAATGACCAAATATTTGCTAAAACTAATAATGGCATCCCCATCAGTCTCAGCTCTATATTGTGTGTTTCATTCTAGCCTGCATGCTAACGTGCTTACTCTAACTAAGACGGGGAACATGGTAAACCTTACCCACTAAAGATCAGCATGTTAGCATTGTCATTGTGAGCATGCTGACGTTAGCACAGCCTAAGCACAGCCTCACAGAGCTGCTCGTGCGACTTGTTAAGCAACAGCTGCAGTAACAAACTGAGGAAGAAGAAAAAACAAGATTAAGAGTCTACAGCCACTCTAGCAGCTTTGTGAGGCTGCGCTTAGGCACAGTGGTGCTTTGAGCTAAATGCTAACATCAGCTAACATGCTTTTGCTTAACACTGTTTACCATGTTCTTGTTCATGTTATTAGAATACATCTTCTGGGAACCATGAATGTCTGTACAAAAAAATCATGGCAATCCTTCTGTAATAGTTGCTAAAATATTTCAGTCAGGAACAAAGTGGTGGGCCAACCAACAAACATAGCATTGTTAAAACTGCTGGCTGCGAAATACAATTGAAAATGTTCCTCTTCAGATCCCCCACAGCTCTCTGGGTCAGAGGAAGTTTCAGTAGAAAAAGAGGACGTGTTAGTCCTGCAGTGTGATATCTGGGCCAATCCACCTGTGTTTTCCGTGTCTTGGACGCTAAATGGGAGCACAGTGGATCTATTAGCAGGTGGCTTCTCGGTGACCAATGACGGCTTTAAAAGCCGGCTAACCGCCAACAGAGTGGAGAAAAGCTTGCATGAAGGCACGTATCAGTGCACAGCAGAGTCTCCCATCTATGGAGGACACAGTAAGCAATTCATTGTTGCAGTAACAGGTCAGTTCACACAATCATTGCAACCAACACATGAAATAATGAATTAGTCAGTGATATAAAGTAAGAAAAAGTGGGTTGATCGTTGTCTTCCCCCTCATCTGTAGAAAAGACTTTTACTTTTCCACTAATGCCCATGATAGCAGGCCTAGTGGTGGTGTGCCTTACTGCACTTCTTGCCATTGCTTCACGGTGGAACAAAATTACAAAGGTAACATGCAAAACACACTTACATACAGAACAAAGACTGACCCTGACTCATTACAAACTGAACCTCCTAATGCTTCTTTTCTCTTTTGACAGTGCTGCAAGTAGGTTGTGCTCTACTTCAACAAATGAGAGAAGCCATGAAGACATCATGACTCGTTTTTTTGTGATTGATGACTGTGATTACCCTTTTATCATATTTGACATTCAAATATGCGCTTATTTGCTTTCATGCTGAGAGTTTGAAGACCAATACAACTCTTCTCTCGGTCTGTTAAATATTGGGAAACATACATCCAGCAGATGGTTAGCTTACCGGCTGCTGGCAGTAGCTTTATATTTATCGTACCAACATGAGGTTCTTCTCTCAGCAATTAAGCAAATAAGCATTTTACCCAAAATGTCCTATAAAATCAAACAACAAAATGTAGCATGCTATCCACTGTATCATCTGTTGATTATGGCAGAGCGAGCTATGAAGTTTGCAATAAGACTTTAAGATCATCCTTAAACGTGTTACTTTTCACAGTGTGATGCACCACAGCCTGTTTCTTGTTATCTTTGCAATAAAAGGGCTTTTGTTTTCGTCACCTAGGTCTTTGGTTTCCACATTTGCACTGAACTTTAACTCCTGACTCAACAATACAACCAAGACTTGTTAAAATCACGTTATACATTTACTCTTATTGAGAATAAAGGACAAGGACTTGCATTACATGAGGGTCAAGGTCTGGATCGTTGCACTATTACCGATAGAGAAACATTTAACAGGTTCACATAAAACAGTGCAATGGACCTTTTTCACAGCAGACATTTGACTTGTCATAGTAGGAAAAGCACAGCTGAAATTGATAACCTTAACAATGGCTCAATTCCATCAAGTGTCCCAGTAAGCTATTTCAGTGAGTCAGCATGCACAACACCAGGGCCTCTCCTAAGTGGAATGCAGCCATCATTAATGGTTTTGAATACACCTGTGCTTTTCCTACTATGACATGTCAACATGTCTGCTGTGAAAAAGGTCTATACCAAATGAGGATGGTAACATGTTTGACAAGAATGCACAGGTGTGCACAGTTAAGTGGTTATCTAATGTGGAGATAGGTCAGGTAATCTGAGACTATGCCAGCACCTTTGAATCTGTAGTCAAGAATTTACTTATTTGGTCGTTTCAAGTGTCAGGCTTTGCAGTTTGCAACAGTTGTGTCCAGAGGTCAGTAATTAGTAATAATACTGTAAGGTCTAATTGATCCCTTTTAGGAAATTTTCAGAGGTCTCTACGTGCTAATTACATGCCCAAATGAGAATGTAAATGTTGCACAAAGCTCTGGTTTGCTTGCTAATAAAATAGTTTTTATAAAACACAGGTCCATCACAAATTGTTTTACAATACAAAATATATTAAAGGAAAAGAAAAGTCGACGCACAGGCTTTTTGATGCCTTTATTAAATCACCACAGACTAAAACAAAATACAGTAAGTGGATCTCAAAATACTGTGCTTAAAACTGTTTGACATGCAGGTCTGTAGTGACATCTGCTGGTCACTCTGCTTTAAACACTGCCTATTCTATCCTGATCATAATCAGATTGTTGTGTTAAAGTGCAACTAATGACACATGAGAAAAAGACAAACCTCACAGTGTATAGCAAGTGGCAGATAAATATCAGTGTTTTGTGACCTTGTTCTGTCGATGTCAGTAGGTATTTATTTAATTTAACCTTTACCAGGTAATTCCTTTGAGATTTTTGAATCTATATTCCAATCCCACATATCATTATATAATTCAATAACATATGGATAGCATGACATGTAGGCTCTGTTATATTGAACTGTGTTACATTAAGATGTGTTTGTCTTGTTCTGTATTCCTATGTAAATGAAGTGGACAAAATATTAGAAATACAAGTTGAATCAACCATCTGGTATGGTAACAAATCAACATCTGAACATTATAAACCTCACAAAGCTTTATTGCTGGATTGTTCTATTACGGATTACATTAGATGGCTGAAAGAACTGTAATGGGGGGGCAATGCATGATGGAGATATGTTTCAGAAAGTGTGACAAGGTGGTGATGATGAAAATAGTGATGATAATTTGCAGGGATATTACAGAAATTAATCTCAATTTTACAGGTTTAGAATTTCAAAAAAGGTAATGACATTGTGAATGATTATAGTCTATGGCTTTCTGATTTGTTTGTCCTAAAGGAGTGTAATTTCAGTATTTTTTCAAAATTGGTTTTCTTTGTGACCCTTTACATTTTTTTACAAGATTTAAGACAAAAAAATGTGTTGTTAATAATCAAGGTGTCAATTTATATTTTCAAATCATCAATTTTTAATTTTTGAAGCACATTTTAGCAACTCGTGTTAACAAGCACGCCGAGACGTGACGTGTTACGTCATTCGGGGGCTTTGCGTGAAGGGCGTGGTGATGTGTGTCTGCGTGCGGTCTGCGGTCCACCGCCAAATTCAAACAGTGGAAGAAAGTAACAACAGCAAGAGAGGCAGCTGAAGTAGTAGATTCTCACAACTGGTACTTTCAGGTGAGCTAGTGTCACGGTAGACGGTAGAATAGCTGGTATTCAACATAAGTTATTTAACGTAGACTTTATTTAGTGTAAACTGAGTTGTGCTACGTTAACGTTACTGCAGATAAGCTAACGATGCTTTCGCAATCATAGCCCTGTTTTTGTTGTTTGTGTATAATAATCATTTGCCACTGGTTCTTTAAAACGTTTGTAAAAAGTGTTAATTTTGTAACTTCATTATCGTTCCCATTTGACGCACAAGTGTTAAGTCGCTGTTATTTGCTCCTTTGGCTGTGTTTCAGATGGTAACGTAAACGTTACTTTGGTAAGCAGATAATCAGAAGGGGGCAGTCTGCAAAGCTAGAAATCCTGATCAAACAATAGCCACCAAACTTTCACTAACACGATTAACTGCTGCTTGACTTTACGCGTGGTTACGGGTCATTTCCCCTCCTTTGTTAATCAACATGTTTCACATTTTTGGTCAGTAACGTTACCAAATAACTGCAGTGATTTCTTCAAATGCCATTTAACGTTACACTTAGCTAGCTAACGCATTAGCTCTAGATTGTGAAGAGTTAAAATTATCTCTTTTTGTCTTAATGTCTGGAAATTTCTCTTATTTACTTTTAGTAACGTTATACCTAATGTGTGACTTAATACTTTGTTTTATTTCGAATGTTATTATAAGTGAACTTAATATTTATATATAATAGCCTATTATTTTATTTGAATTGTGTCCTGTAGCGGAATTGTCTTATCTATGCCTGTAACTAACAATGCTTATCAACAATTAATCTACGGATTCATAAAATACTCCATTATATTTTCCAAGAACTGAGTGTGCGGTTTTAAAATATCATATACCAACAGTCCAAACCTCATTTAGTTACATACAAATAACATCTAGCCTAAAAGAAGATCAACGAATCCTGACATTTGAGAAGGTGGAGCCAGAGTCATTTTTGCTTGAAAAATAATTAGTTGTTGTCAAAGTTGTTGCAGACTGCTATATGTAACAGAACATTTGATGGGGCTCTGGAGTTATTGTCCAGGCAGCACATTGTCATTTAACCCCACACCTGTGTGAAGCACAGTTATTTTAAAATAGGGCTGCACAATATAAGGAAAATATGCCATAACATTTTTAAAACATTACTTGCAACAAATAAACGGATATTTAAGTGTACTCAGTTCTGCATTTCTGCTGCTTTCAGTAGTCTGCTAAAATACAACAAATTGTATTTGTAACAATTAAAAGGAAATCATTTCCTACCTTCTTTTTATTGAGCAAATTGAATTGAATATAAAGCATCAGTAAAAAAGTGTATGTGTATATATATATATATATATATATATATATATATATATATATATATATATATATATATATATATATATATATATATATATATATATATATATATATATATATATATATATATATATATATAAAAAAATACACAGTCTGCTGTTCAGTTATAACTCCCCTCCCCTTTTGCAGGTAAACTCAGTCAGCATGGCGTCTTCAATGATGGATGGAGTAGGTAAAGCTGTGGTGGGAGTGTGGCGGGCACATACAGTCTTGGATGAGTCTGACGGTGCAGAGATTTCCCCAGAAGCCCCTGACCGTTTCCGCAAGCTTCGCTCTTCATCTTCACTTAACTCTCTGCGAATGTCTTTGCGCAAGCGGCTCCCGCTACGTTCGGTCCAGACCAACTCTCTCCCAGAAAATCCAACATGGGAGACCCAAAAGGAGCAGCCAAAGCCCAACACAGTCCGTAAACTTACCCGCAGTGCTCGGAACTCCATTACTGGAGTATATCAGGTAGATGGATTAAGTCCAAAACTTTTGTACATCTGTTGTTAATTCTGTTTATGATATACATATATGATAATCAAGCAAATTGTAGGCTGTTTTGTTCCCTCCTCACCATCTCTCTCTTCCCTTGTTTCCTTTTCTCCCCTACCCAGAGGCTGCAGAGGACCAGAGAGTTTGCGCGTGAGGAGTGTTTGGTAGCGACCCCGGGTCAGACATGTGATGGGGAAGAAGCTGGCGCATCAACTTCTCGCACCCCAAGACGTACGCCTAGCCGGGCTGCGACTCCCAGACGCGCCCCCAGATCAGCAGTCACACCTGGACGCACCCCAGGCTCTAGGGGAAGGATGACTCCTGAGGCTGGCGTCCGAGGGGTGAAAACAGGAGGGGGCAGGCGGCAGCTTGTCCGCATGGCTGCATTACGAAGTCCCTTTGCCTCCCCCAACACACAGAACCAGAGGCTGTGAGTCTCCTGTTTTTCAGTCAATGTTTTCCAAATTGTATTAGTCTTTGTTTGCTTCTTTGATTTATGTGGTTTTCTCTGCTTTGAGTGTTTGTTTCTTTGCTGTAACAGAACATTTGACCGAGATTTGGAGTCCGTGTCCAGTGGAATCAGAAGGCTCAAACATCTGTCCAAGGCCTTCGACGATATTATTGGCAGAGACAACAGGTAAAGGATCTTCATTTTGGATTTTAACATGTTGATCAGTATATCTGTTTCCATCTTTAATTTTTCTAATAGTTAAAAGTTTTGTTTGCATTTTCAGTGTTTCATTAGTTATTTTCTCGTTGTGGGTAATAAATAGTGGGTCGAAGGTGGGTGAAATACCTTTTCTGTATGTGTGAATGAAAGCATGTGTTTAAAAGGTGAATGAGAGTCTTTTGCGTATTTGAGGAAGCCTTCGGTCCATTTTCTGTTATTCATTCATATTTTGCATAGAGGAGACTACAGAGATGATCACCCTCTTTACCCTCCCACCCAAAGAATCCCAACACAGCTTGTGGGTCCCCAGACTTCCTTCCCCTCCCCCCAGACACATTCTTCCCGGCTAGATTTGAAACTGTTTCTGTGTTTCTGGTATTCGGATGAGGAGGGAGTGAGGGGGCGACAGCAGGGGGAGAGAGTATGGGTGTGGGAATTGGAGCCAGAGGAAATGTGCTTGAGAGAGGTTGGAGTATATTTGCATCACTTCCTGTGTTGACATTCAAAATGTTGAATCAGACCCACCCATAAAGGACGAAATACTCTGTGAAAAACCGAAAGGCATATGGACAGTGACCTTGTCTGTTATCAGTGTGTATTACATGCAGGCTTTTTTATCACTGTATGAAAGGCTTTTCCTTTGGTGATAAAACACACATTTGTTTTTTCCTACAACAGGCAGTTCAACTATTCCCTAATTGTGGAGTAGGGAAGAAGGTAAATCTAAATATCCGAACATTTTTGTGGAAGCATATGCTCCAAGTGTAACTAATTATGTGACATGAAAGCGCATGGCAGAGCTAGCATGGTGTCTGTGTTTGCATGAACCGCTGTATGTACAGTATGACATTGTTAAAGTCTGTGACCTGTTGCAAGGAAAAGCTTTTCTTTTATGACTGATGAATAACTCTTGTTGTCCAAGTGAAAGATGCTCTTTTCTCTATCAGACTCACACTTCCTTCCTCCTTTACTACTCTTTGCTTTACATATGTCTTGTTCTGTCACATTATCAGCTCTGTCTATCTGAATTTATGTTTTCCAAATTCAAGGTTTTAAATGGACTTAACATAAACATAAATAATACTACTGAAGCACTGCTTGAGAAGAGTCTTGTTTCTAGATGTACCGTTAAGAAACCTTGTCTCCTGATAGGTCAACAATTGTTTTAATTTTCTCATTTTGGAAATAATAATAGCAAAATAGCCCCTTTTCATAAACAAATCTAGCTCAAAGTCCTTTCACATTAATGGTAACCAAAACAAAAAAGAGCACCAACAATTGGAAAAACTTTTTTTTTTAAGTGCTCATATTATGCTTTTTGGCCTTTTCCCTTTATCGTGTTATATATCTTTTTTGTGCATGTAATAGGTTTACAAAGTGAAAAAGCCCAAAGTCCACCCCAAAGGGACTTACCATCTTCCAGAGAAAACACTGTTCACAAACTGCTCCAAACAGCTCTATTGTAGTCCAGCCTTCACTTCCGTGACAAGCGTGCGTCACTTTGTAACACACGTTATAATGCTCGCCTAGCTGCTAGCTACTGTGCATGTACGACGCCTAACAAAGATGGTACAGAAATGAGATGCCTCACTCTGTAGCTAAAACTGAGAGCTCAACACACAGGGTGAAAAGAGGAGCTGCAGCAATGTGCAGTACAACGAAAATATGGTGTTTTTTGAAAATTAAACCATGTAAACCATTCTAGTACAACCTCTAAATACAATTATGAACCTGGAAATGACCATAATATTAGCACTTTAAGATAGACTTAGGAGGAGATAAGTAAATAAATGATGCATTTGTTTTATTTTTCTATTTCTTTTTGACATGAATGCAGTCTTAAAACCAAGTCGACTGCTGACACTTTCATTACTCCCTCTGTGTATTCTTTCTGCAGTAATTGTTTTCTCTCTCCCCTTCAGGACAAGCACAAGGGAACATTCTGGAGGAGCAGTGATGAGAAAGTTGGACCCCAGCGGTAAACTCAGTCGCTCAAACCTCACGCGTCGAGCCACGAACCTCTCAGACACGCTGGGAAGTTGGGCCCACACAGCTGTGAACACTGTTCGCAAAGCCAACTGAACTACATGCATGTCTGTATGTAAAACACGGGACCTTTTTGTAGCCATGTTTCACAGTTATCATTATTGAGGTATCGCGGTTACATTTGTATGTAGTGTTGTCATGATACTGGGAGACTGTTACATGGCAGCTTGCCTTCTTTTTTATTTACTGTATGTTGTGTGTAGTTTGGCAACATTTGAGTAATTTGTGTGTTTACATCTCAGGTTAGCTGATTATTGGTGATATATCCTCATTGTAGCTACCAAAGGGATTTCTGTATTGTGGTGTATGTACTTGTCATAGCTGCTACAACCAAATGTCTTAGTTACATTTTCAAGATACTAATATTGTAGTTTGTATTATCACTTTCTGCATAGAAACCTTTTGCGTGTTTCTAATATTTACTTTAAAGAAATGCTCCACAAGACCAAAATTGTATCTGCAGAACTAACACTAAAGTTACTGACAAAGGGGAGATGCATGTTTCCTCTACTTTATATGTATGCAATAATGTAACTAAACATTTTTTACTGTTTTTTTTTTGTTTTTGTTTTTTTTTAAATGACATTTGATTATGTACAACTTGTAAAATGTATTTTCCATTAAGGGGATTTTTTTATATGTAGCTTAGGCAGTATTAAAGTGGGATTTTTTTTCCTCCATATCTTTCCTTGAGGCAGAGGTTGGCATTTATTATGGCCTGTGGATGATTCATGCATCAATACTGTACACATGAATCATTTGATAATGTGATGAGGAAAAATGTAATGACCTTACCTGATAACGATGATGTTATAAAGCTATATCGAGCAGGTTTTTTGTGTTATGACTTTCAAATAAACATCCTTAAAATGAAAACCTGTAAGCTTCAGCAGCCCAAAAGTTGTCCTGTTTGTTATAGCAACACAATGATTGTCTCAAATTAAATAATGTGGAACATATTCTTGTCAGTGATATTTATTATGCATGTACATATACTGCTAGAACCGGATCCTCTGCACATCGGAACCAGTAGTGGAAGCCAAAGGCCTTGAACATCTTTTAAAAAATAAACTCACAATTTGATAGAATTTGGAAACTTAAGTGCTTTGCAGTGTGACATTAGAATACATTTCTCTTTTATGCCCTGGCAATATTTTACAGAATCCTACAAATATTAGTCAATTGTGGGTTTTGAAATGTGATAGAGTGGGATTAGGCTTTTTTTTTTTTTTGTAGTGATGGTTGTATTACTGTTCTTGATACATTTTTTTTTAATTGTTTGAATTTCAATGGCTGCATTTGCAACACATCCTTTGGCTCAATATACATTTTAAACTGACCAAAAACTGAAAACATGTTATCCATATGTAAAGTAAGCTGATTAATAAAAATGTATTTGAGAAGAAATAAAAATACTGCTATGTATGATATATAATATTGTGATGTTATATCCACTAGTGGAAAGTAACTAAGTATATGTTCCTAAGCACTGTATAACAATTTTGAAGTACTTGTACTTTACTTGAGTGTTTTCATTTGGTTTTCATTCCACTACATTTATTTAACAGCTATATATGATGGATTGTTTTAGATTTAACCACCCAACAGTGTATGAAAATAGGTTCAAAGTGAATCATTTTCAAATTAAAGTGCATTTTACATTTTAATGCCTCAATAATAATAAAAGTGAGAAAGTCTAACACTATTTTTACTTTTGGTACTTTACAAATGTATTTTGAAAATAATTATTGTGAACTTCTACTATTAGTATTTGTTTTTATTAGAGTATTTTTACATGGTAGTTGTTTTTTTTTTTTTTTTTTAATAAGTAAATTAAGGATCAGAAGTATAAAATTATTTAAAAAAAAATCTAAACATTTATAAGGCAACAGCACCCCCAAGTGGTATGTCCTGGTCACAGCAGTTGGAACGAGAATCGCTCGGTTTGACCCTTGTTGTTACCCGTCTTCAGTCCCACGCCTCGTTGAACTCGCTCCTCCTCTGTCTCTCCGGCTTTGTACCCAGAGCTGAACACACGCCGCGGCTACTTTCTCAAAGATACCGGGGCTGCCAAACATCCGAAAATGGCTCTGCACGTTCCCAAAGCTCCGGGCTTTGCCCAAATGTTGAAGGATGGCGCCAAGGTGAGGTTAAATCAGTTTGTTGGAGTAGTTTGGTAGCTTTGAGTGAATGGTTGTGAACTAGCATGCTAGCTAGCGTGAGTTAGCACGCTGGTTCACAGTCATGAGGGAGCGTTCTAGAAGCAAGGCAGGCCGCTCGGGTCGTCTGCACCCGGGGCTGTTGGGATGGACGAAAAGCTGCGTCGCAGTGTCTTATCTCACTTAAACATGCTGTATATGTCGCAGTGTTTTAGCTGCAGTGATAGGTGACTGTCAGACTAGCAGTCACACCCAGTTAACTGTCAGAGCTAAGGCTTTGATTGTCTCCACGGTTTTGCCATGGATGCTGATGCTTCCTATTTTGGGTTAGCTTTAACTCCTCTTAATCTGTTGGTGGTGCTGACCAAGATGCTTGTCGTCCATAACGTTTCGTATTGATTAAACCTCACATTCCCAGGATTATTCCGAGCGATCCATTATAATGTAATGATTTTGATACGATTTGTTTTCTGTTAACGTTAGTTATTATGCATACCAATAACTATTTGTCTGACATGTACACTAATGAAATGCATCTCTTCTTGTAAAGTCACAGTAGTTGAGTTGTGTTCTCTGATGCAGCACTATTCAGGGCTTGAAGAGGCCGTCTTTCGGAACATCAGAGCCTGTAAGGAGCTTTCTCAGACCACACGCACCGCATATGGACCAAACGGTAAACTTTACTCCAACAGTAATATATTTGTATAAAGTCTTTGTCTTTGACCTATTAAAACCTTTTATTGGCGAGACAACAAAATCTGTGATGGCTAAACTGTGACATTGTTTCCTTTCAGGTATGAACAAAATGGTCATCAATCACCTGGAAAAGCTGTTTGTCACCAATGACGCAGCAACAATTCTCAGAGAGCTTGAGGTGAGGAAACCTTTTGATGAATTTTATTTCGGTAACCTACATGAAAGAAACAATTATTTGCCACTGTAGCTAACCGAAAAAATAATAGGCCGAAGCCAAGGCTTCTTTTTACCTATACTATAATCCCCATAGAATCGCCCAGAAATCCAACAAAGCTAAATAATTGTTGTGCAACATATTGCAAACAGGAATTATGTATACGTTAAATAATGTTTAATAACTGTTTCTGTAAATACCATTTGTTTTTATAGGTGCAGCATCCAGCCGCCAAAATGATTGTGATGGCATCCCACATGCAAGAGC
Source organism: Zingel zingel (assembly GCA_023566125.1). Taxonomy (NCBI): domain Eukaryota; kingdom Metazoa; phylum Chordata; class Actinopteri; order Perciformes; family Percidae; genus Zingel; species Zingel zingel. The sequence goes on from CM042328.1 coordinate 19,039,226, forward strand.
AGGAGGTTGGAGACGGTACAAACTTTGTCCTGGTGTTTGCTGGAGCTCTGCTGGAGCTGGCTGAAGAGCTGCTCAGGATGGGCCTGTCGGTGTCAGAGGTAAACAAATGTAGTCGTCCATCATCATCATCATCATCATCATCATCATCATGCATGCATGTTGTGCTGTGTAGATTGTGACGATATGACGGCATGGTCTTTAGATAAAAATACTTGCATCGACTTTCTTCTCTGCCCACAATGTACTCGGTACCAGTATGTTGTTGCTCGTCTTCTGAAGCTGTTTTTTTTTCTTTGTTTGTTTTTAGCGAAAACACTTCATTTTCTTGTTGGTATTTTGAGTAATGTCATATGTTACCACACCTACTGTAGGAAAAAAAATCCTTAATGCAAATCAGCTTAATATTGGCAATAAATCAATATCAGGCTGATGCCGTAATGCTTTTTATAGCTGATTTTGATATAATAGTTTACACATGAATAAAAAAAATTGCATCCCAAAGAAATTAATCACTGCATTTGCTCAGTGTCCCCTTTCCTCTTTTTGACAGGTGATTGAAGGCTATGAGAAAGCTTGTAAAAAGACTCTAGAGATCATGTCAGACTGCGTGTGTTCCTCAGCCGAGAACCTCCATGATGTTAAGGAGGCAGCGGCTCTCATCCGTACAGCAGTCATGAGTAAACAGTATGGCAACGAAGACTTCCTCGCTAACCTCATTGCACAGGCCTGTGGTTAGTCAGCAATTTGGACTACCTAAACCAAACCAGCTGTCAAACATAATTTTCTTAATGGTAGGATTCATTTTGTAAGTCTCTTAAGTTTTGTTTCTTTATTGGTTTGTGCTACAGTGTCCATCTTCCCAGAGTCTGGCAATTTCACTGTTGATAACGTCAGAGTATGCAAGATTATGGTAAGCAGCATTATCTGTTGAAAATATTTAGTCTTGTGTGTGTTGTTTGCCTCTAGATTAATGTATGTGGTGTTTTCAGGGTTGTGGAGTGACATCATCCACCGTGTTACATGGCATGGTTTTTAAGAAGGAAGCCGAGGGAGATGTCACATCAGTTAAAGACGCCAAGATTGCCGTCTACTCCTGCCCCTTTGACTGCATGATGACAGAGACCAAGGTAATGAATACTTCAGTCTCTCTTTGATGCTTTAGAGAAATCTGAGAACTAAAATTAATTGAGCTTAAGTTTTATGGTTTAACATGCGCTGGTTGACTTGGATTTGTGTCAGTTTCACATTATGATCCATTTGCCCAAAAATAATTGGCTTTAGGATCTGTTTTTTCTTTTTTTTTTTTTTTTTTTTTTTCCTCACTGAAGGTATTTTGGCATATCACATGAAGAAAATCTCAAGTGTAAATAATATAATTAATGTTGACTGAATGCCATTTAGCAGCTTCAGTTTCAGGGTGCTGGTGTTGTGCATGTTGTCAGGGGTTTATAAAGTTGATATAAAGGTTCTGATCTTGGGTGCTAACAATAGTCCTGTCTGTCTCATAGGGCACAGTGCTGATAAATAATGCAAAGGAGCTCATGGACTTCAGTAAGGGAGAGGAAGATATGATGGAGGCTCAGGTGAAGGCCATCAAGGAGGCTGGTGCCAATGTGGTGGTAACTGGGGGGAAAGTGGCTGACATGGCGCTGCACTATGCCAACAAGTACAACCTCATGGTGGTCAGGTAAGACCCAGATGACCTGACAATCCAAATAAGTGTTAATTATCAAGTGCTCGGAGATACTACACCAGTTTTCTCCCTCAAAATGAAACCTTTCATGTCTTACACCACAACCACGTGTCAAAATGACAGATGCCTGTATTAATGTAGTGGTATGACAACGTTTTTATGTAAGTATACCTTTTTATCACGGTAAAATTGTACTTAAATCCTCCTTCCCCCATCAGGCTTAACTCCAAGTGGGACCTCAGGAGGTTATGCAAGACTGTTGGAGCTGTAGCACTGCCCAGGATGGTGAGTGTTATGTTTCTTTCAGATCAGGTATATGAACCGTAATAAAATGCACCATTATATTATGTATAATGATGCTTTTCTGCTTCCTTAGACGCCTCCGACTCCAGACGAGATGGGTCACTGTGACAACGTGTACCTGACAGAGGTGGGGGACACTCAGGTGGTGGTCTTCAAACACGGTAAATCGTTCTTTGCTCCAGCCTCGCGTCTCTTAATTTTATACCTGATCTTTGCTCTCTATGAGTTTTAGGCTCAACATGTAGTTTGGTCTTGATTGTTTTGAACAGAGAAAGAAGACGGTCTCATCTCAACGGTGGTGATCCGAGGCTCCACTGACAACCTGATGGATGACATTGAGAGGGCTGTAGATGATGGCGTCAACACCTTCAAGGTTCTGGTCAGGGTAAGTCTACACCATAAACCACTGTAGGGTTTTTGCAACTTTAGTTAAAGGAAATATAAATGAAAGAATGTGTCAAGAAAAAAAAATTAGTAAGTAATTTTTTTTTGTTCGCAGAAAAGATGAACATTCCACATTTGAAGAGTATCTCCTTATATTTCTCTCAAGTAGTAATTAAAGTTGTTTGCCATTTGTCAACGCACACATTGTTTTACAATAAGGATCAATGAATCTCAACAGTAAAAGTGACATAACTTATTTTATTTACTGCTTGACCTGCACAACAGCTACAGTATCTGTGTTACTCACCGTCTCTAGGACAAGCGACTGGTACCTGGAGCAGGAGCCACTGAGATTGAGCTGGCCAAACAGATCACCTCATATGGAGAGGTATGCATACTTGAGTAAATAAACAGAAGATCACCAGGTTCAAACTAATGCCTCTCCTCTTGGTTTGGCCCTTTTTTTTTTTCTTTTCTTTTTTTTCTTTCTTTCTTTACGGCATCATCAGATGATGGAATTGCATAAACATGAGCTTATTTTCCCCCTCTGTAGTCCTGCCCGGGTCTGGACCAGTATGCCATTAAGAAGTTCGCTGAAGCCTTTGAGGCTTTTCCACGAGCGCTCGCTGAGAACTCTGGTGTGAAGGGGAGTGAGCTCCTCTCTAAACTGTACTCTGCGCATCATGAGGGACACAAAAACATGGGCTTCGACATTGAGGTGTGTATGTGTACATAAGATTCTGAACAAATATATTTTTTTTAAAATGAAATGACGTCAAACTGACTTAATTGTCAATGCACATTTTGCAATATTGCGAAGAAAAACTCCAATGCTATAACTGAAGCATTTTAAATAAAGTAAGGTTAAGAGTCCATGGTGGCATTTAACATTCAACAATGTAGCCTGTTATTGTGCTCAATCGTGCCCATTTAACTTGTGGCCCCTATAGTTCAAAAACGCGTGCAAGTACAAAACATCATACTACCTCTCAGTTTTCCTGAATGCAGAGCAATTTATTTTGTGATGTATTGAACTACATGTTTCTGTTTAGTTCTGATGATGTGATGTTGTCTTTAGGGAGAAGGCCCCGCTGTGAAGGACATGCTTGAAGCTGGCATTCTGGAGCCTTACCTTGTCAAATACTGGGGCGTCAAACTGGCTACCAACGCTGCCATCACAGTACTGAGAGTTGACCAGGTTTGTACAAATACTCGCAACACACATAATCAAATGTAGACACAAAGAGAGAAATATTTTGATGTGCAACTTCCCACATCATGCACATCTAATGTTCTTTAAGGACAAGGCAGGTATTATTTAATGTTTTTCTTACTGTCAACAAATTGTATGAAAAGACCGAAACAACAGTCAGTCTCTCGATACTTTCCAACTTCCCTACACTCTATGGCAGCAGGCTGGTGTATGTATTGTTGATTGAAATTAAACTACAGTGCTCACATTCATTATAACAAGGAGCATGTCTACCAGTTCAACTATACTGTTTTTTTTTGTGGCATTTTTAGGCCTTTTTATTTATAGGACAGCTGAAGAAATGAAAGGGGAGAGAGTGGGGGAATGGCATGCAGTAAAGGGTTGGAGTCGAACCCGGGCCCACTGCGTTGAGGAGTAATCCTCTATATATGGGCGCCCGCTCTACTCATGTTTTTTTAATATGAATAAATATTATACATATTAAATTATTTTAATTTAATATTATTCTATGGCACAGGAATTGCTTAGATCAGGCTTTGACTACACAGACAATGCCCTTTTTAGTAGGATCAATTAATTGTTAGTTTTTTTGGTTTTCATGAGATTTGTTGAAAAATATAGAATGTCGTCCTTTTTTTTTTTCAATCTATTTTCTATTGTAATATAATGAGGATTTGAATATACCTTGAGGGGTTTTAACTATACAGATTTGAACTGTTAAACAAAGCCCTATCTTTATCTGGGGTGTGGAGCTAATTTAGGTGCAACTCACTCAAGTTGGTGAGGAGTCGTGTCTTTACATTCAAGAGATTTATTTATTTATTTATTTATTTATTTGTTCCTTCACAAAGAATTTGGGTTTAACATTTTCCAGTCTCATTTTCAGGTTTATATACGCAAAAGGCAGATGACTTGTGTAAAATAAATTGTTTCTATTCAGTTTTATTTTGGAGATGTTTTTCGGAGATTTGATTTTCTTAAAGGTCCCATGGCATGAAAATTTCACTTTATGAGGTTTTTTAACATTAATATGCGTTCCCCCAGCCTGCCTATGGTCCCCCAGTGGCTAGAAATGGTGATAGATGTAAACCAACCCTGGGTATCCTGCTCTGCCTTTGAGAAAATGAAAGCTCAGATGAGCCGATCTGGAATCTTCTCCTTAAGAGATGATAAGGAGCAAGATTACCTCCCCTTTCTCTGCTTTGCCCGCCCCTTCCTCAAAAGCTGCAGACACAGAAATGGCACATCCTAAGGAAAGCTCATTGTGGGACTGGCTCTAGTGGCTGTAATTCTGCACCAAGGCTGAATTTCGGGAAAGAGACTTTAGATACAGTATTAGGGGACCACGAAGGCCTATATAAAAGCATCCAAAGAGCACCATGTCATGGGACCTTTAAATTCAGCAGGTGAAGATTTATTGGGGAGGCTTATGTGAATGGATAGTCTCCAGGTAGTTGACGTTAGTGTGTGTATATATGTGCGATGCAGATCATCATGGCTAAGCCTTCAGGGGGACCCAAGGCTCCCAAGCAGAGAGGCCATTGGGACAAGGACGATTGGGAAGAAGCGCCTGATAATTTTGAAACTCACCATTAGAGGGCGCACACACACCCTCCGTCAGTAGGTCCTGGAATGCGTGTGGTTTTTGACTCACACAGATGTACTCACCTGCTCACAGGAACCTGACGACGTGAAATGTTTGTTCTTTTGCTTGTCACTACTAACACCAGGTGTACTACAGACCTCAATGCAGAGACAAGTGGTATAGCAATAGCATTTAGCCACTGTCTCGGGTGTTTGATAACACAAAGTGTGTCACTGACAGCGGACTAAATCACTTTGAGACTAAACTTGCACAAAACGGATACAGTATGGTTTGTTAGCATGCTGCATGCCTTCATGGCCTGTTTTTAGTTCAGTGAACGTCCTCAGGCAAGTACAGAATTTAAAGATGTTGCATGTAACATATCAATATAAAGGGAACATGTAAATGAGATATAGGGCTCCGGAGGCTGAAGTGGCGTTGTCTGGAGGGCGTTTTTTCCTCCAAATTACTGTGAAGCCATTCTACTTCATCAGAAATAAACCTGGAGTGTCTAGATCTCAGTCCTCTTCCCCAGGTACCAACAGAGTCTGAGATTATTCACACCACTTTAAAAAAACTGATGATGTTCATTAACTTTGCCCCAGTACAGAGTGACTGAAAATTTCGTCTTGAGAGCATAAATTGCATTTTTCCATTGTAGCACATTTTCTTACAGCATATATATGCACATATTAGCCCATGAATAATTCATCCCCATAAATAGCCCTCCTTGTTATCTGTATGGATTTAAATGAGCTCTTTTACTTTGAAAATATAGCCCAAAGTCTTATTTGTGCACATAAGTTAAATCAAATAATTTAAATATTTGTTTGTTTTTAGTTGAATAATCGGTCAAACGTGAACCTGCCTGCCTCAGAGCCCACAGGCTGCTGCGTGGATCTTGGTGCTCTTGATTTCCAGCCAGAAAGGACTGACTGCTGTTCATTCTCCTTTCAGATCATCATGGCTAAACCAGCAGGGGGACCCAAACCTCCACAGGGCAAGAAGGACTTCGATGAGGATGACTGAATGTGATGCTGTCCAGCTGATGCTCCTGTATAACCCTGCTCCCCCATGGATTAAATACACATTTTCTACTTGTTTATTTAAAGCTCAACAGTTTGGTTTATTTTGTAGAAACGACCACACATGGTTAACAAATATGTGAAAGTAAAATGTATGCACTGTCTGCTTTATTTGTTCTTAGTCCCAAATAAAAGGCACTTGGGCTGTCATGTCTTGGTTTAGATTGTGTTTTTACTTTGTGTTCTTGTCTTGTTTTGAGTTTTCTTGTCATTCAATCATGAGGGAAAGGAAGTTAGGATGATCTAGGTGCCATTATGTCCCAGATCTGTACAAGACACCTTCCCTTGGAGCTCATTAATCAGCACCGTGCTGGGCTCCTTGCTTGAGCTACCAGCATGCATACATTTACCTTTTGATGTTGCCCTGAGGATTTGCTCTAAACATGTTGAGGCAGCAGAAATTATGGTTATGCGCTGGTTTATTTTTTTTAGAACAGGTGAACTGAATAATTGAATGGAGATGTCGAGACCTATCACTACAAAATGCATTCATAGTTCTATTGATGCATGCATTCGTTTGTCTCACCTTGTCAATGACGCAAACGACAATAGAAATGGTCACTGGAATGTAGCGTTGACGTCTGCGGCTCTGATCACAGAGCAGCAGGGGGGGGCTGAACTCCACCAGGTTGCAGTCTCATCATTGGATGGCGAAGATGTGGGCGGATTTACGCTGACGTTACCATACTCGGGATTAACTTGTTTTATGTCGCCATATCTATCACCTTTTCCACCGGATAGCCTGCTTAAATGCAGATTGTTGGTAAAGAGTATTGTTAGCGTCGTCAACCAGTAAATTAACCTGTGTTGTTCACAAAACTGTTGATAGGCTACCGTGAAGGCGCGCAGTTCAATGTGAGGTGCCTGGATGAGGAGCATACGTGTTACGTGAGTTTACGGTGCTGATGTCCTATCACACTGATGGGGGCCGACGGCAGTAAAAACAGGAAGGTGAGTCGATTGAAATTGGTTGCTACGGTGTGACGCATGTGGGGGGGGGGGGGGTCCCTGTTTCCATGGCGATGATGTGGTTCCCGAAATCACCAGGCAGCAACGACTGCCAATCCTGTATGGTTATGTGCAGAGCAATATATCACTCTGGTTATGTGTTAGCATTAGCTACATTGAAATAAAGAGTAACCAATTTGCGTAGTTATTTGATAAATTCGTAGTTTGTAGAAGTTATCCCTGTTAAAATATGTTCTGCTGTCTTCAAAAGTACCTGTAATATTTACGATTTTACTTTGAAGGTGAAATCTTCCCGCTTCCGGTATTGGCATCTGACATATTGGCAATTAAACGCCTTAGTTTATAACGCACAATGTCCAAATTAAACCTTAACGTTGCCCCGTCTCTTGTCAGGCGTATGTCGCAATGAGGGCATTTATCTCTGCTGAGTGACTAAGTAAGTCCCTTCATTTAGCTCATGTTGATAATAACATCCTGCATGGTTGATTACACACATCTTGCACCATAGAGCAGCAGATCTGTGGTGCAGCCAAGGGGGGGGTGACCGGGGGACTGCAGATTGGATCTAGACCAAGTGTTTTTATTCTCTCATGTTAAATCATAGATAAGAGCAGGAATGTTTGAGTGAAACGAATATGTTGGCCACTGCACTCCATTGATGCTTTTCAGGGGGTTTGCACAAGGTCACAAGTGAGGTTTAACTGATAATTTAGCAAATGTTAGCAAATCAAATGTTTTGTAGGAGTTAGAGATTGCAATTCTCCTCCCACAGTTGCCTCTATAGTAGCTCTTGCAGCCACAGGCAATTCTGAGAAGTGAAGGAAGTGACTGATATATCATATTCAGAATATATTTTTTAAAAGGCCTTTGTCATGCATATCTTATACCAGCAATGTTGGCTTTTGAGTTTCTGGGCTATGATATGAACTCTAAAAGGGTCAAGTAAAAGAAGAAAGTTGCTTTCACGCCTGCCTTGATAAGTGTTGATTGCGTAAAACAGCCCCAAACACTGTGGATTTGACTAAACATGTTCACACTTCATCAGTAATGTTGTATTACACCTGCAACACCATCTACTAACCTGTACCATAATGCTTCTTGTTGCATCCCACTCCCCATGTATCCCCTACAGAGGCCCGCTGAAGGGCAGGAGGATGAAGACTTCTCATCTGGATGGCGTGGCTTCCTCTCCAGCATGGGTCTGTCTATCCCACCAGGCCTCTGTCGCCTGGCACCATCTGCCCTGCATCTGGGCCAGCGTCGAATGCTCCAAGGCAAAGCCCCCGACATCCCAGAGCATGTCCTGAGGTTGGCGGGAGTCGGCCCAGGCAAGCTGAGAGCAGAGTGGAGCCTGCCGGGGTTCATTACCATGTTCCTGCCCGAATTCCCCCACAGAACTGTGCCTGGGCACAAACACTTCCAGGTAGACCTCAATTTCAACATAGACACCAATAATGTTTAAAGCTGGATATGATTAGATAATGTCTCTGTCTTTGCGCCTGTACCTCTCTCTGCCTCTGTCACTGTTCACTCCACCAGGTGTTGAGTTACATCGCCAAAGGGTCGTTTGGACCCATTCTGAAAGTGAAGGACAAGACCAAACAGAAAACATATGCTGTCAAAGTGAGTCTTGTGCCTGAATCTCACATTTCAAATGTGTTTATTTGATTGATCAAAGCCACAAATGAACGGCCAGTTTATTAATTCATGAAAATAATATGGTATGTGCAAATAGGCTAAAGTTGAAAGACAGTATGAGGTTGGTTTTGACTTAATACTGCTTTTACTTAGTATGCAAAGTGACTATTTGCAGTACTGTAAAAATGAAAGTAAAAGAAATACAGAACGTTTTTTATGCAGGCAAAACATTTGTAAGGACCATGATGTCCTTGAAATTGACTAAAAGCTTATTTTAAATCATAAAAATTACAATCAAATCAGGGCATGTTTATTCACTGAAGCGTTTAAATATTGTTGTGCATGTAAAAATCATTCCAGTCCTGTGTAGTTTTGTTTCATCTCAGTATTTTTATCGGCCAACAGGTTATACCTAAATCAGAGATTCTAAGACTCGGGGTGTTGGAGCAGTCAAAAGAAGAAGTTATTGTCCAGGTGGGTATAAAGAACAGGGCCTTGAAAATCATTGTGAGTTTGTAGATTTTTTGTAAAAAATAACATCTTGAAAGTTTTTAGACATTAATATGTGCCTTTGAAAGGACTTGGTTTTGGTAATAGTAAATGCAGCACCCTAAGTCATCAGTCATCAGTATACCTTAGCCACTTTTCATACAATAATCAATATTTTGCATACTTAGTAAAAGCTTGCGGTGGATATGCATTTATGATTATATCCTAAGTAAAAACAAAGATAGGCTCTCCAAGCTGTCAAAAGGAAAAACAATTACATTATATATTCAACCTATCACACATATGGAATGTAAATGCATATAAATCAGTATTTCCTAGTATTAGAAGTGAAGTACGTCAAGGTTGCCTTTCTTATTGCAATAACATAAAGTATATCTTTATGGAGATGATGGGTTATTATACATTGCTAATTTATTAATTGTATCAATGCTGATGGTATTCATAATACAGTATAAATTAAATGGAGGTAAGACTAAAGCTTATGCTGTGACCCAACTGATATGTTGTGGGACACATTGTAATTGGTCTGAGGAGGTGATACTCTTTTTAGGTATTTTTATTCACTCCTCTGTCAAAAATGATGCATCTGTGATTAACCAGTTTAATGTCTAATTCCAAACATGGCAAATTTGAGTATTTGAATTTGACCAACAAGACCTGAAGTTGTAAGTGAAGTTACATTTCAGACAAATAGTTAGACCCAATGAAGAGAAAAGTATAGACCTCTCTTTGATCGGTGGCCAAAATTGAGATTTTTCAGGTTGATCTTGGACATTTGCCCGCAGCGTCAGGTTCGCCACCCATTTGTCCATGACCTCCAGGACTGCTGGCAGACTCAGCGCCACCTCTACATTAGTGAGTTAGCCAGAGACCAGTGACCCAAATCCAACCCAGATCCACTACCCCAAAAAACCCTCACTCCGCCTTTTCTCACCTCAACACTGATAGTCTTGTTCAGAATCTACCCACAATCCCTGACCTAACACCTAGAACATGATTCCCAGAAGATTGAATTGATTCCAATTAAGTATTTTTTTTCTTGTTGTTTTGTCTAGCTACTGTAACCCCTACAGCCCCAGTCTACCACTGCCTGTGCGTCCTATATCTGCTTTGCCCCCTTTTCCTATCCTCCAGAGCTTTTACCCTTTTTTTACAATTCAGCCACTGACTCAGAAAGTGTGACCCAGTTTGTTAGCTACCTCACACCCTGTGAAAAGAGAGCAACATTGTTAGCCCGGGGACCAGATGTTAAACGCTGCTGCAGCAAGACACACTTTTCAGATTCAAAATAGAGGATGGCTCGGTTTGCTTAAACAGTGAATCATCACTGAATCATTGAGCCATAAATGTAGATATGGGACATATTTGGAGCAAATCAAGACCATATAAAGCCACCCTGTATAACAGAAGGGTGGCTCCTTGATACTAGATTAATGTCTCCAAGAAGAGGGATCCATTATTCCAGACACAGACTTATTTACTTTTCACCCCAACCCATTTTGTATCTTTATTTTTTAAAACAGACTACAGTACATCACCTTTGTTTGGTTTGCAGAGGAAGTAGAAATAGTTTTACACACACTTCCATAATACATTCCCGTTTCCTAATTTTGTTTACTAGTGTGTGCTCCACATCCAACTGACTTTCGCTACCCCTCACACCTCACATTTCATGATAGAGGCATGTTTTAATGCTGTCTGTACCCCCACAGTGTGTGACTACTGCAGCACAGGAGACCTGTACACTTACTGGCAGATGATTGGTCAGTTCTCGGAGGACACAGTGCGAGTGTTTGCAGCAGAGTTGGGATGTGCACTCGGTGAGTATGCTACAATACTGACATATTAAACACCTCCTATTTCTCCTCAAATATCCTAATTAAATCAGAGGTGACTACAGGAAAGTTTCCCTAGCTAACAGTATTTAATTGTAAGTAATTATAAAAAAGAGGACTCATTAAAATTAGATGAGCTCTCAAAGGATCTCCCACAGCAACAAAGCAGTGCCATTGGGCTTTAAATATGCCAGTAGGATTTTAAATATTTTAGTTTAGTTGAGTTTTATAGGTTTGTTCTTCTTTGTTGGTTTTTCGCAGGCTTTCTGCACGACTTTGGGATTATCCACAGAGATGTGAAGGTAAGAGAGGGAGGTAATTCACAAGTTTTGGACCAAAATGACAGACCATTTATTCTGATTAATAGTACAAAATGCAAACAAAAGTTTTCCTTTTTAATAAAGATTGTGTCCTTTCTTAACAAGTAATAAAAAAATAGTTTTTTTATTTCTGTCGTGTTATACATTTGGCCATCCAAAATGAGATTACAAGACATCATCCAGTAACATGGATACAAACCCAAATGGAAAACATCAATCATAACAGAATGTATACATATCTACATAACAGCAACAACTAAAAAAAATCTACTTTTGTTTTATTACTAAACACGTACGAAACATCAAATGGTGTGGTTCTCAGTAAAAACCTTTACTGACTGAATGTTTTATACTTTAAAGATGTTTTCTACCAGTTCAGAGTAAATTAACTCCTTTGCATAAAATGTTTCCTTATCTGTCAACACACATTGTTAATTACTGTTTGTTAATCAGTCCATTGATGCATTCTTGTGATTAACTTATTAGATTTAAACGTTTCCTTTTATTCATTTATATTTTATTGAAGTAGAATTCTATTGAAATGTATCAATGTTGTGGCTGGGTTAGCTCAGTTGGTAGAGCGGGTGCACATATGTAGAGGTTGACTCCTCGACGCAGCGGCCGCGGGTTAGACTCCGACCTGCGGGTCGTTGCTGCATGTCATTCCCCCTCTCTCTCCCCTTTCATGTCTTTATCTGTCCTGTGAAAATAAAGGCCTAAAAATGCCCCAAAAAATAATCTTTGAAATGTATCAATGCAGTTAAAATATAGTATATAATCTGTTTTTCCTGAGCAGCTTTTTGCAGTTTTGGTTATATTATCTTCTACAATATTATCTGTCTCAATATAGCTGACTTAGTACATTGGTGAATATGGATGGGTGTCTAATTCAGTCTTTTTGGTACTGTTTTTTTTTTTTGTAGATGGAGAATATCCTGCTGACAGACAACGGTGAGTGAAAACCAGCAGAGAGCAGCATAGGTCTGGCGTGTAGGAGAACCTTTCAGAAAACATCCTTACTGTGCACATCTGTCATTCAATGCACATTAATGCAAACAGTATATATGTTTACACTGACAGGGAACAGCCTTTGTATCCATTTACATTTGCTAATGAGATCAGATTAGGATTGGAGTATTTAGCTGTTTTACACCAGTTGTAACTGCATCAGTAAGATTCATCTCATGCCATGTGCACATAGTGATGTAAAGAAAATGGTCTGTTCTAGGACACCTTCGCTTAGCGGACTTTGGTTTGTCCCGTCGCCTGGAGAGAGGAGGAAGAGCTTTTACCATTTGTGGAACCATCCAATATATGGGTGAGAAATATTCCACCACATCTGCAGAGCAGTCATCTGCAGATGCTGAGGACATATTAACATACTAATGTTTTGTGCATTATTATACTATTATACTGTGCAGTGAATATATGCATGTAAATGAACAAAGATATAATACATCCAATGATGTGAGCGTGCTCTGTCTGCTATGTAGCCCCAGAGGTGCTGAGTGGCGGACCCTACAACCATGCAGCTGATTGGTGGTCGCTGGGAATTCTGCTTTTCGCATTGGTTACTGGGAAGGTGAGATCTTGTTGCCGGTAGGCTCGGCATGTTCAGCATGATGAGCAGATATTACTCTCAATCATTCACTGACGTAGCTGAGATTTTGCTATAAAAGAAGATTGTTAAGAATACATTTGATGCTTTCTTCATGAGGTTATTTTACATTTGATGATCTAAATTTAAAGGACTCAAAGTATTAGTCATTAGCAGCCCTACTTTTGCCATGTAAAATCTGTAATTCTGAAAATTTAAACACACTGAATTATTTCTCCTTGTGTACCTCAAACTCTCCTCAGTTCCCCATGCCTCCAGAACCAGACCACTGCAGTATGCTGAGGAAAGTGAGAAGTTTTCCCTATGAAACGCCCCTGAGCCTCAGCTCCCCACTGGCCTTGCTAATAACAGAGGTAATTACACAAAGATGTGTAATCATATTGCTTCAAGTCATATAGATCTACGCTTCAGGCTATTTGACTACATGCACCAGTATCTACTGACTGCACAGTTTGGCCAGTTTGATAGCATATTATGACCTACACACGTTTCTCTGTCCAGCTTTTGTGCAAGACTCCCTCCCGGCGCCTGAGGACCCTCGATCGCTTCAAACGCCAAACCTTCTTCCGTGGAACAACTTTTGACCTCGCCCTGCTGCAGCGCCAGCCTGTGGAGGTAACTGATCAATGTGTGGATGTAGGGTTTTTTTCCTGCATAGAGAAATTGTTGGTTCCCTCCAAAGAGGTTTTAGACAGCCCCAAAGGAAAATCACCAGCACCAAAATGGTAAGAATTGAGAATAAAAATAGCAATTCAAATCCTCTCTAAATGGCCCATTCTGAGCCAGGAAAAACCCTGGAAACATGAGTCTGATTGTTGAAGAAATGTTAAATAATGCAGGAAAAGCAAAGTGATTGTTTTCTTGTCACTGTCTAGGTGATTCTGGAACTGAGAGAGAGACCAGACCGAGCTGCCAAAGCTCGACGAGGCCTCACTTTGTCTCTGAAACCTCTCAAAGGCTTTGACTACGACTCGTTCCTCAGCCCTCCCACCACACCGGACACGCAGCTGGATGCCAACACACAAACCCACACAGCTGCACCGTTCCCCGGCCCATTGTTCCCACTGCAGCCTGCTCAGGAAAAAAGCCCACACGGAGAAGTGTTTGTGTGATGGACTTTGAGTTTACAGTAAGGTTACTAACACACTAAAAGTAAAGGCCTACATGTATGTATGTATGTCTGCACACTCATTCACTCTTACACACAGGTGTGCTGCGCCTTCTAAAATGTCTTATTTAGTAAAAGCCAAAATAGCTGATTATGATTTAATTTGACCTATAGTTTAGAAAGGAATGCTTCATTTGAGTAATATTTTAGAAAACCACTTCCCCACTTGTATTGGCAAGTTTTATGTTGGGGTTTTTGGGGATTTACTGAACACTATTTTTTTCTTTTTTTTACTTGTTTGCCTTTCTACATTGAGCACCTTTTTCACTATATTTTCTCAAAAGTTGTGCAAGAAAGATTGTGCTATTGTTCATCTACTTTCAGTAACAAGTGACTGGTCATGGCTGCCCTGTTAATACATTCCTGTCAAACTCACCCCACATGGCAAAGATGACAATGCACCAATATATATATATATATATATATATATATATATATATATATATATATATATATATATATATATATATATTTTTTTTTTTTTTTTTTTTACAGCAAGTTGTATGTAGTTTAGTAGAACTCCATCCAAAACTCCTAAACAAAATGAGTGTATTTCTGAACTTCTGCCTTTATTTTCCATGTTGCATGATTATGAAACTGTTTTGGTGGAAGGTGATGAAAGAAACTCCTTGCCTCATTTTTTGAGTGATCATGCTGCGATATAACCTTTCCCTAACTTGTCCTTTACTGCCTAAATTCTATAGCAGCAGAAGTGTCTCTCCTCCTGTACTATTTAAAGTCATGCAAGCATAACATCAGATTAAGATGTGTATGCCTTCAACGTCTGCTTTAGTTTGAATCATTTATAACCTGCCACTCAGAGGAGCACTTGCTGTTTTTTCCCCAAGTCAGCCTCTATTTTGATTCCAAGATGGCAACCAGCTGTACAGATCTGAGCTGGGACTGTAACGGTTGAATGAACAACAGTATTGTTTACCTCCAGTTAATATTTTGATAGTCACAGGGATTTTTCTGTTGTCAAAGGCTGCCGTAACCCTAGCCAGTAATCACACCTTCATGCACTTACCCGATCATCAGATTATATTATGATTTTGTAAAGTATGTCGTGATGTGTACCCAGAATGCCTCACATGTGTGATCCTGAGCTTGCTTTTTTGTCACCAAAAATTTATAAATTTCTCTTTATAAATTTTATATGACTATTTTGGATGCTATTTGTTGTTATATGTTATGTTACAACGTATTTCTGTAATTACCATGTAGCACAGATGGAATATTAAACTCTTACAGTACAGGGACCTGCTGATTTGGATGTTCTTTGTGTGAGATGGCTTGAAGAAAGAGAGACCTTGCTTCACTTTTTCTATCAGTTACACCACATTGTTTCTGCAGAAAGATAGCATGCCTATGACATTTTGTACAGTATCCAGCAGTGGACATTTACCTAAGTGTGTAAGTACAATTGATAATGTTTACTTCTATTTTACTACATTTCAGAGGGAAGTATTGTACGTTTTACTCCACTACATGTATTTGACAGCTTTAGTTTCTAGTCTCTTCACAGATTAATATTTTAGAATCAGCATATAAAATATGATGCCTTGTTTTACAGCACAGTATATAAAATCAACACACAGATTTTCTTTAATACAGTTGTATTTGATATGGTGCCATTGCACCTTTGTATTGAAAACAAAGGAAATAAATAAACTTGCAGTCATTAAGATTATCAGAAGGTAGACATCACTGCACAAACCTTTAGGTATATCTCAATAGTACAGAGAGCGAAACAGCGATATTAAAACCCAGTATCCTTTACGTTAGATGGCCCACTTACTCCATCAAGGCAGTAAAAGGATGAATACACCGCCAGTACCAAAATATGTGCTCGACCAGTACCGAACTCCATTCCTTCAGCAAGAGTAGCTACAGGGTCCTAGTTAATTAGAATTTCTGCTCAGGAGCTATAACAAACAGATTCAGTTTCTGAAGGTCAGAGAATTGGAAGAGATAGGCTACACATCTATGCATCTAAGTATCTGGGTATTTTGTTTTATGGATTCTTTGATTTCGACCTCATATATATTTCAGAAAAAAAATATGGCAAACCTGTTGTACCTATAAAAATCATGTCAATAGCAAATTATTTTGAGGCTGTTTAATTTGAGACATGGCAATGTATGATAATCAATTAGCTGGTATTTTTTTCACCACTAACTTCAAACTGAAAAAAAAGCTCTAGAACTCTAGACATTAAAAACTTTTCACATCTTTTCTTATTTTCTACAAAGATGCAGAATCATGCTGCAATCTCACTGAGCTATGATGCTATCCGGCGCATGCGCGTAAAATTTTCAGCGTCGTTACATCAAATGACGCCGTGATGACAGCCCCACCCCCGGCTCGAGGGTTTTGTAAAGGGTCACGTTGCGCTGCAGCAGTGAAACAGAAGACCACATCGCATCCTCGGTACACGTATCACCTTCTCTTTCTGCGTCCAGACACCCAACAGCCGGTAAGAATGAACTCTGATTTGATCAATAAGACAGCTTTAGACGATTTTCATGTGTCATTGATAATAAATACATTATAATACTGAGGAAGTGGATGTGATGCTGCTCTACAACCTAAATCTAACTTCACCTTCCTAGCTAGTTCGCCATTATATGATTAGTAACGTTACCTGTGTCTCGTACGCCGTCAAAGTGTTTCCCCCTTTTAGCAGTTTGTATTTAAAGTTGCTATTTCAGCCCACGGTCGAAATACGCAACAGGAAGGTTGTACAATTATGACCTTCAAGGATGAAACTGGACAGAGAAGAGCCTGTTGCGTCTGCCATCTGTTAAATCAACACATCTTTTTATTTGATACGTTTAATGTGCGTACATTTTGGTCATTATCCTGGATGGCAGGCAGCTGTGTCAGTGCCTCTCGGTGTGTATCTGCCCCTGAGCACGTAGACCTCTGATGGGAGGCGGGGCGGGCTGACGAGGAGTAGGCCATACTAAATATATAGGCTATAGGCCTATACAAAAAAATAAAATTAAAAAGCTAATCTAGCTTCAAATATTAATGCTATCGTACAATCGTACTTTATTGTATAAGCTTACACTTGATCACATATTGCGATTCAGTAATGTTCATTACTTTTCATTCAAACGTGAATATGTGTTGTTTCTTATTCTTGCATGATTGTAAACTGAATATATTTGGGTTTTGGACTGTTTACATTTTATCGACCAAGCGATTTAAAGACAGAGATTTATTGTTTTTAGGAAAATCTGCATAATAATCAATAATGAAGATAGTAGTTAGTTGCAGTCCTAAAAAAGATATTAGAGCTGCAACTAAAGATTTTTTTCAATATCAATGAATCTTCTGATTATTTTCTTGAAAAATGCCAATACAGGTTTACCTTCAAACAAGGCTAAGAAACCCATATAATAGTCACATTTGACAGGCTGGAAGCAGTGAATTTAAATGATTTATCGATTTAACATAATAGTTGTTAGTTTTGTCATTAATTTTCTGTTGATCTATTGATTAATTGACTAATCGTTTTAGCTCTAGAGTATAGAAATAACATGTTGGTTCATACAGAAATGTAGGCTATTTGTACAATCAGAATGTATGTACATTTCATAAACCTAACACTAGAACGTAGTGTACATGACACATGTTATGATTTAGTTGAATGTTAATTAGTAGTTTTACATCAACAGATTGTATTTTATTAAAATGTATCGCTATCCTTCCTTTAACCTTAATCATCTGTTCTCCTTCTCTGTTTAACTTGTCATGCAAATTGAAGATTAAACAAAGTTCCATTTACCAGTGTTTAAGAAGGTAATGTCATCTTAAAAAAAAAAAAAAAAATCTAGTCTAAGCTTCACATTTTCATGAGTTTCAACCTTTTTCTGAACTGCAATGCACGCAGCCTTGACGTATGCCATACAGTACATTCTTGTGTTGAGCTGCATGGGAAACGGTGCTCCTGCTAGCTCTGCTGGATCAAGGCCTGAGGATAGAAACAAACGCAGGAACGTGCATCAGTGCCGAGGCCAACAGCCCGTCTGGCAACAAAGTGCAACACTCCAAGCAGGCTTCTTACTTTTGACTAGTGCTGCCCTGCAGGAGCCATTTCACCTCCTTAAAGCTCATGCAGCTTGCAGTGTAGAGAAGAAAATCAATGATTTGTAAACCACCAGATGGTGATAATGACACAGGCAAGGCAACAACACCTAGCAACAAGAAATGCATCCTATTTTCTCTTCAAATGTTCTTATCCTCTCCTCACCCACATTGCCTATCAGTATAATATTAACTATCCTTAAATGTTAAATGTGCCACAGTGCCAGTCCCTGCCTAC
Organism: Zingel zingel; assembly: GCA_023566125.1. NCBI lineage: Eukaryota > Metazoa > Chordata > Actinopteri > Perciformes > Percidae > Zingel > Zingel zingel. Next base: position 19,057,877 of record CM042328.1, read on the forward strand.
AGCCTTATACATAATATGGCAATATAGCATACACGCTTCAAATATATTGTAGTTTTAATACTTGCAGCAATGGTTCAAAAAAAGACCTGTTGCATCATGATTTCTTTAGATCTTCTGAGTTTGATATGTATGTATTTGTGGTCTCTAACTGCATCCTGGGTTGGTAAGTGAGCCTATGCAGCATCAGTTTAACAGAACATGATTGATTGACTGTTGTAGCATGTACTGCATGACTGTCTGGTTTGCAGTATGATGGCTGTGCACTACGTTTGAGTAGTATTTAATCGCAGTTTTGAGCGGTTCTGGATTACGCTACAGTAGGGAGTTGGCTGTTGCCTTGATGTCGCAGTGCAGAAATGGTGTTGGTGTGGTTGAGGCTGACCACTGTGCAACAGGATGGAACGAGATCACAGAGGAGAGACAGTTAAGTCAGCTAAATATCAATCTCAGCTGTCTCTCCATCTCATCTAATTTCTCAAATGTCATCCTATTAAGATGACCTCATTTAATGGAAAATCTTCCAAAATAGCTTTTTTTTTTTTTTTTTTAAGTGACCACTCCAAAATATACTGCCTGTCATTTTAAATCATGCAGTAATGTCCATGATGAGAAGATAACCCCTGCACACCGTGTGGCACTGTCTGGTAGATAAACCTTATTACCAGTGGTAGTGTGTGATAATGGAATCAGAAGTTTGCTACTAATCATAATCTGAGTTGCACTTTTGCAGCAGGGAGCATTTTTGCTGATAAAGAAGAAGATTCTTCAAACAAGCATTTCTGTGTTTGCGCTGCTGAAGTGCCCTTGAGCAAGCGGGCAAGCGGAAACTTGCATTCATACATTGTGTTTGACCAAACATTGCATAAAATGTAGATTTCACATCACCAATGTTTCCTCAGCAGAAACCCAACCCCGCTATTGTTGAAGCACGCAGGTGCTTCACAAAAGATAGCAGGTATTTGCTGAGCACGGGTTTGTCTGGTTAACACTGGAGCAGGGCTGTGCACACATAAACATACTGAAGTCCCACACGTCATGCCTTTGCCCTTGGGTTGGCCTTTATCAAGTGTAAATACCCTTTTTTATTCACCGTAAAGATCTGCATGCACTTCATACTCCTGGTCTAACTGTACTCCTCAAGGGATGTATTGTTCCCTGCTGGCCTGGCCTCTTTCACTTCAGCTGCATGTATAATTTAACTATTGGCAATGAGCCGTGCTTGACAGTTGTGTTGTAACGGCACACTGTTTTCAGTGAGAGGCCTGTGTGTGCGCTCTAAAGGTTGTTATCTCATAGCTTTAAGCTGAGGATTAACACAGAGGATATAGGGAATGTTAGACCGTGTCCTACCACAGCAAATCAGCCTGAGTTGGGAATCCAGTAGTCTGTTTATTGTTGAGCTACACAAAACCCTCCTACTAGTAGTATTTATTTTTAATTTGTCACTAAAAGTGTAGCTTCCACCCATAAAACCGATTGATCTATAGCTGATCCAATATTATGGCACAGGTCGGAGTACTTTAGATGTCGATCAAAGCTATAACTAGTGACCTCGTTCACTGGGAGTGGCTTGGCAGCCGGTGCAATCGACCAGAAAGAAGTCGCAGCTTGTTCCCTGGCACAGCCTGCATTAGTGGGAGTGATGTGTTTTTGTGATGTGGGAAAATGGGAATTTACAAATCCTATTTGTTCATCTTGTATGCGTCCATTAGCATGCCTCAGTGAGCAGAGCAGGAGGTTTGAAGGAAACTAGATGGGGTGATTAAAAACGTGGAAACAAGTCATGTATTAATCAAGGCAAAAGATAAAAGGCATGTATACGTGCAGTGCACAAAGATAGACTTAATGACATTAAGGGAAAACGGGAGATGGCTGAGTGTTGCTGAGGAGAGAGAAACGAGTCGTGCTGCATCCAGTCCTGAAGCTCTAATGAGGACTGGCAGCAGTGTATATATAGGAGCCCTGTTACATAATCACTACCTCTCTGTCTTCTGTGCTTCATGTGGGGTGGGGAGGGGTTATGTAACTGCTTATTTACGACAGAGTGAAGAAGGGAATAGGGAACAAAAAAAGCCTGGTTTGAAGTGTGCACATCGTGACAGTGCTGCTGCCGCCAATATGGCCAGACAACCTATCAAAGAGTATTTTCTTCTTTGAGTTAACGCAGTCATATTCAACCCCGTGTCAATTTGTCTATTTATATCTGGCTCGTATGTTCTCTCAGGAAGCACATCTTTTGTTCATATTTGTTTGTTTTATCACATCTTACACATACACACTGTGTCCGTGGATTGTGTGACTTTCAGATACCATCTTATAGGAGTTTTGTCACCTTCACCTATCCTCCTTCCCTGACTGAGAAGAGCAGCGAGGTAGCCATTTTGAAGACTATACAGGGACAAAAGAATTAGGCCAGTGCTGGGCGGTCGTCAAGGTCGACACACCGTGAATCAATGTGACCTCTTCATGGTGTTCTCTCTCTTTCAGCCATCATGACTCACCAGTATCCCGCACTGACTGCTGAGCAGAAGAAAGAGTTGCAGGAAATCGCTCAGAGAATAGTAGCTCCAGGAAAAGGCATCCTTGCAGCTGATGAATCTACCGGTATGTTTGTGTGTGTGTGTGTTTGCAAAAAGATAGGATAATCACAAAATCAATACTGTTCATCACGTCTGTCTAAACTTGTTGTGTGCGTGTTGTTTACAGGCAGCATGGGGAAACGTTTGAATCCCATCGGGGTTGAGAACACAGAGGAGAACAGGCGTCGCTATCGCCAGCTGCTCTTCACAGCCGACGAGCGCATGGACAGCTGTATCGGAGGGGTCATCTTCTTCCATGAAACCCTCTACCAAAACACAGACGATGGCACTTCCTTTGCCAAGCTCATCAAAGACCGCGATATTGTTGTTGGCATCAAGGTACACAAAGCTCAATGTTGTAGTAAATAACTTAAGTCATATTTAACCCTCCAAAGTTCGACGTCTTTAGCCGGAAAGTAGTGGGTTTAATCTCAGTCTCTGAGGCTTGGAAGCTCAGCCTAAATTTGTGGTGGTTTGCTTTGCCTCTGTGTCCCCAAAGCCACGGTGTTGATATTATACTGCAGCCAAATATTTCAGTTCAGCAAGCAGAAACAGTCCTTTTGTTTGGCTGGTAAAACTAGAAAGGCTCCCAAACTGTATATAAAACAGACTTGTTGTCAGCATATTTAGACACCCACAGACCCACCCACCAATAACAGCAGATCAGGTTAAAAGGACAAACTGAATCAAAGCAGTATAAGATGTACATTCAGGAAAGTTGTGTTCAATTAAAGAGTGAAATTCCGTGCGATTTTATATCTGATGCTCTACATGATAAAGAAAACCAAGTATGTCACTTTATATAAGCAAAAATTGGTGCACTTGAATATGAATTTACGTTGTAATTTGTCACATGTACAACATTGTTTTAAACAATTTCTGCTTCCTTCTTTCTAGGTGGACAAAGGTGTTGTGCCCCTCGCAGGAACAAATGGAGAGACCACCACTCAGGGTAGGTGGCATTAGGAAAACCCACTCTCAAAGCCTTTACAAACATTACAAAACCCCTTCTGTTTCTGATGGATGGTTCCGTATTTGTGTTGGAGTGTAGGTCTGGACGGGCTGTCTGAGCGCTGTGCGCAGTACAAGAAGGACGGTGCAGACTTCGCCAAGTGGCGCAGCGTACTGAAGATCAGCGACACCACGCCGTCTGAGCTGGCTATCTTTGAGAATGCTAATGTTCTGGCACGATATGCCAGCATCTGCCAGCAGGTTGGTGTGAGATTACTGAAAATGTTATTTAGTTAGGTTAAAAAAAGGTATTTTTCCCTCTGTTTGTTTTTAAAAAATTGATTGTTGTTAAATTTAGGGAGTTGAGGACACTACTGGGCATTATAACACGCTCATAGTGTATCTGTTAGAATGTGTAAATTTGCCTTAAATTATACTTTGTAATGTCTCCTAGAATGGTATTGTTCCCATTGTGGAACCTGAGATCCTTCCTGATGGAGACCATGACCTGAAGCGTTGCCAGTACGTCACTGAGAAGGTGAATTTACTATATATAACACAAACCACTGTATACGTCCTTTTTTTAATTTTTTATTTCACTACAATGCTCTCACTGTATTTTGACATGCATGTCTCTCTCCTGCTGCTAGGTCCTAGCTGCAGTGTACAAGGCTCTGTCAGACCACCACGTGTACCTGGAAGGGACACTGCTGAAACCCAACATGGTCACAGCGGGACACTCCTGCCCCACCAAGTACAGCAACGAGGAAATCGCAATGGCTACAGTCACCGCCCTGCGGCGCACCGTGCCTCCAGCTGTCACAGGTCAGAACGCAGATAGATATAAGAAAGAAAAGTGAATTGGCTGGGATCTGTACAATATGTAAGTGACGTGTGCATGTATGTCTCACACTAAGTCAAATCAGTAAATATATTTTGACACAAGAAAAAATATTACCTGGAAACAACTACATTACTAATATATATAATTCTAAAAATACACTTGCTGCTATAGTATAAATGTATTTTATAAATACTTAATTTTGTATTATTATTATTATTATTATTATTATTATTAATTAAAATAGTCGGTATAGTTTCCTGGAAATAATTTCATACAGATTTTAGGTGAAATAGAGACAAAGTACTCAGACTGTAATTTTAGCTAGTATTTAGTTAGTTGCACTAAGTTTAAAATTAATTTTAGTAATAAAAATGACTGAATTATTAGGGATTTATGGATTCTTAAAATAAAGCATTACAATGTATATACAAGTATGTAATGTTATATATTGCCGGATTAATTCTTTGTTTGTCCCACCCTCAAATATTATGAAAGCCAGATCATTACCATTCATAGAGATTTGAGGGTTAAATGTTAAAGATGATATGATGATAAATAACTTGTGTATTTGCTTTTGGGGTTTTTATTTTTAATTTTTTTTTTTTTCTCAGGAGTGACATTCTTGTCAGGTGGCCAGTCCGAAGAAGAAGCCAGTGTGAACCTCAGCGCCATTAACAACTGTCCGCTCGCCAAGCCCTGGGCCCTGACTTTCTCCTATGGCCGCGCCCTGCAGGCCTCTGCCCTGAGCGCATGGAGAGGAGAGCTGAGCAACGAGAAGGCTGCCGCTGAGGAGTTCTTGAAACGTGCTCAGGTCGGACGAAACCACAAACTGACATCAGACCCATCCTTTGCAGAGTAAAATGAAACAAAATTACTTTTGTGCGTCATTGTAAAATTGTCTCTATTTTATCTCTTCTTTAGGCAAACAGTCTGGCTGCGCTCGGCAAGTACGAGTCTGCTGGAAGTGGTGCCGCCGCAGGACAATCCCTCTACGTAGCTAATCACGCCTACTAAACATCTACCACATTCAACTGTGGCCTAGTTATAGTCTTATATCTGCTCTGCTATTCCTCCTCACTCCTCCATCAATTGGCATGTGCTGTCTACTGTACCTTTAGAGTTATCAGTTATTAAAATTACATGATTAGATATGTGTATTTAAAAAAAAAAAAAGCAATCTAAAAAAAATCCACAATGGGTTTTATTTAACCAAACAAATCAAAACTGCTTTGAGACAATTTATGACTGAAGTGGAAAACTGTTATGCCGTGTCAGAGGTGGGCAGTAAGAGGCTGCAAAATATTAACAATAGATCAAGATAGAAAGACAGTATTTAACTCATGCCTCTTCTCAACTGCTGCCGTCTCCACACCCGGTGCTGTCTCCCTTTCTCTCGCACATGATCAATCTTGAGCCACTCCCAAGCAGGGAGGTTTGTGTCTGTGTTTGCTTATGTCAAAATGCAGTATTAGCTCATCCTCAAAGCGCTATACTAACATCTTCCCTGACAGTGGGACCAACCAATTATTAGTGGCATCAGTACATCCTTTTAAGGGACAGAGGACAAGACAAATGTAAGCACGTTGACTTGCGACTGTCCAAAAATGCGGGGTGCTTGTGCTTTCAGAAAGCCTTAGCTCCAGCAGAGGTCAGTAGATTCTCACCAGGATTCATCCTAACCTTTTTGTTAACTACACGCTTTTAATCGCCACTAATCAGAGAAACATCTTGTGTGTCTGTTGGATAACATTATGTTGCAGTTACATACAGTAATTAATGTATTTAGTTGTGTGAAGGTGTCTATTATGTGATGCTTGTGTGTCATCCCCCTCCTTCCTGATTCCTCCAGCCCGCCCCACAGGAAGAGGAGATGGTTTCTATTGACATACTGTATTGTGGACCAATATGTGGGGTTAGCAGCAGGGATACACTCACTGCGGTGTTGGGATACTGTGATGTTTGTGATGTTAATATTGTTCTTTAAAGCACTTGGTGTGTCAAATAGTGGAGACAAACTAAAAATAAACATTAAAAACTACATAAGATCTCATTGTGTGACATTATTGCTGCTATTCTTGTAGTGTCTATCTGCACTGGCCAGTTTAGATTATTGGAGGACATGTGTGGTTGTACTGGGCAGCTTCCAGTGTGAATGTGCACGTCCTGCTTTCATCAGTACACAGGCTGAAAGTTACAGCCTTGCTCTCCATAAAACCTGTCTGAATGCATAACATTTAATACATCAAAACTGATTAAATATTTATAGATACTGTTCACTTTTCTAACAATGTTTGTGAACCATAGCATTAGTCCTATATTTTCTATTTATCTGTCAATCTCTACAGTATATGTATACATTTTCACCATAGGCCTACACAATAATAAACAGACCTGTAATAAATAATGAAATGTGTAATTAAATTATGCTGCTGATGTATTGGATTGCATTGGAATGTTTAATGCTTCTAATATTTTTTCTCCTTTACTTGTACACAGAGTGGACAAAATAATGAAAACACTGCTCAATATAATGCAGACCAATCAGTACGCCTCAAATGTATATTCTTAACACTAAATAATTAACATAAGTACGGTGACATAAGGTTTCTATTTTTCGGGTGCCTTGTATTCACGCATAAATACATTTATTTATTTGGACTTTTTAGCTAATTGAAAAAAATGTTGCCAACATTCAAGCCGCCACCACCACCACATTGGTTGTCAATTTCTCACAATGTTTTTGTGCGTTTAAAATGTTCACCGGGTGGGCCGACGGTTACTGCTCCTTACTGCGTCTCAAACAAACGTACTGCCTTCTCGGAGTTTGGGACAGACAGACGTAGAGTTTATAGTAAAATATTTGCTTACATTAAATAAAATTGTAGCTATGTATCTGGACCACGACTTGTTGTTTTTACAGCCAAGTAAAATCGCCCGTTTTGTTTTTAACGTCGGTTTATGACGTTTGACTGGGTGTGTCCTCATAGCAAACGCACCCCATTCAGTTCATTGACAGAAATGGCTACCACGGAAGTGGGTGAGTAACGTTAGCTTCATAACTGAATTCTGTATGAATTATTTCCTTACTACATAAACAATACATAACAGTTTACAGCAGTTTGTTAGAGCGCATTTCACACGTACAACATCTGTAGCGACCCTAGCACGAAGCTGTTTTCTCCAGACCCTCTGAAGCTAACAACTAGCCGCACCAGCAGTTGCAGCAATGATGCCCTCCCTCATCTATCAGTTTTTGTGTTTTATTTCACAATAAACTGGCTACAACATTGGAGTTCCTTAACCCCCCTAAATAGAGTAAAATGCCTTTATTTCCCCAATATTGTATATTTTCTAGTTTTGAAACTAAACCGGGTCAGCCTTTTACTTTATGTTGACCAATTAGCTAACGTTAATGTTGTCTCTCTGTACGTTAGCTAGCTAGCTAGCTACATCTTTACATCTAATTAGTTTAAGGAAGTCTTGATTAACGTTAGGTCTGCCATGTAACATCTAGCTAGCTCAGTCTCTTATGAAACATATAACGTTATATGTAATTGAATCAATGGTCAGTCCTCTGCCATGGATATAAATGTAACGTTAATTAAACTTTAAGATATCAATATGTATCTACTGACAAATGATAAAACAGTCCTGTGTATTGATTTGGTAAAGTTCTCACAGTGGCCCTTAACACAACCGTGGTAATACAGGGACAGCAACCACAGTATAAACGACATGGCAAACTCTCAGGCAGTTGACAAATGTCTCTCTCTCCCTCTCCCTCCCTCTCTCTCTCTAGATAGATAGATATCTGTTAGAAAATTCAAAAAGATGTGTTTGTTTGATTTCTGAGGAGAAAGAAGAAAGACCAGCAGCCAGGTCCAATTGGAAATTAAGCAAAAGATTTAATAAAACAGAATGATGAAATGACAAGTCAACAACAATACACAATAAAACACTAAACACTGCCAGCAGCGGACATGGCTCTATGTTTCTCCCTGATGGAGTCACATAACAACCAGGCTCGTGACATGACAAAACAGTACACTGCAAGCAGCGGACATACAGAACATGCTTCCCCTGTTGGGTCACAGTTTGCAGTCTTGAAATCACCTCAGTCACACAAATTTATTCCCTAGAAGTTGAGGGTGGTACCTCAAATGAAATCCCTCTTATTGGTCAAATGTCTCTCAAAAGAAAAGGTGTTAGTTCCCAATCCATATGTCTTGAAGCCACACCCGGCCACAGGATCTTACCAAGTCAGTGTCAATTGTTTTCCAAACTACAGGAATACTCATTCTTTGTCCTAATCAAGTCTGGCCCAACAGGGGATGGCTCCCCAAAAGGCAGGAACAGCACTTTACCTTTCCTGTGGGGACAATGAGTATCCTCTAGAATGCAAATTGACAGTCATGACTTGATCATTCTTTAGAAGCTTGGGTTGGAATGAGGCATGTCAAATGTTAATTAAGGCTAGTCAGTTGATTCAATCTGGCTGTAGGGTACATATGGTACATTTAGACCAAAAGTACATTGTTTTAACTTTTTAAAACCCAACAATAAATATATATTATATATATATATATATATATATATATATATACATACATACATACATACATACATACATACATACATACAGTAATGCCTTGAGGCTTATCTGTCTGACTGTCTTTGTTTTTTCTCTCAGAGCGCAGACGTGGCCAACTTGCTGCTCTGTCCATAGCAGCAGTGGTCATCATGATGGGAGTCCCTCTGTGGTGGCGAACAACTGAAACATACCGTGCCTGGTTGCCTGTCAGTCAGATAAATGAGTTGGCTAATATGCAGGTATGTTTGTGCTTTATGCTATTAAATATCTGATCTCCATCTTGTGGTCCATTTTATCTTCCATGTCTCATACACATTTCTTTTAAAAATGTTCCTCTCCTTATGTCTTTCCATTTGTAGCTACAGTTGAGTGCTGATGTGGAGGTGGTGTTTGCACGTGGAACGGTGACACCAGAACAGCAGAAGAAGGTCCCATTGACACAGACACAGGATGAGGAACACACAGTAGATGGTGATTTAATATTTAAGGCTGTCTGTGATCCAATGGTTACAAAATATGAAGACTGCAAGTTAATTCTTGTCTAAAATTTGTGTTTCCAGAGAACACAGCTTTGAGGTACAGGTATGAGATAAGGTACCGTACAGCTACAATCATGGAGGAGGACGCGCTGGACCAGCCCACTGCTGCAGGTGAGATGCTGTCTCCCTGTCAAATCCAACTTTAAGATCTTCAGATGCTAACATGTGTTATCTCAGTGGGAGCACAGGTTGTAATGTCTCTCTGTCTCTTCTCCTTTAGAGGCAGATCTTTCTCTGCACACACTAAGTGAGAGTCCGTGTGGCTCTTTAGTTGTGTATGTGATCCCAGAGTCATCTTCACTGCTGCCTGAGGTCAAAACTCAACTTTTTGATTTTCTTTTCCCCCCCGTATTTAGTTTTAAAGAGTATTGTTTGTCTACTGTTAACCCTTTTCTAGTCATTATTTCCTTGTTTTTTATAAGTGTGTATGTGTTTATATGTTAAGAGTTAATTAAAGACTGTGTAGTTTAATGCTTTGATTAATAGTGAAATCAGTTTTTATGTGCTAATGGATCTCTGTGGAGTTAAGTAGCGTTTTCACTATAATCCATCCAATATATTCTGTCATTACTGCTTAGAGTCTAACTCTTAAATGTCTAAATACAGTACCTTCTGCACAGCTTTTAAACAGAATAATGTGTCCTTTGTGTCACTCTGCACAAGTAGAAGGTATTACCCAGTACTGTACTAATGTGTACCTTGACGCTTCTTAGGCTGTGGACGTGTATATCGGTCAGCGACGGACAGCCCTGCTGCGTATTGGTGCCCAGATGAGAGTGGGCAGGACACTAGAGCAATTGCTGGCTCATCTGGAGCCTCGGATCAAGCAGGTGCTGCAGGTGATGTCTTTTAGCCACACCGACATCACCGCCGCCCTCAGTGACAGAGTTCGTCTCAGCCCTGGCAACAAAGAGAGCATCGCTGACAGTATGAGAGCCTTTAAATCCAGCCCAGGTTGGTCTTTGTTTCAGCACAGCCATAAAGTGGACCAACTTAGTTTCTATTTCCAGTCAGTAAATTCTTCAACTATGTAACACTTTCCTTTTGTTTTATGCTTATTCTAAACTTCTCTTTAGGTTATGAGATAACATTCAGTCTGTTAAACCCAGACCCCAAGTCACACCGGCTACACTGGGACATAGAGGGTGCCGTACAGACTTACATCCAACCTTTGCTTACAAAATTAGCCCCTGTGGCCAACTTCAGCCTTGACTCTCAGGTACTTTGTCTGCAAGTGTGTGAATTTGCACAAATACAAGATGCTCAGCTACTGCATGTTAATAAATATATTCTCCTTACAGACCTTATACTACGCCATGCTCGGTGTCAACCCACGCTTTGACAGCAGCAGCAGCGCCTACACACTCAACTCTGATAGCCTCGCACATGTCATTAACCCTGTGGAGGCTAGACTGGGTAAAAAACCCACTGAATGTTTTTCAAGTTTTTGCCAAAAAAAGAAATGTGATGTAGGTTGTTCTGGTGTATTTATATCTGGGTTTTTTTGCATTTGATTTTAAGGCTCAAATGCTGCATCTTCCAACCCGGTGTTGAATTTTCTTCTGTACGTCCCGGATGCCCACCATTCCCCTCTTTACATTCATGACAACAAGAAACAGGAAGTGCCTTCTAATGCGTTTCACTCTCCACGTTGGGGGGGAATTATGGTAAGGTAATCTAAGGGCAACACTGGGTGACCGTAATCTTAATACTATGAAGAGTTATAACTTAGTATGAGTGAATATGTTAAATATAAATCATTTGTTAGCTTTGCAGTATTTTTGTACTCTTCATTTCTTATTTTGGGTACTGATCAGCAAAAAATGTCTTGTCCATGTTTTTATAGGTCTATAATGTTAATGGTTTCTATAGACCAGAGGCTGTGTTGCCTGTTGACATCAACATCAACATGGCCAAAGTCATGGGAGTCTTCCTTGCACAGCTTCGGTAAGTGGACATCTTCAAAACAACAGGGGTTGCTTTTCCTGTAGACACAAGCTAACTTTCCTGTACCATGTCCTGTCAGGCTGTTGCTGGGTGTGCAGTCGTCTACCGCTCCCCCTGGCTTCCTGATGGCGCCGTGCGGCAGTACAGGACTAGCTGATTGGGAGCTGGACCGTCTCATGTGGAGTCGGTGTGTGGAAAATGTTGCAACAGCAACCACCACCATCACCTCACTGGCACAGCTGCTGGACCAGATAGGCAACATTGTTATCAATGACAACATTGCTGAACAGGTAAGATGCATACACTTGCATTAATCAGTAGGTTTCTATGTTGCCTATTTGTGTGGGTGTACATATCTGGCCATATGGGGCTCTGTTCTAGGGCATTCAAACACTAAAATGGTATTTGACTGGCCTGGTACTGTCCACAGCTCAGATTTGTGAAGCGATTCAAACAGGTCTGGTGTTGTGCTCATTGATGGCTGTTTCCCCCAGTTAGAGAAACTATTGACCAGTCAGAGCTTCGTAGGTGGTAAGTAAGAATAAGGCATGTCGTTGACTTGCATAGCTAGCTAAAAAGAATATCAACAAAAAAGCTGATGAGCATGGATGAGATAGATGTGGCTGTACCTGTAAGTTGATTTATAGAAATAACTCTTTTTGGTATGAAACTTTACTTTTTAGCTCCATTACTGATTGGGCTCTTATAACAGCCAATTCACCATAATGTTGTTAGTTGTATTCAACACTTTCATCTTGGCTTGGCTGAAATGAACATTGCAGCCTCTAGGGAACACTAGACTGGGACTCTGCATATTGTTAAAGTATTTTAGGCACTTTATAACTAAAACCCCAAACATATTTCTTTGGTCAACATGAAAAACATTAATTTAACTGCTACTAAAACTACTACGGCAGCTTCCATATTAATTGCAAAGGACGTCAAGGATATGAAACTTGCTACTGTTTGATGAGAGAAAACCAAAAAGTTTACTCTCCCTCTAAATGAAAAAACTGCTACTAGGAACACAATGTCAGGCTGAATGAATGAACAAATTACAGTGTCTAATTGGGTATTTAGACTCTAAAATAAGTCGTAATTCTACTATTCCCTTTCCTATAATTTCATCAGTTGTATCTAACCTGTGTTTGTTGTTGCTGTCCCTAAGGTGTCCAGTGCTGTCACGTCTCTGCAGCTGGCTGTGGCTGAATTGGAGGCTGGGAACCTCGGCTTTGCTCTGCAGTACAGTAAAGAGGCCATAATGGCATCAGAGAGGGCATTCTTTGACCCTTCACTTCTCCACCTTCTCTACTTTCCTGATGACCAGAAGTTTGCTATCTACATACCACTCTTCCTGCCCATGTGTGTACCTATTCTGCTGTCACTGCTCAAGATTGTTTCTGAGGTTAGACAGAAACGCAGAGAGAAGCAAGCCAAGAAGGACTGAGAAACCTTGAAGAGAAGATCTAAACAAAAAACAAACTGTTTTATCATTGGCCTTGACATTTAGGTGAAAAGGTACGCATGAAGAAACTTATTTGCAGCATTGGAGTGTGGAATTACAAAATAGTCATATGATTGTATTGTTTCATGTAAGGAATTGTTTATCTTACAATTTGAATGAATGGCTGCTGGGCTGTATGACACTGTATACTGGAAAGCTTGAATTGTTGTAAATGTGAATAAGTTTTATATTTGAATTCCACTTTCTATTCTAAGTTATTAACAAATAAAGAACTCATGTGTTTGCTCTTTGGTTAGCAAAAAAAAACCAAGAATACCTGATTTTATATCATTATTACATTTGGCAAGCACTCCTGAAGCAATTTACACAAATTTTGTCCATTCAAATTAAACATAAACACGAGGTCTACCTAAATATTTTTTTCCGGAGCTTTCAATTGCATCTCACTGTCTTCATCAGCAGAGTTGTTTGTAATTCAGTGGTCTTGGGATTGTTTGTCTTGCTAGACAAACCAAAGCACTGACTGTGTTGTTCTTTAAAGCGGTCCAAATGCATTTGTTTTGATACTACACCTGGGTCACTGACTGATCCTGAATGTGGCCTAAGTAATCAGATCCTATTTTATCCTCAATGTCACTTGGATATAGTCACAACTTGTCTTAATGTAGAAAGGGACAAAAGGGATACATATGGTTGACAAAACAATCTCACCTTAAGCTTTATTTAGTAGTTTTTGATCATAGTACATAATTTTCATTAGCAGATGGAATTTCCCCAGTTGTTTCGGAATTGTAGCTAGATGTTCAAATTTACTTTTTTGTCCGCTACTGAAGATCACTTGATATGATCGAAAGCTCCACAACAGCTGCTCAATGGACCTTGAGGTGACATTGTGTTATACATGTTGTAGGATGACTCAAACTCCAACGCGGTAGGTGGCGGTGTGCGCACATTTAAAGCTAGTTGTGATCCGCCACACCACTGAAGAAGAGCGCTTTGTTGGAGGAGGGCTTGAGTCGCGGCTTGCAACTTTTAGCTCGTGTTAATTTGATTGTTTTGACATTTACCCCGAAGGATTTCAGCTGTAACGTTAGCTAAATTGTTAACGAGTAATTCGCCGGTAGTATTATATATGAAGTGAACTACCTAAGCGTAATTTTATCGTGTGTTCGGCCGGAGGGGACCTCTTTAGCCAGCTTGCTAACTTCCTTAGCTAACGTTAACTGTTATTGTTAGCTAGTTTTGTGCTAACATGTCTGGCGGAGGTATAGTTCGAGGACCAGCAGGGAGCAACGACTGTCGGATATATGTGGGGAATCTCCCTCCCGACATCCGCTCAAAGGACGTCGAAGACTTGTTTTACAAATATGGTGCCATTCGTGATATTGATTTGAAAAATCGAAGAGGAGGACCACCGTTTGCCTTCGTGCAGTTCGAGGACCCGAGGTGAGTTGCATTCTCCCGCCACATAGATGGCTTACACGCACACGCGCTTTCAAAATGTATAGCTAGCTAGCACACACTCCTATAAACAGGCACGTACACTCAGTTGTCAATGTATTAGGTATATGTGCAGTCAATGCTACCTTCATTGGGGGTTTAAATGTTAAAACAGTTTAAAAGAGGTACGTTAAAGATGCATTGGGTGGAATGCAACAAAAAAACTCGAGTTTGAAATGGAGTGAGACCTCTTTCTGCAGCTCTTTGTCTCACGGGCAATGCATTTGCAGAAAAGCCAATAGGAACGCCTGAAAACTGAGTTAAGAGGAGATGCAGAAGTCTAGTTTTTCACTAAGGCCACTTGCATTACAATATGCTGGAAGATTATTATGGAATTTTTGCCCAACAAGGCCAATAATAAAATGCCTACTACACAGGTGGTGTAGCTAGCATTTTTAAAGCGGCAGTGATTAGTTGATCGACAGAACATTAATTGATTAATCATTCAAGAACATTTTCAACATTCTCTGGTTCCAGCTTCTCAAATGTGAACATGTTGCCTTTTCTTGCCAGACATGGTAAATTGAACATCTTTGTGGTCAGACAAACAAGACACATGGCATTACAGTACCTTCTTTCTTATATAGATATACCTAATGCGGTTATGCTTCTAATTAAAGAGTGACGTTTCATGTTTCCCACCACAGATTTTCCCTTGTTAAGGTAGATTTATGCCGTGCCTTCATGTTGCATTGGTTATAGAGAATGAGTCGCGGCCTGGGTCCAACGTTCCGCTGCCGCTGGGTCTGTCTCTCCTCTCCCCGCAGCTTCGGATAACTTCTCGCTTGAACTGTGTACCCATAATATATCCATTGTCGGGCCGCTCTCCTTCCAGCCATGGATGTATTAAGCTCCCAGCGAGTTGCGACTCTGTTTACTGCCCCACTAACACGTGTTGTCACCATGACAACTAAGAACAGTCGCCATTTTGTTGTTCGATCCTCATCGAATGACCACGGCAAACAATTCAATGACCCTTCTATCCATTTTATTTCTATGGACGTACACTAATTGAGCAAGATGCATTTTTCCTCCAGGTTCCATCAGTATAGGCCAGTAGTTGTAAGATAACGTACACAACCAACATACACGACCAAAACAAACCAATCAGCTTAACTTGTATCTGGGGTCATTAACTAGTAAAGTATTAGTATTGTAAAACTAGTATTGATTATTTGTAACTTTGGGATTTCACAGGGATTCTGAGGATGCTGTCTACGGCCGCGATGGTTACGACTACGATGGCTACCGCCTGCGTGTTGAGTTTCCTAGGAGTGGACGGGGAGGTGGTGGAGGAGGAGGCGGAGGTGGTGGTGGTGGTGGTGGTGGAGGACCAATGGGACCCCAAAGGGGAAGGCATGGCCCGCCTTCCCGACGTTCAGAGTACAGGGTTGTTGTGTCAGGTGGGTGATGTGTTCCTCCCTCTGCAGGTTATGCTTATCTATTTACGTAAGTGTATAGATGAACATATGAGTCTTACAACACCTTTTCTTGTCAGGTCTTCCTTCCAGTGGAAGCTGGCAGGACCTGAAGGATCACATGCGAGAAGCAGGGGATGTATGTTATGCTGACGTGTACCGTGATGGCACCGGGGTGGTGGAGTTTGTACGCAAAGAAGACATGACCTACGCTGTCCGTCAATTGGATAACACCAAGTTTCGCTCTCATGAGGTACATAAAGGGTTTCAGCATCAAGCTAACATAATAAGGAATGGCTGTGGAAGGGATTACATTGTGAAAATGACCAGGCAGGCAGCCAAAGGCCAATGTTAAGTTTGAATGATTATGTAATGCTGCATTGTAATTCTGGCTATGCCTGAGTGATGATAATGATGGTAACATTTAGATTTTATTTTTTATTTTTAACCAAACATGCGTTGATATATTTTGGTCCAAGTGAAGGCTTTACTAATGAACTAATGAACTGCAAAATGTTTTGTAAGTTAAGCAACTATCCCAGAGGAAGTCTTTTAAGATGATGTCCAGTTTAAGTATTAATGCCGCTGATGATCATCTTTGCATGTATGCATGGCCAGTTACAAATTCAGAGCTTAACGTGTTCATTTTGAAACTGCATCTATAAGCACACTATATGTACAAATGCAGTATTGAGCACTGATGTGATCCCCAAAACATTTATTGTGACTGTAGGTATTTGCTTCCTCTGTCTACCAGAGTCTCATTTAGCAACTTGTGCATGGTTACGTATGCTTAGTTGTGTCTTTGTGTGTGTTCAGGGAGAGACGGCCTATATTCGTGTGAAGGTGGACGGTCCTCGCAGCCCCAGCTATGGTCGTTCTCGCTCTCGTAGCCGAAGTCGAAGCAAGAGCGGGTCACGTCGCAGCCGAGGGTCTCCACGTTACTCTCCTCGCCGCTCCCGTTCCCGTTCCCGCTCCCGCACCTAGATCCACCTTAACTAAAGCAGAGAGGAAATCTTCACATTGCTCAACAAATCCTGTATACTCACCACGGATCATCTCATGTCTTCTTGTGTGGTCCCTATTCCCCCACTTTTTGTTGCAGTTTTATTTTTTATTTTTCATTTTTGTACAAGGCCCCGTTTCACTCTGTCGTTCTTCCTTTTCCCCTTCTCATCAAAATCAGTTTTCTGCTAACCATCTTTCACCCCTCTATACTTTTCTCCTACTTGTCCTCTGCTTTGTTTTGTTTGGAACGTTTTTACTTCTTTTAAGCATATACTACTGTTCTTTGACCCTCTTGTGTGTCTCTCTGTAGAGTTCAGAGGAACAAGATAGGATGGGAACAGAGGAAACAGTTCATATTAAGATAAACAGGAGGAGGAGTCAAATATGGCACCAATGGTATGATGGCTGTGCCTTGTCAACTGTGAAATCTGCATTATAAGGCTGTTCAGTTTTTTTTTACATACACTTGACAATAGAGTGTCGCTGTTGAATGTTTTCAGTTGTAACAGGTTCTGTATACCACTGTGTATTTGGAGACCCAAAGCTTGTGTTTTTTTTTGCTTTTGCTTGTCTTTTAGTCTTCAAAGTAAATTTTAGTTTTTGGGGACTGATTATAGATGGTGTTCCCTGTTTGTCTCAAAGTAAAGTAAACTCCCTGGTAGATGCATTTGACATTTTATCTTAGTATTTTCTGAAGGTGTGATTCTAACTTGCCTCCTTCTCTTTGGTTCTGCTGGTATTCTGAAGGTTTGGACTGGGCTCATTGTCCCCCCATTTCGGAGCCGGATCAGGATTCAGGATCAGATCAGGATTAGGATTAGGCTTCAGGATGGATACATGGATCAGGAGCATGGGAGCATTTTCCCGGGAGAGGATCCTGACCCCCGGCCCTGTCCACATAACCCCATCAAACCGGAAATTCTGAAATATTCAAAACTAAATTGGCTTTCAAATAATCCAAATTTATTTTTTTTTTTCCATTTTGTGTGGGACCTCAGAGACACAATTACTGACGGCACTATGAGGAGCGATTATTTTTTCAGATTTTTGTTTTTCAAAATTATAAAAGAAGAGCAAAGCTCCGCTCAAAACCAGGAGGAGGGCTGGGAGGTGCAGGATGGATCCACACGCTTAAGGAGAGTGGTAAATAGTGGGCGACCATTACCGTGGAGGAGGGAGGGAAGAGGGAGGACTGGGATACGACAAGGGAATGTGACCTTAATGCGGTTTGTATCTTTTTCTTAGGTCAGTCTTTTGCTGCAGAGGATAATTTCTGATTTTCTTAAGTACAATCTCCAGTATCCTAAAGCTTTATTCTCTTTTAATAAAACTTTCAATAACATAAGTTAAGTGTTTGTGTTTTTCTTTCCCAGCATGTCTAATACAACAAAAGGCTGGACACAAATGCCAGTACGCGTCCACAGTAAATGAACAGCCTGTATGTAATACCAATTGTTTCTGGAGGACTTGATGCCTCATAATGCTTATAGTGTGCTGTTTTTTTTTTTTTTACAACTTTTATTTATTTATTTTAACCAGTACAAAGAAGAGCTTATGAGTAGGTGCCTTTTGCTATTATGAAGCCTGCATTTAATCTATAACAATGGGTTACATTTTATAAACTCATGTTTTGTACATGAAATCTGAATATGCAAAGTAACTAGTATCTCCAGCTGTCAAATGAATGAAGTGGAGTAAAAAAAAGACCACTCGTCCATCCTGCTGTCGTGAATATGACATCAAGAATGCCTGGAGAGAATTCCATTACATTGGCACAAATGTCATTAATACACTAATTATGTAAAAGATTTCACACAAATGTCAATCTGATAAATCAATGTGATTTCCAAAAGGTGAACTTCACTGTCATATCATATTGTTAATGCAAAAACACTTTTCTGGCCATTATTCAATGCCTAACTTGGGGACAGACGGGGAGATTGTGTTCACATTTGTTCGGATGCTGAATTGGGTGCCCACCTTGAAACTGGTGATGTATAGATCTTTGCTGTCGGTTGAAGCTGTGTGTGAAGCATCCATGTTTAGAATGTGTAGCTTCTTTGCAACAACATCCATATTTCAAGCATTGTCTACTGTTGTGGCTATAACTTTGTGTTCTATCAGAATCAGCTTTATTGTTCAAGCATGTAAACGCATACTGTACAAGGATTTTGATTCTGTTTTTTGTTTCTCTCAATTAACTTATACAATAATAGACATAGGACTACAGCAGAACAGGAACAACATAGTCAAATCAACTTCATTTATATGTCCATATATCACAAATGAAAATTTAGCCTAAAGGGGCTCCAAAACCTGTACAGCAAACAACATTTTTTATCCGTATCTCTGTATACATCCATGGTCTAGAGTGGTAAATAGTGGGCGACCATTGACAGGTAGGGATGGCTGGGGTGTGATAAGGGTTTGTGACCTTTTTAATGTTTTTTTTCTTTCTCGGTCTTATGCTGCAGAAGATGAGTTTTGATTATGCTAAGCATAATTTACAGTATTTTTAAGTTTTGTTCTCTTCAAAAAAGTTAAATATCTTGTATTGAACCTATCAGTATCACATTGTGTTTCTCTTTTTTGTATCTACTTCTATCTACTATGGATTACACTGTCCATCTAAAAGGTTTCAGTGAGATGAAAGAACATGAAATTACAGACAGGACACTTATTACGTATCTGACTAGACTGAAGGGCTTTTGTGGAATTGTCTGGTACTATTTATGCCTCAGAATATCATCTTACAGTTCAGAGACTGTCCCTGTTACCACAGGCACCAATTACACTTAAAATGCACATCGACTCATGCCATTCCTCCCCTGTTTGGGTCTAATCTTATTCTGCGTTGCAAGCTCTCCCAAGTTATAATGCAGATCAATACCATCGATCAACCCGATCACCTGGATCAATCACTTTCTCTGATGGGAGGGAGGGATTGGGGTTGAAAACAGTGCATTCTGGGTGGAAATAAGATGCAGTCTCTGTCCGCCAGTGAAAAGCGCCGTCACCAGGGTGGAGGCTTCCCTCCAGCCAATCAGATAGCGAATGCGATGTGGAGGGCGGAGCAGAGACGCACGCTTTCTTTGCATAAATGAACGAAGAACTGTGTAGCTAACCGTAACGCACAACTCTAAACAATTTAACTTCGCTGAGAGACGGTAAGTGTTGCTGCATAATTCTGTGTTTATTGCTAATACAACCTGTGTACAACCTGTGTCAGCAGAGCAGAGAGGGAATACGGAGGCTTCTCTTGCTGGCATGCTAATCTCGTCTGAGCATCTGTATTTGTCCCGAGAAGCTGAATGAATGGCACTTTCTTTGCATTGTTAATATGTGTAAACCTGACAAATGTAGTTGAATTACAGGAGTGGCGTTAACTTGTGTTTGAATATGTGCGGAAATTGTTAAGTGTTGCTTCACAAGCTGCGTAAATCAAAGTTCTAATGCTGTCAGCTGCACAATGCAGTTGCAGGCATGGTCATGTCAGCAACCTTCTTTTATGGCTTACTGTGATACTCGCAATCAGGACCCATTGTGTCTGTCTCATACAACTTACATTACTGAGTTGTCTGTGTAACTGCACTCAGTGTAATCCAGAACAACTCTTTCAGAGGACGATCACGGTTTTTCCTCCCAAGTTGTGTAGTCGATTTGGTAATCTTGCTTCTTGAGGCCTTCTATCCAGTTAATTGGATTGGATGGAAGTAGCCTCATAACTATAGCTAATGTTTTATATAAGCAAATGGTGGCAGCTGTGTTGTAGTCATGAAAATGGAACAAGGCTCACTGTTTGCACTAGAACTAGTAATAATGTGGAAAATGTCTAAAAAAAAAAAATTTTTTTTTTCTTTTTCTCCTGTGCAGTCAAAAAGCCAAAATGTCTGACAAGAAGGCAGTGATAAAGAATGCAGACATGTCTGATGAAATGCAGCAGGATGCAGTGGACTGTGCCATGCAGGCTATGGAAAAGTACAACATTGAGAAGGATATTGCTGCCTATGTCAAAAAGGTACATTAAAATCAATATCAAATTAGTACAAGCATGTAAATGAAACCTGTTAATGTTATCATCTATGCTATTGCAATTATTGTCTCCCCTCCAGGAGTTTGACAAGAAGTACAACCCCACATGGCATTGCATTGTTGGGAGGAATTTTGGGAGCTACGTGACGCACGAGACGAAGCATTTCATCTACTTCTACCTGGGCCAAGTGGCCATTCTACTGTTCAAGTCGGGCTGAAATCCAAACATGCCCTCCGCAAACTACTTTTAATTCAGCCCTTAATACTTTTGTGCCACGCTGTACATTTGCAACCACCTTTCTGCTGACATGCCTACCTCCTGGTTTCCTGCTTGCTTCAGTCTGTTATTGTTTGCCACCCACGACACTACCACCATCTGTGGATGGCGCTGTAGTTGTGCCTGGACTTGTGATTCGATGTGACATTCTTCAAACTACTCCCCATTCCAGCACTCGGTCAGCATTTTCACATCTGACAGTTACATGACTAATTTCTGGATATTATTTTTGCTGTGCATTGACACACGGACATTGTTTCATATGGATATGTTGTATAATAACTTATTTTTCATGGAACGAGCAACAGACATTTTTTGTTGAAATGCCTTTAATTTTCAGTGTTGACTGAGATTGAATATAAATTCCAAGACTGTTGCAAGGCTGTTGCTTACACTTAATAAAGAAAATTACATGCCAAGAGATTGAAGGTTTTGTACATGCTTGAACATTCCTGTTTCCACTTCAGTTGTGAATCTTTACAATGTTAGTGCTGTATATCTTTGGAATGTGAATTAGTGTGCAGTTTGGTATTGTGATATTTTCAACATGTTGAGCACAAAACAACTTTGACACAGTAAATTGGTTCAAAATGTGACTCATGTCTATGCGTGCCTTGAATTTGCTTCACTACCATGTACTAAAATCAAATGTCCTGACATTCTGATCATAACATTGTGAACAATGATACACACTTATGCTCTTGAGGCTGCAAACAGTCATGTTAAGAATTGGTTTCTTACATGTATACAGAATAAATTTCCAGATGCAGGGGACATACTGCTCTATTGGAACAGGTAGATGGGACGACCATGTCTACTCGAGTCCACAAATTGAGACTTGAACATTCAACACCAGTGGAAAGCTTATAAAAAAAAGTCTAGTTTCTGAAATTGTATTAACCAGCATTAGGGCAAGTGTTAAGGGAAATGAACTGGGAACATACAGCAGGAGGAATTATAAAATTAAAACTATAATTTAAGATTCTTTTTACGATCCTATATATAAAAGGAATTGTATTTGTAGTCTTTACTCCTACGTTAACCTGACATCCACAGTTAAAAATCCTTTCTGATTAGAAGTTGTATCCAAAAACTGATGCACTGACCTATAAATAAAAATGATAAACTATCTTAAGAATTAGCTCTACCATACTTTTTAAAGTCTCACATTGCCAGACCTCCACAGAGCTAGCTTCACCTTGTTCAGCTGCACCTTTAAATACATATGCATGAATGCATCAGTAAATATTTATGTTTATAGATAGAGATATACAGCATGGACCAGTGCCACGACTAGTTTAGTGCCCATCTCTATACAAACATAAGAAACTCAACAATAAAATGTATACAAAATAATCATATTACATAAATATGTAAAATGTGCAGTTGTGAAAATGATTAAATCTTTTGATACTCGATGACTGCACTAACATTGTTGGATGCAGGACTTTTTCTTGTAATGGTGTATTTTTACATAGTGATGTTGTAGTTTCTTCATCTGTTTCAGAGGGAGACGATGTTCCTGGTTTACACTGTAGGGGGCAGTAATGAGCCTGACATTTGGATATCGAGCTTGAAAGGAGGGGCGACATCCACCAAGCAAGGGAAATACTTCCGCGATCACAAATATGGCGGCACAAACGGAGCTGTTAGCGCCGGCCCTTAAGAGCCGTAGTGATGTCCCTGTTTTTCCTCCGGTGGCTTTGTCAGCGGAGGCCGCCCCGTTCACTCCGCTCGGGACGGACGGTTGGCGGCTCGGCTCACCGTCGGACGTCGAGAAACAGTTTTCCCGCTGCGCAGCAAAACTCCGAGCCCTGCGAGCAGACTCTGGTCAGTTGAGAGAGGAGCTCAACCTGCTGTTTGACCAGCTGCTGTCCGAAAACTACAACAAAACCTTTGACCCCAATATCAACATCCGACCAGAGGTAACTCATACTCTCTTTGGTCTTGTAGTGACGACTGTATTCAACTTAACTTGTGATACTGCAAATGCAAAACAACAAACTAATGAATACTACTGAAATCAGATGTGTGATCAAAATTCATGTGGTCATTTTTTTTCCTTAGTGAAAGCATCCTGTCAACCATGCAGTACTTCCTAGCAACTGACCAGTATCAACATATCCACGTCATATGCACAAAGATGCTAAACACCCTGGCAACCACCTAGCAGCCATGGAGTACACCATAGCACATAGTACTGCCATAGCAACTGTACAGAACACCCTAGCAACCACTTGTGTTTTATATCTATGGCGTACATAACATTATAACAACTAACAGCCACCTTGTTACTCCTTAGCGACCTATATAGTAGTGTCCTACCAACCATTTAACAACACCCCTGCAAAAACAAAGTGCAGTTGAGTTTTGCTCTCACTTAAATGTTCTTTAAAACAAGTTTGCCTTTTCTTTTTGTATCAAGCTTCTACTTAATCAACAACATGAGAATATGTGATATCCAGGATTATTTGTTTGTCGCTGTGGAAGACATTCTTGGTTGTGCTGAGTCTATTCATTTCTATTTCAGGATGTGTGCACCCTGTTGAAACATGTCAGCTGTCTTGTGCCACTGAGTCAAGAACATTTAGTCATCAAACTCTGCCAGCTAGTACATCATCTACTCAATCAGCTAAAGGTAACAACTAGCTTTAAGTAACAGTAGACCTTTTACTACTGTGCATATCTACTCATGTACTGACCATGACTGCATATGTACTCACCTGAAATGTTCGGTCCTTTTTTTTTTCTTACTTTCTCTTCTCAATGTTTCTTAAGGTAATAATGGACGAGCGGACCTTGGATGTATTGGTGAATTATACCGCCGGTGCTCTGAAAGTGTGCAGTACGTGGACACACTCAGATGTCCTCTTGGCACTCTCCACAGTAGTGTATGGGAATGGACCTCAGTGCCACCAGGTAGATATTTGTACAAGCTTTGTGGAAGTGTACAAGTGTATGATAACTGCTGAATATATACATTGCGGTTTTTCTCATTCATAGCACCTCAATGACTTGCTGGGTGAAGATGGAGTCCTCTTGCTGTATAGTTCTCCATCTCAGCCAAATATGGAGTTACGCCGTGTTGCTCTTACCTGTATGGCCAACATCTGTCTCAGGTAGGCTTTAGTGTGCTGATACATTTACCTAAAAGATGATGATATGTCAGTGTTGACATATCATCATCAACCATTGTATTTACAACCTGTAAATACTGTGGTTGGCTGGATTGTTTCTCTACAGGATCCCTGGTCAGCCACCTTTGGATGATCAATACAGAAGTGTATCTTTCAGAGTCTTCCTGAAAACACTGCAGTCACCCAAACCTCCCAACACGGATGAACTCTTCTACTGCATGGTACAGATAATTGGCATAATGTAAAGAAAATTGCTATGGGGAAAAATATATTTAATCGTAGTTGATCTATGCCTGCCCTTGTGTTCTGTGTGTAGGTGATCCAGGCAGCACTGAAGGGACTTCAGTGTTGTCTCTCAGGTGGGAAGTGGAAATTTGGTGGAGGAGAGGAGGTTGGGTCTGTACTGGCTGCACTTAAGGTACAACATTTGCAGATTTTGTAATTTCATTATCACTTTTTTTTTTTTGCCCTTTTTTAAACACAAACAAACATGACAGCAATATATTGTAGTAATCATTTGGTACATGTACGTGTTTTCTGCAGAGGCTCTTGTTCCAGGGAACCCCAGGTGTGAGTGTCGAGTGGCCGGCTGTTCTTTACCCATCACCTCTTCCTCAGTACGAAGGTCTCTCTGCATCAAAACCTGTTGAACCACCAAAACCCATTGAATCTCAAAAGGATGCGGCGGTGGCAGGCAAAACCTCAGGGGTAAGACAAGTCTTCATTTTTGTAGTAAGGAGCGTTTCAAAATCAGTGATGAAACACACCATTTTGGTTGAAATGTTTCTCACGTTTCTCCTCCAGAATAAAAAGAGGAAATCCAGGGGAAAGGGGAAGAAGACGAGCACTGAGGAGAGCAGGGGTGACGATAGAGAGGAAGATGATCGAGATCCAGTACCTGAACTTCAGAAAGGAGGTGGAAGAGAGGGAGGCAGAGGTGAAGTTGAGTCCTTGTCGAAACCCTCCGGCCCGTCTCTTTACCCGTCCTGGAAAAAAACAAGTTCTGACTCAGAGTTTTCTGACCCAGAAGGCAGTGCACAGAGCAAATTAAGGTACAGAAAAACACTGCCCATGTCACAACTATCTCTTTTATTTGGTACAAGCATGCCTGTTTGTTTTGTTTTTACTGTAAGTTGATGGTTTTCCCCCCTCTGCATTCATTGCTATAAGCATTTGTCTTAAAAAGGACTTTTATATTTGAGAAACACAATTAACTTTATGCTTTGTAAAAGGTTTAATGTTTTATAAAGTGGATGGAACAGTTTTTTCCTCCTAATGCTGCATGAACTGCGAAATCATCCTGCAGCATCTTTCTCTCTTAGGCTTTACCACGGTCGTGTGCGTCAGGGAGCGCTGCACTGTCTGCTAGCGGTGGTGAAAGCTGTAGAGAAGAGAACTCTGTACGGGTACTGGTCCTCCTTCATCCCTGACTCTCCTGTTGGTGGGCTGCCGCCTCTCACTCTCCTCACAATTATACGGAAGGACCCCTCTCCAAAGGTACAACATGGCCTCACTCATGTTACAATTCTCCTCGGAATGTATGGCTGTAGCATCCGTCTGTATCCTCTCCCTCCAGGTGCGCGCGTCTGCGCTTCAGGTGTTGTCGGCCATGCTGGATGGCTCCCGTCAGTTCCTGGCTGTGGCTGAAGATACGGCGTCTCCTCGTACATCTTACACCCCTTTCTCCTTCTCGCTGGCTACTTCCGTCAGAGAACTGCACCGCGCTCTCAGTCTGGCTCTGCTGGCCGAGACCTCCCCTCAGACGCTTACGCAGGTCATAAAGGTACGTTAACATGCACAGTTTTGTGATCAACCTTCTGAAAGCTTTTTCTTCTGTGTTATTGCTACTTTGTTCTCTCTTGTTGCCCAGTGTCTGAACATTGAAAATGTTTCAAAAGAATGATTTATTTTGATTAAAATTTATTTCAACTGTCCTCTGTTATGCAATGTGTGATAGTTCAATGTTGAGCTTACATGTACAGCTCATGTAAAAGTCAAGTTAAACCTGGAACATGTTTTCAAACGTGCACACATGTAGTTGGGGAGTGATATGTGCTATCACTGGGATTGGACCTACAGCTTCTAATGGCTTATGCTGTCTGTTAGTGTCTGGCTTACCTGGTGGCAAACGCTCCCTACCACCGTCTCAGACCTGGTCTGCTCAGCCCGCTCTGGAAGCAGATGCGTCCCTATGTGCGCCACAGAGGTCTGTATTTCGTCTGTGCACTGAGTGAACTGCACACAAGGATTTACGAGAACAGGTTGGCAACACAGGCTTCTTTTAATACAACTGCTCTCTGTCTTCAGATGTGAATGTCCGTGTGTCCGTCCTGACACTTTATGGGGCTCTGGTGACGACTCAGGCTCCTCTCCCTGAGGTGCAGCTTCTCCTCCGACAGCCGGAGGTCAGCAGCAGCACTGGCTCATTCACGCCACAGGACTCTGCTCTCAGCTGGAGACAAAGAGACGGAGTGTCCTCACCCTCTCGCACACCAGTCAAACCCTCCCTGCAGAGCTCGCACGCACACTCCCCCCACATTCCTCGCACACCGGGGGAGGAGGACACCGCCCCTCCGTGGCTGCTGCAGCTGTGTGTGTTGCTGGTGACTCAGCCCAGAGAGGACCAATCAGACAGCGAGGGAGCGGGAACAGGAGGGGGTGCTGCTCTAGAGCCCTCCCCTGTCCGACTAGAAGCTCTACAGGTGATAGATAATGGGTGAAACAGAAAGTGACAAAAGAAAGCCCCAAACAGACATTTCTAAAAAGTCTGAAGGTGTTTTTTTTTTTTGTTTTTAAGTGTGAAATCCGAAGTGTGTCCTGTGTGTTTCAGGTCATGTCCCACCTGGTGCGTGGCTACTTCTCTCTAGCTCAAGCATGTTTGTGTGAGATTGGGCAGGTGAGCGCTCGCTGCCTTGGGGAGACAGACCCCTCCATACAACTGCACGGAGCAAAGGTAACACCTTCAAGTTTCTCTTACGCCATTTGTAAATGACCACTTTTGTGTGTCTCTTGCTTTTTTTCTCTTATCTGCACCTATGTCCAAGCTTCAGCAATACAAATGGTGTAAATATGAATTTAGAAAATTGAAATGACGGCTCAAGACAGAATGAGACCTATGCACTAATATGTATGTCATTGTCTTTTATTTAGTTACTAGAGGAGTTGGGGACAGGAATAATCCAGCAGTACAGACCAGAGAACAACGTGCCTGAGAGCTTGAGGGTCCCCGTAAGCCAAGTAAGGACAAATTGTTTTTAAACTTGGATTTCCCCTTGGGGATCAATAAAGTATCTATCTACAGTATCTATCTATCTATCTAAACTGTATATTCTGTATCAGGGTAGACCTGTTTTGAGAGAATATTTCTTATGTCCTATTGCTGTTTGTTGTCATTGTTTGTTTGTTTTCTGAAAACATTAACTTGAGAAAGGAGAACATAGTTTTAATGTCCCTTTTTAGGAACAGTTAACCCCCCCCCCCCCACACACCTAACATTTGGTTATTATCAATATTAATTAACATTAGCATTAATGTGATATATGAATGCGTTTTCATACGTATATTTGCACGATATAGGTGGTGATCTTTTGGTCAGAAGTCTTGAGTGGTCCTCTGAACGGAGCGCTACAGAACGAACAACATCCCACACTGCAGACGAGCGCCTGCGACACGCTCCCCTCCATTCTGCCACAGGCCTTCGCACAGCTGCCTGTGAGTTTCACTTTGATTCTTTCTACACGACTACCACTGTGTTTAAAGGTCCAGTGTGTAACGTGTTTAGTTGTTCATTATCCAAATCTGTGTTGCCCGTTCACAAACTTGTCCTTTTTCATGAATATTTACCACCACCATCAATTCCAAGTATTCCTATTGGCTTGAAATTTTACATTTGCGTTTGCATGAACTGGGGTGGACGCTCCATATTCATGTGCCATCTTGTAATACATTAGCCGGTAAGGGACATACAGACGATACTGCTCCGCTTTTCTCGTTTTCGCTGTCGCATGATAAACACACAGGTGCTGCTAATGCTGATAATGGGTGTCGTCGCTTCCCGGCCCCGGCAAGTTTGAAGAAGGAAATGTGGAGGACCACATGTATTCCAAATCCAAATTTCAGGAACAGGAGTCTTCTTCTTCGCCCAGAAAAAGAAAAAGGATATTGAAAAGAGCAAGAGACCGGTGTCATCAGAAAAAAGCGTGAAGGCTACCGTAGCTGTAATACGTACTTTGAACTGCGTGGCGGGAGAGCGTTGATTGCGATATATGATCTCAACGCTAGATGGGAGAAATTCCCACACAGTGGACCTGTTTAATGAAGCTGTAGGTGTGATGTTGTTTTTAAGGAAAAGACGCAGCTGATGTGCATCACTGTGCTGCTGGGGCTGACCTACAGTGAAAACTATCTGGTGAAGACCGCAGCCGTCAGGGCTTTGGGAGTCTACATCCTGTTCCCCTGTCTCAGAGAGGTAGGGACACTGACCAGCAACTATGAGCATACTGAACACCATGCAACATGTTGCTGACCCATAAGGATCTGTTATACAGGTTGAGATTTTTTTTTTTTCCCCTCTTTTTCTTTGTTCAGGATGTGATGTTCGTGGCGGATACAGCAAACACTATCCTCGCTGCACTTGATGATCGATCTCCAAATGTCCGTGCCAAGGCTGCCTGGTCCCTAGGCAACCTCACAGACACACTTATTGTTAATATGTAAGAAAACATGGATATAATAATTTAAGGTAGAGCTTAGATTGGACCCAAAAAAATCAAGCCCGACCCTACCAGAGCCTGTGCACGTTGTGTCTGAGCCCGGCCCGACACATTAACTGTAATTATGAGCCCGAGCCCGATCTACACCCAACTATTTTTTAATACGTGGGCTGTTATAACTGACGTTCTCAACTATAATTCCAAGTTGTTTGAACTACAGAAATTATCTAAATGAATATTGCAACAAGGACAAAGCATGTAAACTGTGCTGTTTGTTTATTCAGAATGGAATGGATCGCAAATGATCCGAATCTGTTATCCGAGATTGTATTTTTGTAATCTGTTTATCTCCGGTTTCTTTATCAGGGAGAGCGTAGGTGTGGACTTCCAGGAAGAGTTGTCCGACATGCTGCTTCTCAAGATGTTACAGGCAGCCACCCGAGCATCAGCCGACAAAGACAGGGTGAGAGCGCTCACTCTTTTACACACAAGAGCAAGGCACAAACATTCCGATTTGTTAAGTCTTGCCACATTTTGTTCTGCTATGAAGTAGTTTCAAAATGGATCTGTTTGGGACACAGTTCAATCAAATAGGAAACGACTGAATCTGTGAGAATGGGCAATCAACCTAATCATGTTATTACATTAATGCCAACTTGCTTAGTATAACCTCATTCACCCCCCAGGTGAAGTCTAACGCAGTGCGAGCACTCGGGAATCTGCTTCATTTCCTGCGTCAAAGTCAGCTGAGCCGATCTGCATTCCAACGCCCGCTGGAAGATGCAGTCCTTGCTCTGGTTAAAACTGTCCAATCAGAGGCCACTATGAAGGTCAGATGGAATGCCTGTTACGCCTTGGGAAATGCTTTCAGAAACCCAGCCCTTCCGCTCGGTAAGTGTTCATTCATTTGCTTTTTCCAAGGTGTTTGTCCTCGGTATGAATTGGTCAACACGGGTCATTGACCTGACTCTTTGACCATGCTTCAACCAGGATTTAAAGGAATAGTTCCATATTTTGGGAACTATACTTATTTGCTTGCTTGCTGAAAGCTGGAGATAAAGGTGAAGATTATCTTTTCGTTAAATATGAAGCAAGAAGATGGCTATCTTAGCTTAGCATAAAGACTGGAAACGGCAAAACAGGTGTATTTCAGAAACACTTTGAACTATTTCTTTAACAAAGATCTGATTCTGTGTAACAAATTCTTGACCAGGCACAGTGACTTCCTGGAGTCTCTACTAGTTGCCTAGCAACCTCACTGTGACAAAAATACTCTACTACTATCATTGCGCTCGGCCAAGAAATAGTTCCAGCATGTAACTCTCCTGTATAACCACAAACTGTTGTTTTTACATTTTGTTTTTTGTACAGATTAAATGCCAAACTGCAGATACAAAACCTGTTAATCAGTGAGCTCTAGAGGTGCTGGTAGGATTACCTTTGGACAAAGCCGGGTTAGCTGTTTCCAGTCTTAAAAGGGTGATATAATGCAAAACCGATTTTACCTTGTCATAGTTGAAAAATGACAGTTTGGAGGGTAAATAGGACATACATAGAACCTTAAAATCCCATTGACACCCCTTACCTCTGCAAATCTCAAAATTTGAAACTGCCGCTGAAAACGGGCAAATCTCAACAAAGCTAAAAGTTGACGTCAACTCCAACTCCTAGTCTTTGTCGCGCCCCAACATTTGCATAGGCTACACCACTGACCTGAGGTCAGCTTAGTCTTCTGAATCTAGCTAGGTCACCAGAGGTCCGCTATTTAATTACTAAATTCACTTCTGAGACTTTTTATGCGAGAAATTAACTATGTAGAGGTCAAATATGGGCCGTTTTACGAAAATTGATGGCTAATTGCAAATTTTGTCCGACTGTGTCGCAGTTCAGCAGGAGCTCAGCAGGCTAACGTGACAGCGGCCGGTGCTGCCTCGCCGCCCGGCGTGTCCTCATTCACAGACCCCGACCCGCTGTGTGCTAGATGGATCTCCGTCACGACCGGAAGCCCGCGGCGCTCCATACCCGCGCAAAGTCACCATTTCTGGGTTACTGCACTACCAAATGCCGAGGTCCTGACGGAGCTCCAGGGCCTGCAGCTAGCTGCGATCTTTACCCATAGCATTGAAGGGACACCAGCAGCTAACGAAACCCCTCAAATTAACAAAAATGCATTAAATTGAAATCGGACACAATCATTAGCTTTGTAAGACCTTAGGGTAGCTGTTATATAAGTGGCGTGACGAAATTCAAACTGTAAATATACTATAGTTATGCCGGCAGCCAGCCAGCTCCTCTGAGCCCCGTGCCCCGGTTGTCCAGTAACCCAGAAACGGTGACTTTCTCCTGGGTATGGAGCGCAGCGGGGCTGCTGCTGTCTCGTCAGACTGTGTGGACCTCCTGAAGTCCGACACGGCTTACCAAATTTGCAATTAGCCATCAATTTTCGTAAAACGGTCCATATTTCAGCTTTATATAGTTGATTTCTTGCATAAAAAGTCTCAGAAGTGAATTTAGTAACGAAACATTGCAGTGTCTGAAATATGAGACCTGCTGTCTCGTCTTCAATGTGTTTGTTTGTGGTTTGCTCAAACCAATCGTCGTGCAGCTCATCTAAATATTCATGAGCATACCATATTTGGAAGAAAAGCTCTTGTTACAAATAGGGCCATATTCACAGGGTAGTTAAGGGCCCATAAAATAGCATTCGGGCAATTTTCAGCCCAACCAATGTCACATACCCTATTAGGAGACCTTAAGGAACAGTGTGAAATACCCTATATAATCATTCTATCACCCCTTTAATGCCAAGCTAAGCTAACTGCCTGCTGGCGTTGGCTTCATGTTCAGCGTAAAGACTTGAGAATGGTATTGATCTTCTCATTTAACTCTTTGCAAGAAAGGAAATAAGCATGTTTGCCTAAATGTTTATGACTTATCTAAATTTTAGTTTTGTTTTATTGATGCCTACATGTCAAACTTAACAGTTAATTTCTGTCTCTTTCTTCCTCTTAGACTCAGCTCCATGGTCTTGTGACGCATTCTCCTCTCTCTGTCATGTTGTTACTTCCTGTAAGAACTTCAAGGTGCGGATCAAGTCTGCCGCTGCCCTGGCAGTTCCTGCCAAGCGCGGCTGCTACGGGGACTTAAAGCAGTTCAGCTGTGTGTGGCGTTCCCTGGCCACAGCTCTTGAGAACAGCGAAGATACAAACGACTTCTTAGAGTACCGCTACAGTGCCAGCCTGCGACACACGCTCTCACAAGCTCTTCTACACCTGCTCAGCGTCAGCCAGTCACAGGACATGCCCGCCCTTGGGGCATCGCTGGCCGGAGAGGAGGGGAGGGGCACCAAAGAGCATTTGATCAAATATCTCAGAGCAGAGGAAGGAGGAGGAGAGGGGGCAGATGGAGAAAAAGATGCGGTGGGGGACAGTTTTACACCTCAGCAGAGAGTCGGAGGTCTTCAGGAGACCCTGATCAGACTGAAGGAGTTGAAGGCTGAAGGGGAGGGATGGGGAGAGGAGGAGAGAGGTAAAGAGGTGGTGGTGAATTTCCTGGAAGATTTGCTCAAGACCTGTGAAGGGCCTTAAAGAGTCTCATTTCCAGCTGCAGCGCTTGGTTTAAGGTCGCTTTCACACCTGTAGTTCGGTAGACTGGGTGCGAATCAGGGGTGAAGTTGCAACATTGTTGGATTTTTCATTTGGTTCGGTTTTGTGTTTACACTGCACTTTGTCAAACTTACCAAACATTGTAAACAAATGTCACGCGGTCGCTGGTCTATTGGGCAGAATGTCTGAGTGAAATTGAACGACACTTCTAGTCTCAGAAATGATGGAGCAATATCAAATTTATAACGTCTTGGGTTTTCTGGTTTTGCTTTAGTGTTTTTTAGAAGAAGGCAAACAATATAAGCAGCTGACAAGACAGTGAGTGAAGGAGAGGGCGGGCCCTGATGAGAGAGAGATTGTGATGGGTTGTTACACAGACAACGAGCAATTCTTGTACACAATAGGTTATGAATTTGAAAGTTATCATCCCTTAAAATCAGATACAAGTCCACAAATTGAAATTGCAGGCTAGTAATTTTTTTGTTTTTGGTTCACTTTCAATATTTGGGTCGCATTGCATTCTCACCTGTAGTGATCCACTTTCTAATTCACTTGGAAGGGAACATAGACCCCCCGTTTTCAAGCTGACCAAAGTTTAAATGAGCTTTCACACCACCCCAAACGGACCGGACTATCTGACAAAACGCTCCAGGGTTTTATTAAAACGGACCAAACTGCTCAGGTGTGAAAGCAACCTAAGAAAACTGTCTGAGATCACCAGGACTGCTGTCTCAGGTTGCACGGATCAGAGCAGGCAGACAATCGAAGGAGAGACATCCAATCTTAACCTTTGTAATAATCAGATCTTAGGACATCACAAGGAACCACAGGACTGTTATGAAAAACTTAAGGCCATATAGTTTTTTTTTTTTTTTTTTTCTTATGTACATTTAAAGATATTTTGAAGTTTGCATTGGCTTTTATATCTTTTTATTTATCTAATTGCACTTGCACTCTTATATAAATAAACATCTGATATACAAAGATGAAGTGAAATTATATTCTGAAAACAAATTAATGGACAAATGTAACTTTTCAGTGGAATCATGTTGTGATAAACATATTGTGTTATTATTTAACAGAATTGTGCTGTCCCAAGTTGAGATGAGGAAAATGATTTATTGAGGTGTGGAGAGTTTTGTCTGTTAATGCATAACGGAGGTCGAGTCCCTAAACATCAATTTGTTTTTGTTTATTACATACGTCTGCCATATTGAGATATATTTTGATATATGAAATTAATCTTAATACAGTTTTATTGATCTAAATAACATTGTGCAGCCAATAATTATTTCAATCATTAGTCATGAAATACACTACATTGTCTATGTTAACACAGCAATGATGACACTGACTGAACTAACAAATGACTTCCATGTGGCAGTGATTTCCAAAAGTGTGGTTTCAGAGTTATTAAACACAAGAGTGGACATACAATAAGTATCGATGTCTGCGAAATATTTGATCTTCTCTGTCTTGCAACATGCTGTTTTCCTGAAGTTGACCTTAGATTTAAAACACTAAAGTATTAAAGTAAGAGCTTGTACATAAACGGGTCACTATCTAAACTGAAAAGCTGCCAATTCCTCCCCTATAACATATTTCACAAAATATGATACAATTATCTTCTCTAAGGTCTCCTATGAATAGAAATATATTGAAGTCGTGGTTGCTTCGATGGAAAGTGAAAGACTAACTGTATTCACACAAAGGCCTGTTTTAAATAAATAATTGCAGTGGTGTGCTCTTAATTGGCACACATCATGAAGCAGGTATAAAGTTGTAATAAACTATAATGTATAATTTCACTTGAGTGAATGGTTGGTGCTCTGATTCTGTGTGATTTATAATTATTTCAACAGTTCACGTTTCAACACTGTTTATCCGGTAAATTACAGGAAATGACTGGTATTGACCATAGACTGTTAAATAACTTAATAACATTGGTGGTGTTTAACACAGCCAGCAGGGGGCACCAATGTTCAGAGCTGCTGGTGGATGATCCGGATGTTGACTAGTGATGCCTGGACTGTCTCTGATGCGGACAGACCACCACGCTGCTGGAGGAATGGACGCCTTCGAGTTGTTTCGGAAACTTGGAGCTGGAGCAAAATTTGACCTGAAGAAGTTTGGTCAAGACGCCGCTCGGTTTAAGGTAAAGGGGACATGTGTAGCCGGTGATATATCGGACGAAAATTAGTGATTGATAACAGAACGAGCCACGGTTTGATATATTTTGGCTAACCCTGATTTGTACCAGAAAATGTGCTGCAATGCTTGTTTTTTGGAGATATATATATATATTTTCTTTTTTACATTTTCTGGAGGTTGGGTGCTTTAAAGTCGCATTATTTGGTGATTAGTTGGACAATATGTCACACAAGTGTATTATACACTGATAGTGAATGTACCCGTGTCTTATTTTACAGGTTGCCAGATCTCACGGAGGGGAAGCGTCTTTAGATGCTCTCTCTGCGATCGATTACTTTGGAACAGGACCAACCAATGGACCCCAGAGCAGTTCAATAGCACTGGAGGAGGAGAAGAAGGATGATGGTGATGATGATGATGATGATGATGGAGAGGAATATGAGGTGGGAAGTGAAAGTGGAGATTCTGGTGCAGGAGGCAAAAGGAAGCAAAGGGAGAAAGACATGAGGACGAAAAAGAAGAAAAGCAACAAGGTGGAGGTGGAAGGTAAAACAAATGTGGTGGTTTGCTGCTGACCAATTTAGGCATTAACAACTGATTAGCAGCTGACTGTGGTTATTTCCAGATGTTTTTTTATATGCATATCCTGAGTGATACATGTACAAAAACAGTTTAAAAAATGAAATGTATGTCAATGTGTAATGTCTGTATTGTGTGGTGTAGGGAGACAGAAAGTGGACCTGGTAAAACAGTTGAAATACAGAAATGTATCTGCATTGTACTGTTAAAAAAATTAGACCATAAATCAGTTATGTTGTGTAGTATGCAAAAATGGCCAAAATTCTCTGGGCCCAGTTCCTAAAATGTGAAGATTTGTGATGGGTATTGTTTGCTTTAAAAATATATATATTTTATACTAAACAATTTCATTGAGTAATCTAGAAAATAATTGGTTGATATGTCAATAATAATAAAAAAAAATATAATTAGTTTCAGCCCTAGTGTGATGTGCCATATTAAACCACAAAGTAAGTGTTGGAGAGACAGAAAGTTGGCTGCTTAACATTATAAAAATGACTAGTGAGTTTGTGTCGGTTTATGAATATCGACTATTCTTAATATAGCAATTCCAGGTTTGGGGTCCGATGATGATGTGTAGTGACAGATGATATACGTTTGTCAACTCTCAGAGATGTTGCCATACTGTTTATAGAGAGGTAGTTGTACCATCTCTGTATTAGTCCATTGTGGCCAATGTTTAAAATCAACCGTGGTATGTGATGACATTTAAAACGAACGTTATGTAGCTGTCCAGGGTTAGAGACTCACTGCTGTTTGCTGTCTTCTGTCTGACTGAAGCTGGTGGTGGAGCGCTGAAAGACGTGGAGGGAAGCGGCATCACCTGGACCTCCGCATTGGACAGAAAGATTCAAAACCTGCCGAGTGACGGGAAGGAGAAATCCTCGCTGAAGAGGCTGAAGCATCTTCATCAGGAAAAGGTCCTCATACATGCACAACTCACAGCACAGGAAAATTATAAAGATATTGTTTATGATTCAGACAAATGAAATGTGTACTCTTACTCTTCCCTCTATCCTGGGTAAAATCCCTTTCTCTCTATTTGTTTTTAGGTGAATCGTATTCGCTCTCAACACCGTATAAATGTGCACGGCTGCGATGTACCCAACCCTGTGTGCACATTTGAAGAGCTCCAGTCAGAGTATCGTCTCAACCCACGTGTCCTTCAGAACCTCAAAGACGCAGGGCTGAACTCCCCGACGCCAGTACAGATGCAGGCGATACCGCTCATGATGCATGTGAGTACGCACGAGCACACGCACGCACACACACGCACAGAAGGTGGTTATGTGAGGATTTCCATGTGTCTGGTTTCTCTTGTCAGGGTCGGGAGCTCCTGGCCTGCGCTCCCACAGGATCAGGAAAGACTTTGGCTTTCTGTCTCCCGCTGCTCGCCCACCTGCAGCAGCCGGCCAACCTGGGCTTCAGAGCTGTGGTCATCTCCCCGACCAGAGAACTGGCCAACCAGGTACACAACACACACACTGTCCAGATTTTTATATCATGATATCGGCATATTTATTCATATCAAGGAAGGAAATGTGAAGACATTAGCTTCCAGGTTTTAATCCCTATTGAATAAAGAGGGAGTTCCAGCCCCTGCCTAAGTTTTTTTTTTTTTTTTTTTTTTGGGTTAAATAATCATAGACACATTTGCATGCATCTTCAGTCCGTTTTGTTGTGTTGTGTTTAGACCTACAGAGAGCTGCTCCGCCTGTCGGAGGGAGTAGGATTTAGAGTTCACATCATGGACAAAGCCTCTCTGGCAGCCAAGAAATATGGACCGCAGTCAAATAAAAAATACGGTAAGACATGGAAAATGTCTTCATAGACAAATTAATATCTGAAATCTGAATTGCCTTTACCTCACGGTTTACCTCCTACATTTCTGTGCAGATATACTCGTCAGTACTCCAAACAGACTCGTCTTCCTTCTCAAGCAGGATCCTCCAGCTCTCGACCTCAGCAGGTAACACTGAATTTGCTGTAAAAACCGTAAAGGTTTCTTGCAAACTGACAAAGTTATGTTTCCATTCACTGTTACTTACCAAAACTCTGTTGTGTGAATCCTTGAGGTCTAACAAATGTGTTGAATACATTTTGCGTCCCCATAAAACATTTGCAAACCTACAGTGTTTACATGCATGTTTACTAGCTTGCATTCGTTGGCAGCATTGTGTATCATCACCCATGTGCGCGTGCACTAGTGAAATAAAACGGTTGGACCAACTCAAAAATAAATAGTTCCATATGGTAGAGCTGACAGGTCAAAAACTCCACAGGTTACCTTTCAATGGTAGGGTCCTGAAGCCTGTACCATGTTTAATTTAGTCTGTTTCTCTTAATTGATTGTGTGGATTCTTTTTCCCACAAGACAACAAAGGATATACTTTTTATTCCCAATTATCACAAAGTTATCTCAGTTTTCTTTGCTGCAGTGATGGAGTAAGCATCGCTTTAATCTGGCTTTGTGGTACAGGTTCCAGGTGCTCCACAGGTTGAGACGCATACCATATAATCACAACATCCATTGTTTGATTCCGGCGGGGGACCTTTTGTTGCATGACATACCTCTCTCTCTCTCTCTCTCTCTCTCTCTCTCTCTCTCTCTCTCTCTCTCTCTCTCTCTCTCTCTCTCTCTCTCTTGTCTCCACTGTCCAAAAAAATGGGAGATTGATTCTTGTTTTTTTTTTTGTTGGTGTTCAGTGTGGAGTGGCTGGTTGTCGATGAGTCTGATAAGCTGTTTGAGGGCGGTAAGACGGGCTTCAGGGAGCAGCTCGCCGCAGTCTTTCTGGCCTGTTCTGGGTCAAAGGTGCGCAGGGCTTTCTTCAGCGCCACCTGTACGCCAGATGTAGAGCAGTGGTGCCGTCTGAACCTAGACAACCTGGTGTCTGTCAACATTGGACACAGGTAATTATCTACTTGTAGAACTCCATACTTTGATGGATTTATAAAATCTTGTTCTCACATTAGAAAAATTCATTTATCATCATCTCAGAAATACGGCTGTCGACTCTGTGGAACAGGAGCTGCTGTTTGTTGGGACGGAGAACGGCAAACTGGTGGCCATGAGAGATATCATCAAAAAAGTAAGGACACTCCAGAGAGGTTACTTTTCAAGCTTGTAAATAATTGAGCTCTATTTCTGTACACGTGGATGTCCTCGCCATTTTCAGGGTTTCCTGCCTCCTATGCTGGTGTTTGTGCAGTCTATAGACCGAGCACGGGAGCTTTTCCACGAGTTGGTGTACGAAGGCATCAATGTAGACGTGATCCACGCAGACCGCACGCAGCAGCAGGTACGCACTTAATACACTGTGTTATGGGTCCTCTCTGTGTCACTGAAGTGCAACCTTGTATTCACCCTCCTCCTTTCTGTTTCAGAGGGACAACGTAGTGAACAGTTTCCGGTCTGGTAAAATTTGGGTGTTGATCTGCACGGCTCTGCTCGCCAGAGGAATCGACTTTAAAGGAGTCAACCTCGTGCTGAACTACGACTTCCCCACCAGCTCGGTGGAGTACATCCACCGAATTGGTTAGTTTTTTTTTATATATATAATCAATCATTTTATAATAAGATAATGCTATATTGGGCTAAAACCATTACCTGATAAGTTAGTGGACTTGAATGTGATTCTGTGTCACAGATGGCCGCCCACTAAGGGTCAGGTTCTGTCCGAGGTTTCTGCCTGGTCTAGACCTACTCTGAAGTGTCCCAAATAACTTCTGTTATGATTTGACAAAAAGAAATTGACTAAATAACATTGAATAAATCATTTTGATAACGATGAATTATTATTTATTACGTAAAAAGTCCAAACATTCACTAGGAACAGCTTCACAAACTTGAAGATGTGGTTGTTTTGTTCATTTGATATCATTGTGAATTTTTTAGCTTTTGAAAAAGTTTGGCAGAATCTGGCAGCTTGTGTTGGGCATGTGTCACTATGGTATATTTTACAAGCAAAATGATTAATCGAATAATAACAAAAAAGCTTAATCAATAACATACATTGTTAGTTGCAGCCCTACTCCTGTGTTGTCTCCTATCAGGTATTTCTCCTCTTTCTCTTCCTGTTTGCTCATTTCCCCCCCTCATATATCATTCTGTTTGCTGCTCCTCAGGTCGGACTGGTAGAGCTGGACATCAGGGGAAGGCCATCACCTTCTTCACAGAAAATGACAAGCCACTGCTGCGCAGGTATGTGGATACAAAGTGCAAACTGATTTTCCTTTATTTATATATATATATATATATATATACATATATACACACGCACACGCACACGCACACACACACACACACACACACTCTCTACCGGTCAAAAGTTTGGGTTCACTTATAAATTTCCATTCCAGACAGAATACCAGCTGAGATCAGTTGCATTGTTTTTTTAATCAGGGCAGCAGTTTTCAGATTACATTATGTGTGTACATAATTGCAAAAGGCTTCCCGACTGTTGTAGACAGAAGTGGCTGAAGAAACGCTTGAAATCCATGCTTTTTGGTCTAAACGTCATACCCAAATTAAAAGTGGTACAGCTCCCATATACGTTGACACTCTGGGGTGTGCCTGATATCACTGGAAAGGAAACACTCAAGTTTTTGTTCCAAGTGTCAGGGTGATTCTAGGCCTTACTGACACAGAGTTACAGAGGCTAGAGTGGAGGTTTTTTATTTCCGTCCAAGTCATACATCTGTAAAATACTAAAGACTTTAGAAGATTTTATGATTTATTTTTTTTCTACAGATATGTCTGTGCGTTTTTTTTATATTTCCATTTGAAAAGCGTAAAGAAAAAAGCCAAAAAACTACAAAATAAAACACTTCTCAAATACACAAACACACCCACATCAGTCACCTTTCCAGTGATATCAGGCACACCTCTGAGTGTCAAAGTATATAACTTTTGACCGTGTGTGTGTGTGTGTGTGTGTGTGTGTGTGTGTGTGTGTGTGTGTGTATAAATAAATATATGTGTATATATATATATATATATATATATATATATATATATATATATATATATATATATATATATATATATATATATATATATATATATATATATATATATAAAATACACATTAACAGCTGTTTTTGTGTTTGTGACTCTGGAAAATTAGTTTGTATAAATGTCTGGCTGTGCTCATGACACATCAAATTTGGTAGGGCAGTGGCCGGGTTGGCTCAGTGGGTAGCGCAGCTCCCCTTTCTCACCTAGCTGTCCTGTCAAAAATTAAAGGCAGAAAAGCCCAAAAAAATAATCTCTAAAAAAAGAAAAAAGGTTATCAGATGTATAGGTGCAGGACAAAAGCAGCATACAAAGGTAAAAAGTGAGGGAGTCTGGGCGCTCAGTAGTGCAAACTCCCAAATTTGAAGTGTTCTACAATTTACTCTCATGATATTTATCTTTACATGTCTTTCTAACAGCATCGCCAATGTCATAAAACAAGCTGGCTGTCCTGTACCCGACTACATGATTGGCTTCAAGAAGATACACAGGTAAAGCAGATGGATGACGATATTGAAGTTTCACAATAACCAACACATTCAAAGACATTTTTGCTGTTTTCTTTCTTGCTAAATCGATTTTTACCAAGTTTTGGTAAAATGGTTGTAAAAGTCCATCTGTATTTGTCTGTTTAGCAAAGTGAAGCGGAGACTTGAGAAGAAACCTCCCACGAGAAGCACCATCTGCACAACCCCTCGCTTCTTAATGAAGAAAAAAGGCAAAGCTCCAAATAAAGGACAGAAAGGAGAGAAGCAGGCAGCGGGCGGTAAGCAGAAAGAAGAAAATGGATCTCAAACCGCAGTACAGAGGCAGAAAGGAGAAAAGACGACAAAAGGACAGGAGCTGAAGAGAAGAAATAAAACACAGAAAGAAGGGGGAAGAGAAAAACACAAGAAGGCGAATTCCTCTGGGGCCAAGTTAAAAAAGTAAGGTGTGTGTGTGTGTGTGTGTGTGTGTGTGTGTGTGTGTGTGTGTGTGTGTGTGTGTGTGTGTGTGTGTGTGTGTGTGTGTGTGTGTGTGTGTGTGTGTGTGTGTGTGTGTGTGTGTGTGTGTGTGTGTGTGTGTGTGGTTTTGTGTATATTTAATTTACAAAAACTGTCACGTATTGATGTCTGATTATGCAATCAACAGTCTGTCAACCAGAACCAAACAAATGTTGCCAACATAAAGTAACTAGATCTGTTTTATGCCATAACAGGTGACTTTATATCTGACAGTGTGCTTCAGAGATATGACATAACACGATTTTCTTTTCTTTTTCAACTCTCCACCAGAAAAAAGGGGAAGAAAATTAAGCCACAAGAGCAATAGATGAGAGTGCTACAAGTAGACTGATATGAAGATGGACGTGGATTTTAATTTCATTTTTTCCGTCTGATTTACTGCTTATTTTCACACATGCTTTGTATTATCAGAGTTTGAAATAAACCGTTTATATATATATATACATATACATACGTGTATACATTTCTTAATTTGCTCACCTGCA
The DNA here is from genome assembly GCA_023566125.1 of Zingel zingel. Classification (NCBI taxonomy): domain Eukaryota; kingdom Metazoa; phylum Chordata; class Actinopteri; order Perciformes; family Percidae; genus Zingel; species Zingel zingel. The sequence continues at coordinate 19,099,715 of CM042328.1, forward strand.
ACTTGTGACGTTGACGGAACAATTTAACAAACAATCTTCAAGAGAAATGAAGGCTTTAATGAGTGATGAATTTTTACGTTCACCTGACAAGCTTGACTCATGTACACTGAACAAGATAGGGCATTCAATTTCACGTTTTAAGGTTTTTTGTAGTATAGTTAAGTCATTAAGTTTTTTTTAAAGTAAAAAATGTCATAGTATATTATGTCACAAAAATCATAGTATTGTATGTCATAAAGTCATTGTATTATATGCCATAAAAAAGTAAAAAAAAAAAAAAAGAAATGTAACAAATGGAAGGTAGTTGTGAGAGATATGGGGAAACAAGTTGCCTTAAGATTCTTTAATCATCACAGTTGTACCCTCCACACTTGACCTGATTAGAGTAATATTCAGACTATTGAAAGGATCAGTTTTACTTTATATGTTTGCTTAATGGAAGTTAGTTGGATGATTTTGCAACTTACTGGTTTTTCATATGTGCAGTATATCTGTCATATGGATAAAGTAATATAATTAGCTAAACAATTTTGTATTTCAAAATGGTACCTTGTTATGCCTTACTTTGGTGTGGGAAAAGTAAACAAAAGTTTAAACTCACTGAGAGCAACTCATCTTTCAACCACTAGCATGGAATGCTATTAATCCGTTTTAAAGCTTATGATGGTTCACTCTCAGAAGAATAAAAACCTGGTGGCTATCTGAAGTGAAGAAAGCTATCTGGTAGCCAGATTTGCTTCAGATTTACTATTTTTCATTAACAAACAAATAAACTAACAAACAAACAAAAGCAATACATGGTGTACATATGCAGTGCCATATCTAAAAAAGAATAACAAATGTAAGCTTTCACAGCCTTCTTGGTTTAACATCATCACATGCTGTTATATTATTCATGTACAAAAAAAGGTAGCCCCGCCACCAAAAACAAAAGATTATCACTCAAAATTTGATTGATATACAGATAGTTTAACAAAGAGTTTATTAGGCCTTATCCATAGACAGTAAAAATAAGGCCTCATCTGCAGTGAGGGTGGATTCCAGACAGAGCATGGATTTATGAGACAGAGGACCTTTCTTAAGTCTCGCGATACATCGGCTTTGAGATCTCGCCCATGCATTATACTGCAGGAAACCCCGTTCAGTCTTCCTTTCTCAACATGGCACCGAAGGTGAAGAAGGAAGGTTTGTCAATCTAATCATTTTGAATGAATAATTCGTATAATTCACGATTATATCGCCTTTAAGGTCCATTAGATGAGACTGACATTTAAGGATAAACTGACAGTGGTTTAAGTAATCTCAGGATATTGCTATCAACTGTCTAAATATGTAGATAACGCAGATCGTCTTTCCTACATGTATGCCAGAACGTGATGCTAAGCTAATATAGCTAAACTATAGCATGTTAGCGTTTGCTCACCAAAACCGTGGGTCTATCTATGGTTACATCTATTACTCTGTCCAGATTACTTCCTAGGCTGCAGTTTATTATGACCGAGTTTTAGCTAGGTCATGTCTTAGTAGCGCTTGGTATATAATAGGTTGGTAGATTGGTTATATTAGTGATGTTAGCACTTGCTGCACCTCAGCGGTGCTTTTTCATTAGCTAACGTTACACGTGATAGTTAACAGCCAAGTTGCAGTTGTATTGCAGGAAAACAAACCAATGTCTAACATCTTGGCCGTTTTCGTTAGTTGGAGATAACCGTGGTTCTGTAACGTAGCTAAGAATAAGAGGTGCGTTCTTAAGTTCATATATTCATTAGCTAACGTTAATCACTTGTATCTTCATGCCACAATCACACAACATATCCGAGGCAGTGAATTGAAACTGTCACTAGTTATATAGCTGTTATATATGGAAATATAGGTGTGTATGTATTGGTTGCCAGTATTTAATTTTTAGTTATTTGTCCAGGAAAATGTGCTTAGTGGTCCGATTACGTTACACCACTGAACGTTAGACATGTCAACTGTACGTTAGCTTCATGCAAAAGTAAAGATTGTTTTAATGTCTCAGCGTGTCAGTGTAAATGTAGCTTTATTTAGTGACACGTCTTAAAGGGAATATCAAACTCTAGTCAGCTATAAACCTAGTCTAAGGTCTCATTTTAGTGAGTACAACACATCAAATACTTGAGACTTGATGATGATGTTTTCAACAAATCCAAGTGTCTTTTGGCTTATTACCAAATTACAAACTGCATCAACAGCTGACCAAAAGTCTAACAAATGATATTTCTCTATTTAAGCTGTCCCGGCCAAGACTGAGGCCAAGTCAAAGGCCCTGAAGGCCAAAAAGGCTGTGCTCAAGGGTGTACACAGCCAGAGGAAGAAGAAAATCAGGACTTCTCCTACCTTCCGTCGCCCTAAAACACTTCGTCTGCGCAGGCAGCCCAAGTATCCCCGCAAGAGTGCTCCTCGCAGGAACAAGTGAGTTACAGTGACTGCATGCTGCTGCTAAATGCAAGGATTAAACCTGGTGCATATGATGGTAAAAGCGATCAAAGTATGAAAAAGCATGATTCCAGCTTTATAAACTACTGATGCACCCGACTTTGACTATTTAGTTTTTACAATAGAACAATCAGCAAAGGCACATTTTTGTAGGTTTTGTGAAATACTTGATAGATATCAACAGGTCTGTTTTGTTGACCAGAAAATTATGATGCTTTGTTGTTGTTGTTTTTTTGGCCTAATTTATATCTTTTCTAAAGGTTGGACCACTATGCCATCATAAAGTTCCCCTTGACAACAGAGTCTGCCATGAAGAAGATTGAGGACAACAACACACTTGTGTTTATTGTGGACGTCAAGGCAAACAAACACCAGATTAAACATGCTGTCAAGAAGCTGTACGACATCGACGTCGCCAAAGTCAACACACTCATCAGGTAGAAATCTTAACCCACGCTGAACTTAATATTTCATGTTGTCCAGGTGAAATACTGGGTAAATGACTTTGTGCACTCCTTTTTAATGTACGGTTTCTAATTCAAGCCAGAACATCGATCAGTGGTATATTGACTCTGTAATTACATGTTTAGAGTTTGTGTTGTTGGACTCAGTTTTAGTGGGTGATTCCAAACATGACCTATTGAACATAATTTGCAGTTATAATATTGGTCCAAAATGTGGTCAACATATGTCCTCAAACAACTTGAGTCTCCCATTGTAAACATAAAATTGATAGCATAGATCTTAACTTTCCACCTTCCTTTCGTTGTTCAGGCCCGACGGTGAGAAGAAGGCGTACGTTCGTCTCGCACCAGATTACGATGCGTTGGATGTTGCTAACAAGGTGAGTCTTCAATCATTTAACAGGGTAAAATGGGCTTTTGAAAGCTAGTTCAACATAATGGGTTGTATTAACTTTCAGAAGTTGTCAATCCTGTGCAAGTGATGTCAATATTTATTATATCTGAATGTCCATGATGCATTCAAAGGAACCACTGATGCCAGAGTGCAGGTACAGATGTATTCACTCTGTTGACGAACAGTGTAATTAATGTCCTGTTCTTTTCTACAGATTGGCATCATCTAAACTGTGGCAGAAGAGACTTGTGGAAGAATAAATATTTGTATAAACTACAACTGATTCAGTGTCCTTGTGTTTGTGAGCTGTCTTTACACATGGGCGCATACAGTGAATGAGGTTTTACATGTTTTACCTGTACATTTTTCAGAATGAAACATTTGTCAGCTGAGTTCAGTTTTGGTATTTTTTTTTTTTTTTAAAGTAGTAGGGAGACTGTTGGCGCTCCATCTTGTAAGAAATTGCGTGCAACATTCTCTAAGAACCTTTTCATTAATGTAATAAGATGTACCAGGCATCAAAATGAGTGTTAGTAGCAAGCTAGGAATTAACTTTAAAAAACAAACGAGGAATTAAGTGTAGTTTGTGTTTGGCTTTTGTACGTGTGATTGACCCATTTAGGTTCATCTTTTCTGTCCTGCACTGAAAGGTTGACTATCAAGTTGTGATGCTCTGGTGACCATAAGCTAGTAATCAAACGTATTATTCTACAGTGTTGGCATCTTGTGTTACTGTTGTATTTTTACTTCTGCTGTAACTTAAGCCTCAGTAGTGGTTTTAAGGCGAAGGGGCAAACCTTACTAATGTTATGTCTACTACATACTGCTAAAAGGTAACTGTTACATTGGACTTGGTGAAAAAGCATGCTTAGAGTGGAAGGTAGAGCACATGGTTCCAGGTTTATTATTGTTCCCTACATTCACTGAATAACAAAGTGCAGACTACTAAACTGACAGCTGTCAATGTTGCCAATTTCTGGTGTGAAAGCTCGGGGGGGAAATGCAGGACTTGCATCACCAGATGTTACTGACCAGTCTGAAAAAAAAAAGGACTAGTACATCAAACAAACTTCAGCTTAGGACAGAATATATCAGTTTTATTTAAAATAGGAGAAACACTAGCTGTAGTTACATTGGAGAGGGTACACAGCAATGCACTAAAGTCAGTTCAGTTTAAAAGTTGGGTGGTACAGAAAGAATGCTTTACATTTACACTTGATAAAAGTAGTTAAAGTACTTAAACTTAAAACTGAAGTCTTGCAGTAAAGATAAGCTGGTAAAGTTCCTGTGAGTTTTAAGTTGTAATTTTTTTTAATTCAGTCATCGCGGGGTCAACTTGTGACCAATTATCTTAACTTGCTTTAGTTGAGACTTCCGAACCAGTGATTAGTTTTACAGAATCACGAAACACCTCAGGTCACAATAAAGTCCTTTGTAGCTGCATCTGTAATCATTGCTGTAGTTGCCATTACTCAACACACTAAAGGCATAATGACTTATTGAGGCATCTGAATAAAAAAAAAAAATCAAACCGATATTTACTGCAGGGCTGCAGTTATAATACAATCTTGTGTCATTCAAATTAAACTTTGTTGTACATTAATGGATAGTTGAGATGAATGAGTAACAATGGAATACAGTTCATTGGATTTAACATTGATTATATTTGTTGTACTTTTTCCATATTGTGGTATTAACTGATAACATGTATACTTGTTTCAAAAATATCCCCCAGCCTTAGTAATAAATGCTAGCAGAAGTGTTAAAATTAAATCAAAATATTAAACAGTCTTGTACTAGGCCTGCACGATTCGGGGGGAAAAATATGAATGCAATTAACAAGCTTAGAATTGATATCACGATTCTCTACCACGATTTTTTTCCAATGAAGTATAATGTTTATTGCACACGTGAACCATTACAAAATAAAACAAATTGGCAGTACCAAACATCGATTTGTTTTGGCACCTATAGCACACTGCATCACCACAAGCCTGTAAACATAGACGCTTCAATGAATAAAGAAATTAAAGTACATACTGGCCATTCAAGTAGTAAAGTAAGTTAACATTCCCTGATGGGTATTTTTATAATAGATTATAGATAATAGATTTTCAGCGGAGGGAATTGCCTATCTTTGTCGGCTTGTTGAGCTGTGTGTTGCCAATGCGCACATCAGTTTGAATTATATTTTAATATATTGTATTTGCTCTCACGATCGCTTACCACTGCCAGGGTTGCAACTGAAATAATAGGCTAAAGCAACAACAGTTTATGGGAAGCACAAGTGTAATCTGTAAGTCTCTGGTAGAAGTTTGCGATTGGTCGTGCTGTGCAAACACCGCCTCTTTTATGTGAACGCGCGTTGCTGGATTGGGAAACCCTGGGTTGATTGAGCTAGTTGTTAACCACCGTTGTGACACAGCTTATACAGGACCGCGGTTGTTAGGGTTAGTGAAGCCGGGTAACTGAAATCAATCCAGGGCATGTTGATCTGGAGTCGTAGTACAGGCCTCTGGTGAAATCTTGAATGTATTTTGGGATTAAACTTGGACAGATAAATCACATAGGGGCAAAAAAAAAGATGCACAACAACCCTCCTGCACTTTCCAATAAATACAAATGTATGTCATATTGCTTACATTCTACACAAATGCCACTCCTGGTTATGAGAGGAAGGTTCGGACCGTGCCTTTAACCAGGCCTCTGCAGATTGGGCACTTTCGCAGTGACGGTGCACATTCTTTGCACACCACCAGGTGTCCACATGGGATGAAGACGATGTTGACTTCTTTATCCATACAAACCTTGCAGGTACGCTCCTCCTGCAGGCGCCGCAGCTGCTCCTCCATGGGGAGGTCTGCAAAGAAAAAGATTGCCATTTATTTTCCATCTTCCAACGTGTTGGTCTACATTTTTTCTTGTCTTATTTGTCAATCTTTAGATGGTGACCCACAGTATTCAAACAGGTTACGTTACAAACAAATCGCTCCAAACTATTAATGGCTATACCGGCAGTTCATGCAGAAAATACTGCATTACAAACACGACAATGTAACATTTACATTTGGGAATTTCACATCATGGGGTTGAAATTAAGTTTAGATTGATGACTAAAATAGAAGTTACAAAGTGCTTCACAGTTAAAACAATTAAGCACAAAACATTCAATTGGCGTGATAGTAAATCCTGGCTCAGGTGTGTCTTTATACCTGAAAGATCTTGGCTTGGTGATGCAGCTTCGTTTGATTGGGCTGAAAATGTGAAAGACAACATGTAGTTAGCTTAGGTTAATAAACAATATACTCTAAATAAGAGCTATCGTATGCTAATTCTTTAGGGCTTTCAGGACGGAACAACATGCTTTGTGCTGTGGATGCCGTCTGGACTTAAGTAAACCACTAAGCTCCAGTTCAAACAGTATTATTGGTTTCAAGTTTGGTCCAGGTTGTTGGTTTCTGTACAAGTTTATCTGAGTACACACTGAACCTTTAGTAGCCAAATATATCAAATGTGTTTTAAGTGCAATCAGAAAATCTGTGGTGTGGTGGGACAGACGTACCCATGAGATCTCTGAGCAAGTGTACGTCGTTTTTCTGGATCCAGTTGCGGAAGACCTCGGCTGCAGCGTTTCCCTTGTTGAGGACGAGCTCTATCAGCCTGGCAGTTTGCTGCTGAGGCGATGTCTGAGCCTTAAGACCGCTATACTCCTCGGTAGCTGCAGGTTAACAGGGAAGAGTTACTTACAATAGAGAAGTTTCTAACCTCTAGATGCTACAGCTGCATCATCACTCCAGTTATTCTTAAATTAATGAATAATGACTTGTCAGTCATGATTATTAATTTTGATGAGCATCTATATTAAATTATTATTATTAACCACTGAACTACAGTGTACATTTTTAACTAAATGAAATGAATGAATGTACTGAAAATTACACGACTGCTTGTTACAACATGCATCCCGAACAGGCTCATTGGAAAACTCTTTATTTAATTAAATAAACCCAGAACCATTAATCATTTAGTTACGTCATTGCATTTTTTTTCTACACTTGTAATTTTCAGTTATGATCAGAAGTAGTTCAATCTCATAGCTGTTGAAACACTGAATCCTGCACCCCAAAGCAACTACTAACCTGTCATTTCTACTAGTGGAGTAAGAAAACATTTAAAAGATGTGCTAACAGGTATTCAAATCTCACAACACAGAAAGAAAAGAGAAACTTACATAACATATTTTGCTCTCTTAAATGCTCCAGCACTGGCTCCACACTCTTCAGACGCTGGATCAACGCTGCCTGGTGTCTCTTCACAAAAGTAAAACCATCTGAAACAAAAGACGAACATAAAAGAAATGTATTCAAATGTCTACTAGCCTGAGAGCAGCGGATAGCACAGCTAACACTGGTATTCATGGTTGTTCATTTTCATGCACAATACTTCACAGAGACATCCATATTTTCACTGCCAGCTGTACCTGATGCCATAGCCTCCGCCAGCATCTCTCGCTCCTCCTCCCTTTTCTGGTCCTCGGCACTCAGCAGGTCTAAAACCAGCTCCTGGACTGTCCTGTAGTTCTCTCCGCTGGTCAGGATCTTGCTCTGGACTGTTTGCTTGACTAGACTACGCTCAAAGCCCATCTCTAAAGCAGACTTAATCACAGGGGTGTTCATCATGACGGCGTCCTCGGATCGCTCCTCTCCTGGACCGAGGTGAACCACTGAGAAAGAGAGGGTAGAAATGTCAGGCTGGGTGACATGACTTCCTAACTTGTTATCCTATTCAGAAAAGTTTCCATCTGCGACTCTTTAAACCCTTTTATGTCGTATAATTACATTTCAATAAACTCCATTTAGACTGGGAAACTACAAATAATTTCAAACTCACCAGGTGGATCCACAAACTCCCTGGAGCTGCTGTCTCCGTTTGTTAAAAGCTTTTGGTGAGAAAACAGAAAAATAAGCATTTTTTATCTAAATGACTTGTTCTATGCCAAATACAGAATTTGAACCACCAACATATTTCTATGCTGCTCTCTACTGACCTGCTCAAACAGCCGAGGGAAGCGAGCCTGGATCTGGTGAACAAACTCTTGTCCCTTCTCCTGGAGCAAATATTCACACCTGCAATTAACCAGAGGTACAAGAATACAAACGTTTATACTTTTACTACAGTACAAAGGGCTCCGGCTGACACATTTTGACACTAAGTTAAACGCTTAGAGAAGAGTCCCGCACACTGACCATTACGCAAGCAATCATTTATTTAGAAAAATACAACGTTTCGGTCTCAGACCTTCATCAGGTAAATTTATTTCATCAAGGTCTGGTACCGAAACGTTGTATTTTTCTAAAATGATTGCTTGCGTAATGGTCAGTGTGCAGGACTCTTCTCTAAGCTTTTGATCTGCTAATTTTGATCATATCCTACGCACCTGCCCGACAAAAGAAGTGTGCAAAAAAACTTTCTTACGTGACACTAAATAAAAAATAAAAATAAAAAATAAAAAAATTTAAAAAAAATCAACAATATAACAAAATTTCGGCATTTACCGAGGAAACCATTTAGCATGTTCCACCCAAGGATCATCGCCGGACTCCCAGCATCGCAGGCCTCCATCGCAGCAGAAACACTTGACATCATCGTTACGACCTTTAGGGAAAACAAAGAGCTTTCAGTGTGACTTGATGTCACACATCAAGTCACACTGAAAGCTCACACTGAAAGCTCTTCATAAAAAGGGGAAAAATAAAGACTACTGTTAACTGATAACTAGTAATCTGAATACAGGTTGGTTTTTCATCTTTCACTTCTTCTTTTGCTTGAAACTTTTGGTAGTAAACTGACCACATTTGAATGCTATATTTAGTATTAACATGAGGTCATGTTTATAACCAGGTGTTCCTCAAAATATTTCTAATCAGGACTTTCCAGCTCAAATGAAAAACTGGACACATACTGATACTGACAAATACCTGTCTGCAGTGGACACCCCCCAAACAGAAGGAAAAAACACCCTCTTACTGGTATTACAACTGTTAATAAAAAAAATTAAAATAAAAAAAAGGGAAAATAAATAATTTCATTTCAACTTTTCATCTGCACCTTATGAGTCAATTCTGAGTAAGACTTTTAGGGACTTTTAAATGACAGCTTTAAGATTTCAATTTGAGTATTATTTTTGTTTTAGAAAAAATATAAATACCACCTATGCCCTCTACAAGTATTTGCTATAAAATAGGATACAATAAATTAGACTTTCGGGGGGGTATAGCTTTTGTTTTGGTCCAAAAATGCATGTGACCTTAGTAAGATTTGGGCTTTTTCCCAGGGAAGGGGCTGAATTAATATATGTGAGAGAAAAAAAATTCCAAAGCCAAATAAAAGATTTTCATTTCCTGAAAAGCTCCGATAAGCTTGTCTCTTTGATATTGTCCGTACCTACATAGTAGAAGCCAGCTTTAGCCAGCTGGTCAGGCCTGACAGGGATACGAGACGGCCAGTTGACAAAAGTGAGCAGCCTCTCATCGCTCTGCTGCATGGCAGGGTTGGACACATTACTGAGGGTTGGTGCTCCTGAAGACAGTTGAGAAGTTACTCCTCCAGATGCAGATACGGCAGCTCCGGCCAGCGACACGTTGTCAGCTCTGTCCCCCCGCACAAAGCGACAGTTTGGATAATGCCTCTGGTGCTCAGATACAGCTCTGTCACCTGGCTCCCAGTTACTCAACTGCAAATACAAACAAAAACTTCAGTCATTGAAAGCAACATCAAGAAATTACCACACCTGATTGGCGCTACCTGTGGTTGTAAGGTGGATGTACTTTAATCTGATACCCACTTCTGATGATAATTAATCGGAACTCTAAAATATGTGTTTTTGAATGTGACTGAGAAGAGGACACAGAGTTGGTTATCTTGGTCTCTCAAGACCCTCTGAATCACCCTGAGTTACAGCCCAGAGATAATTACACTGCACCCTGTGTACTCACACATGTAAACATTCTTCCTGAGTGCAGCCCGGTTCGTGTCCCTGTGATGATACACACCTGTCCTCCACAGCTGAAGCAGGCCACTCGGTCGCCTTGGCCCAGGTAGTAGAAGCCCGCCTTGGCAAGCTCAGCAGGAGTTATGATGGAGAGCGTCCAGGGATGGAAGGAGTCCAGGCGGTCCTGCTCTCTGCGCATGCTGGGGTTGTGGCATGTTGGTCTCTGGTGGGACATGTCCTCTACACCACGAGAGCTGAGTGGGCTGGAGGGTGGTGGAGCAGTAAAACCCATATTTAGGTAGCCAACTGGCTCTTCCCCTTGGCTTACTGTCGGGTTAGGAGCAGCTGGGCCTGGACCAGAAATCTAGAAGTAAAAGACACAAAATATTACTAATTTACTCAGGTAGTTCAATGCTACTAAAAAGGCAACTACAGTAGTCAAATCATTGTATATAAAAGCACTTTGGAGTATACTCCTTGCTCTCTATGTAAAATAAATATGTAAATTACAGATTCTGTCCTCAAAAACAAAACTATGTCATTAACTATTTTTAAGCTATGATTTTACAAGATATAGGGGTTAACTTTCTTCTATAAAATATATCTCTTATTTTTAAGAAACTTGTAGTGATCTTACTGGTATGGCTGGGGCAATGCGGAGTGGGGAGAAGGCGGAGTGAGAGGAGGAGAGCAGGTTGGCTGTAGATGGGAGGCTCTGGATGAAGGAGCAGGAAGGAGAGAGTTGTCTGTGTTTCTCTGTTGGACAGTCTCCGGCCTGCCAACCCTCTGCCGTCACGTTACACCTGAAACACTGCACTCGGTCGCCCACACCGGTGTAGAACCAACCTGCCCTTGCCAGACTTCGCTCTGTGACTCCCGAAGCTGGGAATCGAGCAAAGGTGGAGATGCGGAAGAGCTCTGGGGATGAAAACGACATCATACTGACACATTTCCTTGAGATTGGAACATATCAGAAGGTTAGATACAAAAAGAATCTTAAATATATATCTGATGAAGAGAATAAAAGAGACTGGTACCCGAAGAGTTATCATATTGTAGGTCAGGTGGAGGCCCACTGCGACACAATCCCATCAAAAACGGGTTGTTTTTGAGTTGAACAAGAGTTTCCATTTTTGAATTCAAGTTTAGAAATATGAAGGCAAAAGAGATGTCCTTCAAAGGGAGAGGGGTTTGAGACAACCCATGGTCTCGCTTTCTCACACCGATTCACTCACTCAAACTGCAACAGAAATTAGTACCGTAATATAGATCAGGGGGCAGAAGGGGTGTGGGGGGGTTTTCTCAAATCAAGAAAGAGAAACAATAAAGAGACAGTAAAAAAGAAAATGAGGTTTTGCTAAGTGTGAAACTTAGTGCAGAAGAAACAAAACTACCAGTCAAGCATCCACCGTCACACAGTATTGGACACAAACTGCATGAGATGCCCATTCCCTACATACAGTATAGCCTATACTTTACACCTGGATCCATTTTACCTGTACCTAGTAGAGAGTACTACCTCTGAACATTGAACTGCTGAAACGTCAAGGTTTCTTCTTCAGTTGTATTCACAGTGGATGTAAATTCAACAAAACACATCCTGTGCAGTAAAAAAAAAGAAAAAAAGGATGGGCTATTTTAAAAAGTAATATAAATGTAATCCTCACATCGATAATCATAATTGAGGTCACACTGAGGTCAGATCACCCAGGATCAGTACACACTTTATTATCTTGTATATTTAGCACAGCCATATCTAACCATTCAAACTTAAACTTGTGCTATGTGATTATGTGTACCAACATTAGAAATTAAATAAATGTCTCAAGCGTGCGCACACACACACACACACACACACACACAGACCAAGGGATATGTGCTCTCAATCCCCTCCCCCCATCTTAGACATCCCTTTTGTAGGTGTTTAAGCCGCCATAATTGATTACCAGAAACCCAATATAAAAAACAAAATCCTTCTTTGGTAAGGATAATGGACACTCCTCTTTAGTTTAATGATAGCATGACCTGTAGAAATATAGGGGGGGAAACAAAGACAGAAAAACGGTGAATTGTGTTCATGTAGGTCTAGAAATTCTTCATGGAGGATTATTTAGGCTATTTTTCTAACTCATAGTCCTCTGTCCATAGAACCATTAGCCAGGTTCATCATTCCAATTAGCAATGTTTAAATCTATATAGCCTAACTTTATTTTCAATTATACTCAAAATTCAAAAGGATAATAAATACGGAACTACTTTCATATAATGGTGAAGATTACATGATTTGAATATTTCACTAAAGATAACAGGTCAATTAGTTTTAACACAGTGCCAAAACAAAAAGATAGAGAATTTGTTTTTCTGTCAAATACTTTAAAATCGAACTCTAATGCCACATATGTAAAAATGAAAGTGAGAACACATTTTTAGAAGTGGGTATGGCTTCAACAAACAATTTCCTAGAGCCCAAGGTGGCATGGTTGCTTGTTTTGTCGGACCAATAGTCAAACAACTTTAGATAATCAAGTAATAATTATATAAAACAGAAAAGGAGCACATTATCACATTTGAGAGTACAGAAACATTGATTGTTTTGCAATTTTGCTTTATAAATAACTAAAATGATTAATTTATCGATACCGATAAACGCTGGTATCGGTATCGGGAAGTACTGGAGTTTATGCACCGATCCGATACCACGTAATAAAGCCCTAAAGAAAATCTACGTTAAAGTAGTTTATTTATGTTCTTTTTCCGTTATAACTGACTGCCAAACTGGATAATAAAAGAAAGTTCTGGGGCATTGTTTGTGTTTGTTCATGTTTCACAAAGAGTTTAATTTGAGCCAGACCGTACAACAAAGATAGAAATAATATCACATCCATACAGGGATAGTAGTATACAGTTGTTAAAACATAATAAAATATATGACACACTGGTATCGGATCGGTACTCGGTATCGGCCGATACCCAAGTTCAGGTATCAGAATCGGGAAGCAAAAAATGGTATCGGACCATCTCTATTAGCTATACAACTATTTACACAGGCTTGTAGTATTCTTTATGACAAGTGAACTGACTTTAATGTAGAAAATCAGTGGAGTGCCCCTTTGACAGAGCTGCCAATCAATGTCCTGTTGATCAACCAATTGATTATTTATAATTAATCCTTTCGTAAGTAAAGGTGGTAAGTGGAGCTGTGGACTCACCAGACCCTCCTCTGCAGCGGTGGAGGAAAGTCTGGCAAAAGACTAACATTTGTTTTAACGCTACATTACTGGTATTTTCTTTCAGCAGGATGTGCTAGGTACTTTCCTCAACTTGTAATTAGGTTACAGGTATGGTTACAGGGATTTTTTTCCCAGGATGGCGAAGGCATGTCCCACCCTACTCTGCCTCTGATTGGCTTATCCTAACCAATCCCACTCCTTTTGCCTAAACCTAACCAGAGGTTCTTTGACCTAACCAAACATTCTTTATACCAGGGGTCTTCAACGTTTTCTAAGCCAAGGACCCCTTAACTAAAAGAGAGACAGAGCAGGGACCCCCTACTAAATATAATGTTTAAAATGAAGTTGCATATTAAACTAGGCCTACAATAACGTGTAGGGCGGCCTAAAGCCTTTATATTTTTGCATAGAATACCAAGCTATTAAAACAATAATTGTTGGCATGATTTTATAAATCATATGTCAACGTTAAACATACATGGGGCACAAGAATTTTAGGATTAACTGTAGCTACCTGTGGATGGCTTTCGTATGAAAAAGAAAATTGCCTTTCAGGGTTCCAGACATTTCCTGTTTTAGCTGTAGTTATGTTGTGGTTAATTTCTGCTTTAGCTAACGTTAGCTATGTCGTTGACTATTTAGGAGGGATTAGATTGATTTGAAATTCATTTCGACAGTAAAACATTAATTAAAACATACAGTTAGCTAACAGTTGCCGAATTATGTTATAACGCCCCACAGAAACCATGACAAGATTAACAGACATTAGCTTGCTAACGGTAGCGGCTGCTAATAACCATAACGTTAGCTATAAATATGGCTAACAACTGTCAGACTTTACTCCGCGTTCCTGTTTCTTAAACTGTGCGGCAGCACTAAGAAAGGAAAATAAAACGGTGTGGATTAGCTAAGCGTCGCAAACACACGAGACAACACATAAGACAGCAAGTCCTTTCCAGTCCTATGACATACTCACCGTTTCGCAGTCGGTACGGAAAGTCCCGGAGGTTGTCGTCATACACCACCCGCCTCTTCGTGCTTCCGGTTATCGGTGAAATGAAAATGGAACAGAAAAAAACCCTCAGATAAATCCCTCAGTCCCAGCAGCGTGCTATGAGGTTAAAAAGTCCCGATGTTCAGGTGGTTTACATAACATACATTAATCAATAATCATCACGATAGGTGCCAGGAATGCTTTTGTTGTTACATCATCTACTAGCTAGAAAGCTGGGACCTTATTGCAAACACTAAGGAAGCTATGTAATAGGCTAATTAATTCATTATACCCCGAAACTTTTTATTTTGTCACAGTTGCTCTAAAAACGACCTTATTTTGGACCTGTCCAACCCATATATTTTGTAAAGTGGTGTGTGGATTTATTGAGCAACGTGTAATGATATATATATATATATATATATATATATATATATACAGTATATGTTTTACATGTGGCTTCTGTGATCATCAAATTTATGTTATTTACTTGTTCACTATATAAAAATAAATCAAAACCTCCATTTGTTGCTGCAAATCACATAAAAAAATTCCAGCAACCTGCAGAAAGCTGTAATACTTCAATTTATGAATAAACAAATCTGAAACCTGTATATGAACAGATAATAATTACCTATAAATATTAATACGGAAGAATACTCGTAGCCTAAATATCTTTTACTTAAGTAAAAGTAGCAATAACGCTGTGTAAACATACTCTGTTACTGTAAAGTAAAAGTCTTACATTCAAGATTTGACTTGAGTAAAAGTACATAAGTATTAACAGCAAAATGTAGGCTACTTAAATTAGGCTATTAAAGTCAAAGTACTTGTTGAGCCGAATTATCCCTTTCAGGGAGTTATATTATTATTATAATATATGCAATTATTGAAATATTATTACAGATTCTTTAACACATAATCAGCATTTAAATGGTAGGCTACAGCTGGTTGAGGTGGAGCACATTTTTACCACTTTACTGTTGGATAGTTTAATCTATATAGCACAGTATCATATTTTATAAACTGATCGTATATTTTCTTTGTAAAATCTAAATCTGTGGACTAGTAACTCCAGCTGTCAGAAAACGTAGTGGAGTAAACCGTACAATATTCCCCTCTGACATGTTGTAAAGTGGAAGTATAAAGTAGCATTAAACTGAACTACTCAAGTAAAGCTAACATAAGAAACAAAAATGTACTTAAGTACAGTACTTGAGTAAATTTACTTACTTTTCACCACTGTACATTTATATCAACTATGTATTTGAGGGCACATACAAAAATAAAAATGTACATTAAAAATATGGATATTTTTGATATGTTACAAACAAAGCTAACACTGATTATATTTCTATAAACTACATATGAAATTGTCTTTACTATAGCAACAACACTAATATTCTTTCAAAGTCAAAAACCTAGGATATCCAAGATTATCAAAGTTAAAATATAATAAAGTACAATAGTACAAAGAATATTCTTATAAGACAAAATACTTACGTATTGTGGAAGACGAGTCAGCTGGTTAGACTAATGAGTCAGGTCATTCCAATGGGTTAGTCTAGTTGTACTTCCCCTGACTTCCTTCCTGCAATAAACACTCCCCTATGACAAATCAGCAAGCACATAGGGGAGTGGTTTCTTGTTTTTTTTAGGGGAGTGCATTTTAGTGACCTTTCTGATCTGGGTGGGTGTCAAAAATTGTCCCAGCCTACCTCTATTTATGTCAAGTACCTGTTATTTCTTCAGAAGTGTGTCGTTCCCCCCCCCCCCTCCCTGGGTAATTTTTAGATCATTTTCCATCATGGAGTGCTAAAAAAATTTTTTTATAACATTATGCTTAGATGCAGGGTGCTATTATGTTTAAATTTCATAAATGTACAGTATGAAATGTTGCATGTTATAAAAAGTCCAACACAAATCTTCATTAGCCAAGTGCCACTTCCTGCCATATCCAACAATAAAGTTAAAGTAACATACAGTGTAAATAGAAATACAAACACAATAGAAACCGGTCATCCAAAAAGACATTAAGGTGTAGTTTTACAACAATAAAATGGACAATCCAAAATAGACACATTACGAGAACTACTACTTGCCAGGTGTATTTAAAAGTTTATTGAACTGAAACTCCTTTAAAATGATTACAGTGAGAGTAAGAGGAAATATATTTATATAAAGCACATGCATACAAAGGTACAAAACAAGTCTGATTGCCTCCAAACTCTCTGTAAATAGGATAATAAACATTATTATATGTAAAACATAGATAGCAAGTGTCATGCATGCTAAGATAAATAAAAGGCTATAGGTAGTGTGTTGCATTATGAACAGTAAGTCACTCTAGGCCCATGGTACTTTAATTTAGAAAAGATTAGGTGACTTTGCTCTCTATTTGGAGATGTTGTGAATGAAGACTTTACCACTAAATACTGTATATAATCAAAAGGAAGCTGGTTAGAAGAAATGCTCTCACCAATAATTAACAGCTTCAAATTCAGATAAAATATAAACACACTGCAGAAACAACCCAGCGCATAAAAACAAATGATATACTTATTATATAGTTTAACTAAAAGCGGAGAATTAAAGAGCTCCCCTTATTGATGATTGCCTTCTGTATTACAACACCAGATGGCACTTGCAGTTAGAACAAAATATACCAAGAACACAGCATCTGCAATTAGTACGTTGCTTTTCTGAGAAGGCACAACAGGGTCCTTTTACTCTATTGAGTGGTAGCAAACTGGTATCTTAATGTCACTGACTATTACAGGATTCTTTTTTTTACCAGTGATTATGCAGTTTTTTGTGTATTTACAACAAATACATTTTACGTCGCTCCTAATTATTTAACAAAATCATGCTGCTCTGCTAAAGATACTTGAATGCGTTTTTTTCTACTGTTCCAGGCATCTAATCCATACGTGAACTGAAAATGTATTAGCAGAATCTTCAAAACTTACATAAAAGGGATTTTATGTTACTGTGTTTTTGTGATATTCAACATTTTTACCCATTAATGGGTTACAATGAAAGATTGCATTTGATAGAGAATACTTAAAAAAGATGATTCTAATGTTGTACTGTATTAGTTCTAGTTTAGGAGCTAAAACTTCAA
This sequence comes from Zingel zingel, assembly GCA_023566125.1. Lineage (NCBI taxonomy): Eukaryota > Metazoa > Chordata > Actinopteri > Perciformes > Percidae > Zingel > Zingel zingel. Next base: position 19,117,372 of record CM042328.1, read on the forward strand.
AACTTGGCTGAGACAGTTATTGGTTGTTTGTCTTATGATGCCACTGAATGAATAGATGCTTAAAATGTGAAAAAGGAAATTATTAGGAATGTATAAACCAATAGTGGGAAAAGTGAGAAAAGTTAATAATTGAATATTTTTCTTTTATGTTTTGGGCCAGTGTAGGAGCCGCTCAGAACTAAAATCTCTGCTGCAGACAAAGGAGAATGTCCAAGCCCTGATGGCAACTATGTGGCATCATTTCTAAAACAAGGGGTGCACATAATAATATTACAACTGTACAATATCATGCAATCCAATAAAACAAATCTCCAATAAATACTACCTTTGTGAAGCTTATATTCAATGCTGGAGTGGACAAAATGACTGGAACACTTAACAATAAAATGCAATCCAATACAACAACAAAAACTATAACAGTATTAACAAAAACTGAATATTAGTAACTTCGTGATTTTATAGCAGGGTTTTCCTGCAGGGTTTTAAGAGTGGTGGTAGGCCTATTAATAAAATTAAACCACAATTATAAAATACAACTCAAGGGAAAAAGAGCAGATAAGCTATTTCACACTGCAAAGGCCATATATCTAGTGTGGCTGTGGTTTTGGCCTCCATCTACTAAATACATGTATCATGCCTTTCCTGGGGGAGACGCTGTATTGTGTTGGATTGCATTATACTGAACAGGTGTTCATTTACTGTAGACATCCTCTTTATATTCCAGCGTTCCTTTCTGTAAAGAGAGATTCTAAAAATACACTTTATTGTAGTTTTAGTGCACAAAGTTAAGACTAAGCCCTTTATTTCTATAAATATGAAGGCTTTTGACAGGCATTTGTTAGAAAAGAAGTCTCTGTAATCAGAGTATCCTCCTTAACTTAATTACGGAAAACCTCAAAGGTATTCCACACAGACTTGTAAGTGACTCTGATGAGGGTTATAATACTGTTTTTTGGCTTGTGTAACTAAACGTTTGAGAGTAAAAAATCTTGTTAGTGTTCTTCTGGTGGTTTACCACAAGGGTGCGTCCTCTCCCCCCGATGTTTCTGTGTAGCAGTGGTAATGTGAGATTTGATTATTTCGAGCAGGGATTTTTGGTTTTATGTAACCAATGTAGCGTAAGTAGTGAAGTCATCTCTTGCTCTCAGACCTGGCGCTTCTTAAGAACATCAGAGGAAGTAGCACCACATGTTGCTCTTTTATCCCACAAGCTATATGAGGTTACCGAGGGCAATGTGGATATGATATCTTTTGAGTAACTTTTATGTTATTTGAACACATATTTTGTTACTGTGACATGCAGACTTCATTGACTTGAAACTTTGTTTTTAAATGTTTGCCACAATTATGATTACCCAAGATAATAAAAGAAAGCTGTACTCTAAAATTAGCTGTGACTCACTTCACCAAAGACATGGAGAGCATCATCTGAAGTTGATGACTAAAAAGAAAGGAGTGTTGTAAAAATATGGATGCTCCGTCATGCATCTCTGTAAAACCAGGACCAAAAAGAGGAGAACACCAGCAGCTTACCACCTTCTGTGCGAGTCAGGTTTTTCATTCCTCAGGGTGCGAGTAGTGTTAGGTATCCATCACAAAGCAGTAGCATATTCTCTCAGTAATGTTGTTCTGTACCACTTTTGAAGCCAAATATTCTTCAGAATTCTCTCAAGTCATGTTTGAATATTTTATGTCAAACCCTATTTGAGGCAGTGGCTGGGTGTGTCTATAGCCAGGTGAGCAGGCTGTCTCTGTCCATATGCGACCCAGAGAGAACAGTCTCCATGTCCATCAGAAGGTCTGAACTGAGACCCTCAGGGATACAAGGCATCAGCTCCTCGCCCTCAGACATCGGGAGCACAGGCATCGACTCCTGTAGGGTCATTGAGGAGGTGTCGCCGGAATCACCTAAAATAAGTCAGAGAAGAAAATAAAAATGACTGAAGTGTTGAGAAGTAATTATGTCCAGTGAGCTGGGAGGAATTTGGATTGGCATTTTCTCATAATCAGGGACTGACAGGAAATTATTTTTTCACTATAATTTATACCTTATAACTACTGGAAGGCCAGTGCAAAAGTCAAATTTTTACAACCAATTTCTAAAGGAGCCCCCTTGTTCTAAGTATGAGAGCTAAATAAGCCAATATGGCATTATCACTGGCTAAATGTGTGACACATATACTTTAAGATCCTAAAATAAACTGCTTCCCATCGTTTGTGATGTAGATTTAGATCAACACATGTCACATCTGGACATTGTGTTCATTACTGTGGTTTAGGTAAAAATACACACACACACACATACTGTATATATATATACATACATATATATGTATATATATATATATATATATATATATATATATATATATATATATATATATATATATATATATATATATATATATACACACATACATACATACATACATACATATACACATACATACATACATACATACATACATACATACATACACACATACATACATACATACATATATATATATATATATATATATATATATATATATATATATATATATATATATATATATATATATATATATATATATATATATGTTTTTTGGAGGGATGATCACTTTGTGTGCATGCGTGTGCATATTTGTGTGTACATGTATTACCAGTGTCCATGTGATCCACAGAGCTCAACATGTGGTCCGACGTGCGGGGTAAGCTGCTTACGCTCAGGCCGCTGTCAGTGCTCTCGTTGCGGGAGTGAGCGCTGCACAAGAACACACACATGTTAACATTCCTTTATATCTAACATCATCTGTTAAAAACTCTGCATTAAAAAGACAGTACACTTACAACAATAATTCTTAGTTTTCAATGGCACAGCTTTCTAACAGATTTTTAATGAAAACTGCTGGCAACGAGATTTAAAGATACTATTAGGGTAACAGTGTGAAAGTGGATATTCTTTAGATTACTTTTACTGAAGAAAAGTAGCTTTTCATTGATTATTTCTACACTATGTTACTGTTTTTACTTTAAGTAAAGGTTAAGAATAATGAATGACCACAGCTCTGTGACAATAAACACTACAATAAAATGAGATCTACAGTACATTAAAATAATATTAAACATGAACTCACCCATTGAGTGTGGGTTCGTGGTTTGAGGCTCTGATCCTGACATCCAGAGAAGGGACAAGTGTCTGTGCGTTCCTGTCATGGTCCATCCCACCGGGCATCTGGTTCCTTCCTCCTGCCTCCTTCAGCACAAACACACACATGCTTGTATAATGTCATGTAAAACTGTGTTTATATGAAACAAGGATTTAATGACTGTTAAATCTGAACTGAATATACAGCCTAATACAACTGGTATTACTAGTTGATAACCAGAAATGCTAGAGTTTTTGGGCGGCACATCCAAGTAGTTTTATTTAACCTCTGACCTGTGTGATTTGTTGAGGGAGGCCTTGTTTGCATCTGAGCCTTTCCTTTTCCTGCCTTTGCTGCAGTGCCAAGCCAAGGATGCCAGGGTTCATCTTCTGGGCTGGAACATAAAAAAAAGAACATTTTGACAGTTAAGTAAATATTTCCACAAGTTTAAACATTTCAGCAATGACATATATGAGGGAAACTTGGCGATCTTTCTTATTTTAGTTGCCAAACAGCAACTTCTGATGGTGGACATTGGAACAAAATGCTTCTCATTGACAAACAAGAATTGTCAATTCAGGAGACACAAATTTGATAGTGTGCTACCTAGACGCGGGTCGACCCATGCGGTGGTCTTATTTATGTGATCGATGTAGTACACCTCTCCATCTGCAGTCACAGCCTTCTCCCAGCCTTCAGGCAGTGGACCTGAACAGCAGTGAAAGTACACAGTGAGAAGGCAAATGGTGTATGGAGTGCATGGAGTGTTGAGAGTAGAAAAGTAAAATTCTGGCCCACGTCCTTTAATATCTGTGTGGATTGTAGTTTGTAGAGTTTTTTTTTAATAGAAGTGAATGTTAGTGGGTAAGTAGCGACAGTGTAGTATAATGTGTAGAGTAAAAATGTACTAAACTATGCATTTTGCCTGAATGCAGTGGGTGAGATAGTAAAAACTACAGTAAATCAATATAAAGTTTGCAATTCTGCTCTTTGAAAGGGATTCAAAATGTTTTACTCTTAAAGGGTCCGTTCAGCCAAATTACAATTACAAAATTAAACAGCAACATCTCTTTACAGAACCACTGTCCCCATTCTTCTGGATAATCCACATATTATTTTTATTAATTATTAATTACACATATTATGAAACGTTTGCATTTGGGACTATTTATTGAGTAGAAGGAGCTTCAATGAAAACTGTTCACAGCGAGGCCTGTCGATTATCCAGAGTGACCGGAACATTGTTTCTGGAAAAACACTTTTTTCAAAATTCAAACTCTTGGCATTGATTTATTTCTGGCCTGCTGCATCCGAAAAATAAGGTTGAGGAGCAGTGAGAGTAAACCAAGACAGTGAAGTTGCGGGCTTGAAAACCCAAACAATGAGCTGAAAGATGCTAAACTGCTCTGTAGAGCTGAGGGGAACTGCAGAGTTGGATGATAACTTTCTGTAATATTGATTATAGCTGATTTAATTAAGTTTGTCTTTAAACAATATTTAGGGGCAGTGGTGGCCTAAAGGTTCAATCCCCAGACTGACAGGATAAAAATCTGGGTGGACAAAGTGAAAGAGCAGCGCTTGTCCCTCCCTCATCACCACCACTGAGGTGCCCTTGAGCAAGGCCCTTAACCCCAACCGCTCCAGTGGAGCTGCTCAGTGGCCAGCAGATCAGACTGTGGTTGTACTGGGCAGCTTCCAGGTATGAACCTTGTGAACCTTCCCTGAATAAATAAAGGTTAAATAAAAAAAAATGTAAAAAAAATTTAAAAAAAAGGTGCCAATGTGTACATTTTAACAGTTTTTGCTTGCTGTAATCATTCCACCTGTTCATAGTGGATATGATGAAATTCCTTTCTGATATGCCTCCAGTGTCCGTGAAAATCCACAGAAAAAGTACACTCTTTTCCCCCTCGGCAAAACAACAATTGTTTCCTTGTTGAGCTGCAGTGGAGGAACAGTAACAATACGGTAGAATTTTGAACTAAAAAGATAGTAACTTTGAAAGATATCCACATGTTTTGGCTAATTTGGATAGCTTACACTTATCTTAACTTCAGATAAACGTTTGAATACGTTTTTGCACAGAACTAGGACTGTGGATTTGTCCCTCATCACTTAAGTTAATGCTCTACTAATATCCAGTATGAACAGGAGGAATTATTACAACAAGCAAAACATGTTTCAATGTCCATATTGGTAACTGACTGTTTTAAGACAATGAAAAATTGTGAAGCTATCATTTAGGATGCTGACCATGTGATTGCATCCTAACAGGCCAGGGACCTTTGTTTCATGTCATCCCCCGTCTCTGTCTTCTAACATTTCTCTTCAGCTCTCTATTGTTTCTGTTTTATGAAAGCAAAAATAAATAAAATTACCACAGAGTTTAAATAAGAAAATGCTTTTTGTAAATTGGGTAAACCGACCCTTTAAATGTTTGAAACTAGTGGTATTTATTCAAAGACAACAATAGCTATGAAGCTATAAAGCCTGCATCTAAAGAAGAAAAACACCTGTTTGAATAAACTGTTTGAATAGCTTTCACCACAGTTTTTCTAAGAATTATGATTTCTCCCAAATTAGTGGGATGCTCTCATGTTTTACAGCTGTTTCCATCATCATGGTGAGTATGAATGTGATAATTGCCACCAAAGTCACCAGAGCCATGGATATAGAGACCAAAAGAAAAAAATCCTGAAGAAATCACACCCAGCAAAGACCTGGCCCACTGTTGATGGAGTTGAACTATGAAAAGCAGGTCCGTGCTTTTTAAAGAAACTGGCTGGTGAGAGGGGGGAGTAAAAATCAGAGTGATACCTGTCTCTGGATTGATGTTTTGTGGTTGTGTAGTGGGAGCTGGGTTGCTGAGAGAGTGGCCGTGGACCGGAGTGCCAGAGATGGGATGCTGAGCTGCAGCCGACTGAAGCTGCGAAAGTCGAGGATCGTGCCAAGTGGTTGTCTTATCCAGGTGACTGCAAACACACAACAAGTCTAAACGTATCTTTATCGGTTAAACCACTGCAAGCTGATGAATAAGAAGCTTAAGGCACGTTTTAACCTCAGACTTGCTTTACCTGTACTACCAGTAGTCTTTGACAGGAGTGTGAGCTGTCAGGCCATGTGCTTTCGTGAATGAAACTGACCGAAACCACACAGGTTGCAAAACTAGTTGGAACATTTTCTGTTTGCATGCAACTGTTAGTTTGAGTCCTGGTTATATCTGCACTGCTACATGCTTGTTTTCATCGTTTACTTTCACTTTTAATTATATTCCTTCTTGAGCAAAATATTCAAGAAGGATATTTCTGTAACAGGACAGACATCTAGTAAAAGTCTAAAGAAACTGCTCCCAGTACATTTAAAATAGTATTTGTGCAGGAATGACTGGTTAATTAATCAGTTTAATGATCTAGATAACATTTTGATAATTTGAATTATCTTGAATCATCAGTCATTTATCTAGTAAAAATGCAGAAAACATACTGCTCTCAGCTTCTCAAATGTGAAGATTTGCAGCTTTAAATTTGAATATTCATTGAACCTCTTTGATTTCTGGACAATCAGCAAGAACTTGAAGACATTGCCTTGAGCTTTGGAAACTGTGAGGGGTATTTTACACTATTTTCTGACCAACTAAAAATAATCAGTAGTTACAGCTATAAACAGGTTGAGTGCCGATGTAAAAATGTAGATGTAGATGTATAATCTTTGGGTCTTTCTAAGTAGAAACCCTTCAAGTAACCTGCGGTGTGACAGATCAAACACATTGATAAACAGAAGTTAGACCTTACTTGAGGAAATAACGTTGGCCAGTAGGCGTTTTGGCCATTTCCCAACCGTGGGGGAGTGGCACGTCGTCAGGTATGATCGCTGCTACATCTGCTGCTTGAGTGGAGAGTGAGTTGACTGGGAGGGAGGCAGGGGAGGAATGGGCGCGGACGTGATGAGGAGTGAGGGAGCCGCACACACCTCCATCTGAACTGGCCTGACGAGAAACAAGCAGGGTTAACAACTCCCTTGACGAAACATAAACCAACAGGAAGAAAAGGTTTAGATGGTAACCAGAGAGACAAGGTGCAAAAACAAAATGCAAAAACGCTGTGACGAAAAACAGTAAAACTGGCAGCTTTACTTTAGATATGTGTTTTTTTAAAGTTTTTTATTGTTTCATGAATTAATCAATTGTTATGCTAATTTATAAGAGTGGGTTTCTTGGGGAAAACTTTATCGGAAACACCTTAAAATACAATAACTCTGTAATAAAGGCCATTTTGATGGACATCAAAAAGTTCCGTTTTTGAAGGGATTGAGAGACAGCAGTTGATTCAACTAAGTGCTTATTTTCAAGGGGCTTAGAATGTATGAGTATGATATGTGTTGAGTATATGAGGCAATATCTGGCATATTGGATAGTTGCTGCCTAAACAATTGGTGCATCGGTCAATAAGACAACAGTGTTTACTGTGGCAAGAAGGAAAGTCTTAGAAGTACAAAAACGACATGCCCAATTCAGGAAAACTGTATTAGAATATAGTGGTCGAAACTAAACCCTCACTCAAACATCAAACACATTTTATAGTCTCAACAAAACCAGTGTCCAGAGAAATGTAAGACTATCTAGCAAAGCAGCCCTGTAGTTAACGCTACCTTTGTGGAACTTGTAACTTTCACTGACGACAGACAGATTAGGCCTGTAAATATCAATTGATTATTTTCAAAAATTGGTTGTTCAGTCTATTAAATGTCAGTAGGCTATATAATATCCACCACAATTTCCCCAAGCCTAAGGCGAGGTGACTTCTTCAAAGTGCTTGTTTTGTCTGATGAACTGTCAAAACTCAAAGACATTCAGTTGCTAAATCTCGATCATCTGCAACTAATTTGATAATCACATTATCGTCTTAGTCAGTTTTCAAGCAAATAAGCAATACTAGAAATTTGCTGGTGACAGCTTCTCAAGTGTGTGGATCTGATGCTTTTTATAGTCATACATGATAGTCAGGTTGAATATATTTGGGTTTTGGACTGCTGGTCGAATAAAAGCAGACCTTACCTTGGGCTGTGGGAAATTGTAATGGGCACTATTTTATAAACCCAACAAACAATCAAATAATCAAGAAAATAATCAGCAGATTTAGCAATAATGAAAACAATTGTTAGTTTCAGCCATAATGTAAACGGTTCTATACATTTTCTCGATTCACTAATTGATAATTTCAGGACTATTGGATTGAGTGTTGCTAATATTTTGTCCCTCTCAGGTAGGCTATAACGGAGGTGGACAAAATATTGATGAGACACCATCGTTCCTTATATTTATATATATATTTTTATCGCAACACCATATCCTAACTACTGTCACAGCAGGTAGTATTGGATTGTATTACAGAGGATTTCTTTTATTCTGGTCACTCTGTATTGTAGGGCTACTGTAGCCTATTCCATGTAGTTGATGTAGTTTGTGGTGAGTGGTCACGCGAGTGTTTGCTCTGTAAACCAGCATGTGCAGTAAGCAGCAGTATTAGTACTTGTCTGGAGTGGCCTCGGGAATCCGGCTGCCTGAAGAAGGAGTCCGGCAGTTTCCTCATCCTCATGGGCAGAGAGGATGGCTGTCTGGCCGACTTGCTGGGGTTCATCACGGCGCTAAAGAGGGCCTCCAGCTCCGTCTGCGAGTCCCCGCGGACGTGCACGATCTGCTGCCCGGCCGGAGGCGCGCCGCGGTGCGCGTCCATGTCGCCAAAGTTTGGTGTCGAAACAAATCTGTCGAAAAATTCAATCGCACAAACAAACAGAGAATAAAGCCAGACCCGTTAATACCAGATGCGTCTGGGTGCTGGAGTTATGATCGGATTTGTTTACACTTTTAACCCCCCCCCCCCACCACACACACCCTCCCCACCCCATTTGAACTTTTGTGTCCTTGTCTGTCTGTTTCAAACTGTAACATCTCGGAAGTTAATCAGCTATGAAAAGAAACGTAATCATCGGGTAAAGAAGTCGAATTAACGCCATTTAAAGCAGAGATCGCTGACAAAAATCAATCTCAGCAGCGTACAACACGTTACATGCCTCCCACATACCTTCAAGCAGCCAGACCGTTTCCCCCCTCTCTCCCTCTCTCTCTATCTCTCTCTCCGTATTCCTGCAGGGGGAAAAATAAATTGGAGAAATAACTCTCAGAAACTCTCAGACGGCCACTGATTTCCGATGCAAACTTTGACCTAAAAGCCTCCTCAAGTAAACAAAAAATACAAAGCACATATATGTGAAACTAGTTGGAGAAAAGTGATTTCAGCGAGACCTCCAAACTTTTTCACATCCACTGTTGAGTCCAGATTCATGTGATGAGTGCTGAGGGGCGGGGTTGCAGGGTTTAAAGCTGCCGCAGTTGCAGGGGAAATATTTTTACCCTGAGCAGACATAAACCATCAACACAAGGCTTAGAAAACAAGTTATTTATTGTTGTCTTATTTTCAGCTCCAACTGCAGTAAACAAGTCACTTTCTGCAATGAAATTAGTGATACTAGAGCCAACTAATAGTCTTTGGCCATGCCTGGCCATGCTTTAATTCCTCTCTGTGCAGTTTCCAGTTAGTGCGGTTTTCTCCTGCTGGAGGAAAGAGGCAGAGGGCCAAGTGTAGACAGAGGTGACAAGAGACAACCAAAGATGATATACTTGAGAGGAGAAATGAGCATGAGACTGTAATGTTTCGGGTCCGGTTTTGGGGGGTTGGGGAGGGGAGTTTGGGAAGTTGCACTGAGAAAACATCCGCCCCTGATGAGGCCAACCCAGCCGGAGCCTGCAGCCACAGCCGCAGTGTCCTGCCCTCTAGTGGAAAACATGCACACAGTGAGCCGGAGCTCAGCTGGCCAACAGATTGAATTCAAGAAAAAAATGTTTGCCTGTACTGGTGTTATTATCCACTGTGCATGCAATAACTCTTTCAGTTATTATTATAATACACCAGATTTGATGTAAGATATAGTGAACATGGAGAGTCTAACAAATGCCTTTTAAAAATATTAATGGATTTTTAATCAGACAATAAAAAATAAAATATTATACTTGTAGCCTACACACAGGCTACAGGCCACATTTTACTCAATGGATAAAGAGATTAACTAAAATGAATTGTGAATAACTAAGTCATTTCTTCGTCTAAATAATTGGTGAAATGTGTCATTTTTAAAGGGAAATAGCCTTTCATTATTGATATCTTTGTATTAGCGTGACCTGTGTAGCTATTTATCTCCTCTTTTTTTTTTTTTACCAGCAACAGATTCCAGATTTATTTTATAAGAGTAAAACTGTGACTTTGAGTCTCAACTCTCATTTTTATTCAAGATATTTGTTTTACTCTATATAACAAATTGCATTTAACAATTGTACTAACCTCACTATAACAGTGCTTTTTGCAGGTTGTGTTTTAATACACCAATATATTACTATACTATAGCTAAATAAATGTACGAGGACTGCCTCATTAAACAGTCATGTTTTTAATGTCCAGTCGTCATCAATGTGACAATATGTAGAGGAGACTGAGGATGGTTGTAACACTTTTTGTCTCAGCACCTATAACTTCCTGAATGTTTGTGTTCAAGCTCTAATTTTGACACAAAGTACCCCTATTTGTCTAATACAAATAGCAATGTTCTCAATTAATATAATATTATTATTATATTAATTAAATCACAGAATTACTGTAATATTTTGATGTCAAATAGGGAGTTCCATTGTTACAACCTGGCCCACCAGGGTAAGTTGTAAAACAACTTGGAGAAATTAGAATGAAGAATTAAAAATGCGATGAGACCACACCATAACTTTGCCAAGTGGTTCGCAAACTAAAGAAAGAATTCACTACTGCCTTTAAATCACTTTAAGAATGACTGTAATTCACAATAATAAACTGTTGCTAATACTTTCAAAACTTTAGAAGAACTTTCTTCTAAAATATTTGCACTATGTGTACATCTTTATATATGTATATGCATATGTGTCATTAGGGGTAAATTCTAACACTTTTTAAAAATGTGTTCCAACCATCCTCATCCCTGTCAGCCATTGTTAAGCTAGCTGTAGCAGCATTGTGATTTGAAATTAGCATCGATTAAATACCTCACATTTTACCTAAAAGACTACTCTCTAATTCAATACAAGTTACATCATTCTAACATCAACAGTATCAGTGCTAATCAAAATACAGACTTAGTCCAAAAAATTAATTCCTGAAAATCAGTGTTTTGGCTGTGAAAATATGCACATCTCTTTAAACAGCGAGGGAATTTCACATACAAGGTCAGGAAGCAAGTGGTCATACATTAAATTGATCTCATGACTCTAATCTCCTTCCTTCTTAGCAGCACATCACCGCAACCCTCATCCACCTTTACTGGCTCCCAATTATGTCCCGCATCAAATATAAAATCCTCCTTCAAAAAACTCCTGAAACACCACTTGTTTACCACAGCCTACAACCTCCCTTAATATAGCCACTGTAATTCTGTAAAGTGTCCTTGGGTTTCATGAAAGGCGCTATATAAATGTATTATTATCATTATTATTATTAGTGAAAGTGGTGCTAATACAACCATCCTTTTGTTACAACCATCCCTGGACTCCCCTACTATTTGTATCACAATTAACAGTTGTTTCTGTGTATGGAGAATTCAGATGCACCATGGGCAACAGGCAAAAGGCCAGCATAAGAATATTTGTAATGTAATACGAACTAAAGCGCAGCAGATGGCACTGTCATGCCTTAACACTTGCAACACATTTTGTTTTTCATTACTTTCAAAATGATTCACAAAAGCAATGCAGCTGCAGTTTTACTGTAGTGGAGGAGAAGCAGATGTTGTTGAGGAGATGTAACTATTTCTCTGGTCTTAATTAATATCTCTGCAGGATTTCTTTTCTTGTTTTTCTAAAAACAAAATCATATCCCCTCTGTGTTTTAATCAGAGCCCTTATCAGGTGCATATTCACACCCCAAACAAAGCATCTAGAATGGACAATTGGTCTAAACAAAAAACAAATAATAAAACAAATAATTTCATACTCAAGTATTAATTTAGAAGCTTGGGACTGAACTCCGGAGAGTAATGTCAAAATCAATACAAATGATGTACATAGTTATTTGCATATAGAGCGGGGAAGAGAGTTCCGATCACAAGTCATGCATCTGGAGACACATTCCACTGCCAGGTGTAAACAAACATGCTTAGAGCTGTCCACTTGTGTTAGGATCACTCAGATCAGATTTTATTACCAGGTCAAAACAGACCCTTTGGTTGTTGTACTGATTACACAAACAACATATAACTAATAACTAGTGAGCTTTAGGGGTGATGGAAGGCAGATTTGGTAAGCTTAGGACATTGCCCGGCTAGCTGTTTCCCCCTGCTTCTAGTCTTTATGCTAAGCTAACTGTCTCCCACCACTAGCTTTATATTAAGTATGGAGTTGTATCAATCGTCTCAGAAGAAAGTGAACAAAATCAATTTTTCAAGATGTAATTTATTTCAACTATAAAACTGTTTTTAATGTATCATACATTTACAAGGACACATAAAGATGATAAAGAGAGGCCACGCAGTCGTCTGATATAATGTGTCATTCACATGCATACACCGCTTTATAGGAGCATGTAACATAGGACAGATGTGGGGGCCCCGAGGCTGCGGCACCAGGCTTTTCACATTCCTCTCACTGACCATGGCTGTAAACTCACACAGGTTCAGAACAACAGCAAAGCTTTTCTTTGGCTCTCACAGCAAAGTTTTTCAGGGAAGCGACAGGCTGGCCAGCCGGCTCCAGCTGGACCCTGATTCGAATGTGATGTTACTCTTTTCACTTGCATTACTTGTTAACTGCCCAGTTAACAGAAGTAATTGGTCTGGTCCTCTGGGAGGCTGTTTTTAGATGTATGAGTCAGTGGTCAGAGAGAGAGAGAGAGAGAGAGAGAGAGGAGGGGGGAAATATGATCACAAGAGGCTAAGACACTCTTCCTTCACTGCACCCTACCTTCAACTCCTATGCAAAGACACAAGCAGAGAGAAAGTGTTCCTACATTAAAACAAGCTGCCCATTTCTCTTTCCCCACATCTGTTTCTCATGCTAGTGGCAGGATATAACCTGTAAAATAGCAATGCCTGGTAATAGACACATTGAGGGGGAAGGTAATCACTCTTTACCACAAATCTGGAATCAGCACATTCAGCTACTTGTCAGAAACATATCCAGACTTTTATCACCAACCCATTTACAAATTTGACCTGCTCTTACAGAGGATGTTGTCATGGGAATTTACAAGAAAAAGTGGGAGTGACTGATGGAGGTGGAGAGAGGGAGGTAGTCAGAGAGGAAGCAGGGAGACAGACAAGACTTGGTAGAAAGATGGACATGTGAGGGAAAAGAGCAGACACAGTTGAAAAATAAAGCATAAATGAAGAAGTGGCTGCTTGTAACGGAGTTCAGGAAATAATCAGTCAGACGACACACACATGATGTGGACAGCAACTGTCCTGCTGCTGCTTGTGCCTCATCTGCTTTCTTCCACAGTATGTATGATATGCTTGTCAACATATTTTCACCTTTAGTCAGTTATCAGGAATGATTGTAATATTGTTTGACCATAAATTGCTTCAGTAATTGCTAATGCAATCAAGGAGATCAAGGGGTTTAGAGTTAGGCATCATAGATAGATCATGAATCGTGAATTTTCTTTCTTTTATTAGTTATTTTAACATTAGAATAGCCATCAAAATAGTGTGTGTGTGTGTGTGTGTGTGTGTGTTTGTATGTGTGTGTGTGCAAACACCTTTTTATAGACATTACTGTCAATAAGTCCTAAAATTTTGTTCTGAGTGCCTGTATCTTAAAACAAGAAAGAATAGTTGATCGACTAGGATTATGAAAATGTTGATTGATGAAAATTCTTTGTTGTTTTGCATGGAAATATAGCTGGCAGGTGTTTTTTATTTTTATTAAACTTTCAGGACTTAATTGAAGCAGCATTCACAGTATCGTTATTCGATTCTTCCGTATGATTTTCAGTCGCCTACTACTTCTGCATACTTTCAGCTACAAAAACCATTCAAATATCAAAATGTCCAGCACCATTTATACTTTTTAAAATATTAAGCTTTTTCTTTTTACATTGTAAGTCAATGGCGTAATCTTTAAATCCTCTTCAGGCTATTTCCACAAAATGCTACTCCTCTCACCTACTTTCACCTACAGATTTCTTACAAACTTTAAACTATTCACAAAACCTTCAGCTATTAGAAAATGATTCAGCTTTTTGATATCTTTTCCAGTTTTTGTGTTATCACCAGTTCACCAGTCTGGCCTGGCCCTTTTTTTGTGGAGTTCGCATGTTCTTCCAGACTTTCTTTAACATACTATACTATCACTTTTTCCAAAATACTATACTATCACTTTACCCCTTTTCAGACATACTATACTATCACTTTTTTTTATATACTATACGTTGACTTTTTTATGATTTTTTTCGACATATTATACTATCACTTTTTTATCACTTTTTTTAGACATACTATACCATGAATTCTTTATTACTTTATCAACATACTATACTATGACTTTTGACATGACAGATTTATACCTGTGGATTAAACTCTCACTGTAGTTCTCTCTTGATTGCCAGGACACAGGAAACAGCAGTGATTTTAACCAATCAGAAACAGTCAATGAGGAATTTTCCAATGCTTCTGTCAAAGGACAGAAACTTCCTAGAGGGGCCAAAGGTCGGGACACATGCTCCATCCCGTGTGACATCACTGTCAAGCTGCTGCGAGATGAGAAACATTCAATCTGTGGTAAAATGTCTTTCTCTTTCCTTGTGTCATTGTTACATCTATCATCATTATCTGTTGTTCAGAATGTGTGTGTGTGTGTGTGTGTGTGTGTGTGTGTGTGTGTGTGTGTGTGTGTGTGTGTGTGTGTGTGTGTGTGTGTGTATTGTATGTAGGCCAGTTACAGCAGTCTCTGTTGGCATTTGGACGCAACACCCGGAAGCTGATTCGGGATGTGATGGAGGAGCAGCAGAGAGCCCTGGACATCCTTAGCAGTCAGGTAAAGTGGCATCTTTTTTTTCTCTCTTAAAGTTTCTAAGCGTTTCATTGGCTGGCTGCATGTACAGTAGTGTCACATTTCCAGGTCACAGAGATGATGACCAAAGTGCAGACGCTCAGCTCCGAAGTTCAGAGAAGCAACACTGAGATGTACTCCATCAAACCTGTGCAATCCCATGGTAACTCACATACAAACACGTGCAATGTCACAATATACAAGTCCCATAATGCAATCAATAGTATTGCTTTGTTAGACCCTTCCTGCTCGGCCAGTTTTGTAACACATTCTCGAGTACACTGATTTTGATGTGTAAAAAGTTTTTTTCATGACAACATGACAAGGTGTTATTGAGATAATCCGGTTGATTTTTAAAGGGTTTACTGGCCTTATAGAAATAGGAGAAAATTCTCTACCAATAATGGAACATTTCAGTTTTCAGTACATATGAATGATTAAATCACCAAATACATGGTTTTCACTGGTCAATAATGTAAAATGTGTTACAGAAATACAGAATACATTCTTAGGTATGCATCCTTTAGTGAACGATAATTTTCTTTTGTGATGACAAAAGAGAGTGTTTGCTTTGATTAGGACAAGACTGCAGCGATATCAAGGACAATCTTTTGTCAGTCGTCCCCAAGATCCCCAGTGGTATTTACATTGTCCACCCAGAGAATACAGACTCTTCATTTGAGGTAGATGTACACTAATACTAATACTGTAAGTCATTCAACATCTGTCACTCAGTCGTCACTCACCACTCAATGTGCTGCAGGTTTTCTGTGAAATGGATTACATGGGAGGCGGATGGACGGTGATGCAACGGAGGACTGATGGACTAACTGACTTCAAACGACCCTGGGCTGATTATGTTGATGGCTTTGGAAACCTTGCAGGTTGTATGAAATTACTTTAGAAACTGACAGAAGCATGTTTCCTGTTTTAAAGCTTTAATACCAACATAAAGAGGAGGCTGAAGTGTTTTGAACAACAGCTAATGTATAGCAGGTGTGCCAGCTGACTGCTCAAGAACATCAGTTAATAATGCAGACCAAGCTGCCTGTTTGTAAGATGCACATTAACACATACACTACATGGCGAATAGTATTACCCATTTGTGATTGTTGAACAGTCTTCTTCTAAAAAGACTTTCAACAAGATATTGGAACCTGACTGAAGAGATTAGTTCCCATTCATCCACAAGAGCATTAGTAATGTTCGGTGTTAAGCTCTGGCTCAGAGTTGGTGTTCCAGACAGTTCATAGATTTTACATATAGTTGAGGTCAGACCTCTGTGCAGGCCAGTCAAGTTCTTCCAAAACTGTGTCTTTATATGGTTTTGTGCACAGGGGCATTGTCATAAGCCTTCCCCAAACTGTATGCTGTAACATTAACTTTTCCATTATCACAGTGCTTTGATCGGTTATTTCATTATTGTTATATATTGTGCATGATTGTTTTACTTTTCATGAACTTGCTGCATGTTAAGACCACCTCCTCAGAAAGTTCTACAATGCCAGTAACATGTTTCAACTTCTTATATAATGTGAAATTATATAAATTATATAATGTTTGTCTAGTGTAACAAGTTTATTTTTCAACCGTGAAGTGTCCAGCTTGTTATATATCTTTCTAACAAAAACTTAGTTAGGGAATTCTTACAAAAAATGTCAACATTTTAAGATGCAATGTACTGCTATCTTACTTTGAACAAACACTACAAATGTTAGAAATAAATTTGATGACTGCACATTCTCTCTTTTTTATGTGTGTGTGTGTGTGTGTGTGTGTGTGTGTGTGTGTGTGTGTGTGTGTGTGTGTAGGAGAACACTGGTTGGGTTTGAGGAAGGTATTTCATATAGTAAACCAGAAAGATACTCGGTTCCAACTTCACATCGCTCTGGTGTCCAACGATGACGTCACCTCTTATGTATCATATGATGATTTCCACCTGGACAGTGAAACCCAGTTCTTCAGTATACACCTGGGCAGATATGCAGGCAGCGCAGGTGAGACTTAAAAATTACAAAAAGTAAGTGACACATGTTGCTTTTTCTTTCCACACACTCAAAATAATGATCCATGCACTGTGTATATGTTCACACTCAACATGTGCACATCTGTATGCCGGTGTGCATTTCTGTGTGTGTTTTTGTACAGGTGATGCATTTCGGGGCTACGACCAGGATCAGAACCAGGACACGGCTCCATTCAGCACCTCAGACGTGGACAACGACGGCTGTAATCCTTCCTGCTCCATCGACAACCGCACGGTGGAGAGCTGCAGCACTCAGCACAACCAGACAGGATGGTGGTTCAACCAGTGCGGCCTGGCAAACCTTAACGGCTCTCCCGAAGATGAAGAGCAGAACCAGGGACAGAGGACACACATCCTGTGGGACACCTGGAGACAGAATGGAGTCCCTCACATCATCAAATCTGTCACGATGAAGGTCAGGAGGATTGCAACCAATAATTGACAGAGAGGAGGAGGTTGAGAAGCAGAGGGAGAGGGGAAGAAAGCACATATTGTAAAAGTTGCACTGCATCTTTGTACAAGCTGAAGTTTTAATAAAACAGGATGAAGGATGAAAGGACGTCTCATTTTCATTTTTTCACCTCATAGTAACCAATTAGCTGTTCTGAAAATATTCCTTCAAGGTGATTTTGCGTTGACTTTTGAGAATAAATATACCTGGAATTATAATGCAAATAACACAACAACACCAACGTAATCAGAAAAGTAGAAAACAATGTACACTAAATCAATTAACCATCTCTCTAACACAGTCTAAAATGTTATAGTAAATTATTATAATAAATACTTTTTATATATAATACACCAAAAGCTTCTGTCGTCTTCTTGAAGAGTTGAGGAAAAACCAGACAAACAATAAAAATGAGTACAATTTTCTTTTAAGGCACCCTTTATAAAATGTTGGTAAGTTGTAACTAATAGCTTTATTAATGGTTAATAAATAATTGACTAATGCTTTATTGATCAGGTATTAATAAGAGCAACTTTTGGGTTGCCAAGTTATGATTTATAAGTCACAAGTCTCCAGGTGAATGATTTATTACCCCTTAATAAAACCACAAGTTACAGCTTACAAACCCTAAAAAGGCTGGCTTATTAGAAAGTGGTACCAAAAACTGTATACGTGTTTATGTAATTGTATATATTGGATATACCTGGAGGTTAGAAGTCAGTTCCATATTGCAGCCATAGCTGGCAACTAGCACTCAGTAAGAATTTGAACCTTATGAGGCAAACTCTTTAACATACCAATCCTTGAGATTTGAAAACCCTGAGGAAGTGATTCTTTTGATGCTAAAGGCCTTATCCTCTGAGGTCTCATCACTTTTATCAAAGCAGGAGAAACCCCAGCTCAGTGTAGGCACACCCCTTTTTCTTGTTAACAAATCATAGATGGTACGTATGAAAAGCAGAAACTCTGAATGCATCAGCAATCTGTACCAAGTCTTTGGTACAAGGTGACTGGCAGCAGCAGGTGAAACTGACACTCCTGAACTACCGACCCTTCCCAGTAGGCGGTGCTGTGAATCTCTCTTAACAAATAGTGTGTTAGTTAAGACCTTTTCTTACTGAAATGCTCCTTAGGAGTCATATTTGACTTCTCTGCTTCAGTTGTCATGTCCACAGGTTGGATTGGATTCCATAGATTTGTAGCTTTGACTTTTTATTTATTTATCAAAGAACCAGATATTTTCTAACACAGTTGTTCATCTTTTGTATTGATGATTTAACCAGGAGAGTGTTATGTCCAATCAAGCTTTAAAGTGCTCCAACCGTTACACACCTCATTTAGATTCGATTCAACTTTATTGTCATTGTGCAGTGTACAAGTACAAAGACAGGAAAATGCAGTTTGCGTCCAACCAGAAGTGCAAAAGAAGCAGAAAAGTGCAATGTGATATACAAAGTATAGAGTATACAAAGTATGTGTCAAGCATTACCTCCTCTCCAGGTAAATATTGGACATATTGTGGCTGTAATGAACACTGCAGCCCCAAGGAACACTAGCACGATATCAGACCAAGGGGGTAAGTGAGCATCTGGAAAGCGTACCTTCTATGGGGAGATTCTAAGGCTAACAAGCCATCACCTGCTGCTAGCATTCCATTGACTGCAATTCATTTTGGCATCACTTTGCCAGAGAATAACTTAACATCTGAAGCGTTTAAAGACTCTTTGTCCATTGTTTATTTCTAAAGAAACACAACAATGTATAAAAGGCTCCATTACCTTGTATCTCACGTTATGGCCCCGTAACGATTGTGTCATAACCATGTGACACACTGTTGCATAGTAGAGGAATTACCGTATAGTCAGGAGAAGCTCGCAGGCAATCGGGTGGACATGGAGGCATACAGTCAAGGGAGAAGCCCATAGAGAGTCCATGAAAGCATCGGAACTAAATATTTCAGCAACGTTTTGATGAATTGGAAATACTTTGGTATGTGACAAGATTGGGAATGATTCAGATTTCTCTTGGCACAGCTACCAGAAGACTCACAACTTTCAGACAGGTTGCTCACGTCACATCTACGTCGTCAAGCTCAGTTTGAGGCTGCGCAGCATGCTCAGCCATCACCGGAAAAGTGCTTCTAATTGACTTCACTGGTCTTCGTCGAAGTCTATGGCGTCGCTGTGTCCATTTATTTTAATGTCTATGTATCAGACTGATACAGGAAAAGTTCATGTTCCTCAGGTGTTTAACAAACCAGTTGTACCATCAATATTTAAGTATCCATACAGCATAAAGAGAAACCCACTGAATAACACAGTCTGCAGTATGTCTATCTAAAGGTAAACCTTTTAATGTTTATTTAAAATGTGGGGGGGGAGCAAAACAGCTGCATCCACAGAGGAGTATTTATCTTCTCCTCCTTCTTCTTCTCCTCCTTCTTTTCCTTCTATTTTTACGTGATAAAAAAACAACACATCAACAGAACAGTAAAATAAAAGGCTACAGTTCAACAAAAATACGACAGTGAGCGGATGTCTCTAAGTCAAAGACAACTAGACTTGTTTGGTCTGGAACAGACTTAATAAGTTCAAAAGTCACAAAGCAGAGAGGCACAAAGAAGAACAAACTTTGAAATACAAGGATTATGCTTTTAGATCAGTAATAGAAGAAAATGAAGAACTGAGGCCTCTTAGACAAGGGATGAAACACCTTCAAGAACAAACAAGAAGTCCAGCTATTTTTGACAGCTCATCATAGTGTCTACGCTGGTCTATTCTATGTGACAGAACATCTGACATCTTATCTCATTGGATCTGGTCAAATCTATTGTTTCTTTTGATGAAATTCCATGTAAATGCATCCTTACCTTTGAGAAGATGTTGCAGAAAAAGCCGCAGAAGCCGTTTCTCTCCTTAGCCTTGTTTTCCTTGACACTGAGACACCGGCTGGCAGAGATTTGAATAAAGGTTTCCTTGTCACCAGAATCATCGGACGGAGTTTGAGAAGAAGCGCTCATCTCGTTTTGGAGCCCATCAGTAATAGCTTTGGACAAAGGTGTGTCCTCGAGGAATTTGGGCCTAGTGACCTCAAACACCCGATGATCTAGTGGAATTGAGCTGATAGAAGACAGAGATGAGATAACATTTCTGGTGTCTTCTGGTGTCATGTCCTCAACCTCCATGTAGTCTACCAACTCTAGCGGAGTTGACCACAGGTCTGTCTTCAGGGCAGCACTGGGAGAGGATGTGGAGGACCCTCGAGGAAACCATGAAAGCTGTTGTTTCTCTAGAGTGTACATAGATGTCAAATCAGCGCTGGCTGACCTGGCAGCTCCGTTCAAATCTTCCACCGCAACCGACTGGACTTTTCTCTGCCTTCCACTGAAAAATCTCTTCCACAGTGACTCTTTTTTCTTGGTGGACACTTCTTTAACGTCAGGATCTACACCGCTCTTTGTCTGAATCCTTCTCTTGACTGCAGTGCCTCGTCCTGTGAGAAAGGATTTCATAGTTGCAATAGCTCCTGCCAAAATCTTCTTGGCTGCTCTGTCCTTTGACATCTGGCAGCTGGCGGGAACAGTGGGACTGGAGAATCCTCCATCCAATGAGGCTTGTATGGCCACTGATATGGCAGAATTAACCTCTTCAATTACCTCTCCCACTATGGCCTCTGTGAATTTGGGCGAAATCCTTACAGGTATGTCAGTACCAATTATTTCACAGAGAGCCTGACTGAAGGAGCTTTCCAAACTACTCTGAAAGTTGTAGTTGAAATACTCCATCAAATGCTCCGAGGATAAGGGTCTCCTCAGAGTTAAGGTTCCAGATGTGGCGGATAACTGACACATTGACTGTAAGACGATTTTAATGACTGAGTCTGAGATGAACCTCAGCACATCCGTGCACATGTAAATCAGCTGCTCCTTTACATCTTGATTGTAAACACCTTCGCTTACTTCCCTCCATTGCCTACAAAAGAACAGAAACAAAAGGTTAAACATGGAAATAATGCACACATGTCATAAATGTATTCAAGTATCCACTAGAGTTTCAGGAGGGATATGAATAACTTACTCTTCCCTGAGACTCTGGAAGAATCTCCTTATTATAGCTGAAATTGTGGAAGAATCCAGGAGTAGTTGCTGGTCTGCTGCTGCTTTATTTTCCTCCTTGGAAAATACAGAATGTCCATCCTCTTCTGATTTTTCTGGAGGTAAATATATTGTCATGACCAGGTCGTTGTCAGCCTCTGAAGGTTTCACTTCAAGGGGCTCAGCAAGTAATTGCTGTAGACCAAAAGACATTTGGTGCTCAGCGGGAGCCTCATCCTGCTCTTTCTGACCCTTATGATAGTCTGAAACGGTTGTAATCTTTTTACGCTGCTTTTTACCAAAGCGTTTCTTCCATGCTGTCCTTATGTTTTTGAAAAATGTCTTGCTGGCTGGACTCTCAGCTTTGTCATCAGAATCAATGGACTCTAGTGTCCTAATGGCCTTCTCAATTACTTGGCCGTCAATCATGTTCGCTGCCTCAAACATGGCTGAGGTTGTGCACGAACAGAAAGCAGATGAAGTCGCCTTCCTGCTCTCCTCTGGCCTGGTGGAGAGTCTGAAGGTTGATCCTGTCTCAGGGATCCAGATGTCCTCGCTTTCTCTGAAATCTTCTGCCTCTTTCTCTGAGATCTTTTGATGTAGAGGACTTTGTGTAGTCTCTCTACCGGTCTCAGTCTTTTCATATTCTTCCTGGCCTTCAATGAGCAAGGGTGGAACTGTCTGGGCGGTGGAAGTAGGACTGCAGGTTTCCTGAAAGGCCTGACAGCAGCTGTTCGCCAGGTCAGGGGTAGATACCTTCCCCTCAGTGTCTGCAGCAGCCCTCAGAACCCCATCACAAGAGTCTGTGGATTTCCAACTTCTCAGCTCTTCCTGGAAAACTGTTTCAGTTTCGACCAGCGGATGGCTCTCTGGCTGTGCTTTCTCATCTACCTGATTGGGTGATGGAAATGAGCTGCTGGAGGCTGGAGATGGGAGATTCCTCATCTCCATCTCTATAGAGTCCTCTTCTTTCTCAACCAGTTTCAGACGGGTGGATTTCAGGTCTTGTTTGGAAGAAGCTTCACTGTCCTGGTTGGCCTGGTCTACATGTTGCTCTGAAACAGGTTTGACTCTGTTGCTCTTCCTCCTGCCAAAGCGGCTCTTCCACACCAACTTTAGCTTTTTGACATATGACTTACCAGCTGTTTTTTCTGTTTTGCTGGCAGAATCAGTGGTATGTGGTGTGATCACTGCCTCTTCCTGGCCTTCAATAGGCAAGGCTTGAACTGTCTGGACCGTGGAAGTAGGACTGGAGGTTTCCTGAAAGGCCTGACAGCAGCTGTCCGCCAGGTCAGGGGTAGATACCTCCCCCTCAGTGTCGGCAGCAGCCCTCAGAACCCCATCACAAGAGTCTGTGGATTTCCAACTTCTCAGCTCTTCCTGGAAAACTGTTGCAGTTTCGACCAGCAGATGGCTCTCTGGCTGTGCTTTTTCATCTACCTGATTGGGTGATGGAAATGAGCTGCTGGAGGCTGGAGATGGGAGATTCCTCATCTCCATCTCTATAGAGTCCTCTTCTTTCTCAACCAGCTCTAGACGGGTAGATCTCAGGTCTTGTTTGGAAGAAGCCGCACTGTCCTGGTTGGCCTGGTCTACATGTTGCTCTGAAACAGGTTTGATTCTGTTGCTCTTCTTCCTGCCAAAACGTCTCTTCCAAGCTGACTTTAGCTTTTTGACATATGACTTACCAGCTGTTTTCTTTGTTTTGCTGTCAGAATCAGTGGTATGTGGTGTGCTCACTGCCTCTTCCTGGCCTTCAATAGGCAAGGCTTGAACTGTCTGGGCCGTGGAAGTAGGACTGGAGGTTTCCTGAAAGGCCTGACAGCAGCTGTCTGCCAGGTCAAGGGTGGATACCTCCCCCTCTGTGTCGGCAGCAGTACTCAGAACCCCATCACAAGAGTCTGTGGATTTCCAACTTCTCAGCTCTTCCTGGAACACTGTTGCAGTTTCGACCAGCGCATGGCTCTCTTGCTGAGCGTCCTCATCTACCTGATTGGGTGATGGAAATGAGCTGCTGGAGGCTGGAGATGGGAGATTCCTCATCTCTGTCTCTATAGAGAGCTCTTCTTTCTCAACTAGCTCTAGACAGGTGGATCTCAGGTCTTGTTTGGAAGAATCTGCACTGTCCTGGTTGGCCTGGTCTACATGTTGCTCTGAAACAGGTTTGACTCTGTTGCTCTTCTTCCTGCCAAAACGTCTCTTCCATGCTGACTTTAGCTTTTTGACATATGACTTGCCAGCTGGTTTCTCGGTTTTGCTGGAAGAATCAGTGGTATGAAGTTTCCTCAGTGCCTCAATGGACTGCTTATGATGATCGTCGATCACTTGGGAGATGAGCATTTTGGCTGCTTTTGCCTCTTTCTCCAGGCTCTCTGGATACAGACAGCTTTGGCATGACGTCGAAGAAGAGGAGTTTGTCATTATTTTTTCTTTGGTTGGAGAGCTGCTGGGGCAGGTGACCTCTTTGTCCTCTAGAATGTCCCCACAATGTTCAGCAAACAGTCGCCGCTTTGTAAAAAACCTATCCAGGTGTTGCTGCACCTTCTGTTGGGTGAGACAACCAGCAGAGGATTTGTCTTTGTCATCCTCAGATGTGATGCGTTCCCCTGCATCCCAGTGGCTGATTGACAGCATAAGCTCACTGAGGTTCGCAGCAGCCTGTTCGATGACCTCAGAGACGAGGATGTCGATGAACTCTTCCATGTTCTCTGTTTCTTTGTCCATGGTATTTGAAGTTGTATTCTGATGGAGAAACACAAACTGTAAAAAATGTAAGCAGTGCCAAAAAGAAATATTGGTAACAATATTAGTTAAGTATCAGTAAATATTTAATTAATAATTTTATAAAGCATTGTTTCTACATTATTTAACATTAGTATGTAATTCATAAACACTGTTATACATATTTTATTCTTTATTAATAACCTCATCTATAATGCATTTAATTAATGTACTTTCATCCTTTATGAATGATGGATTCACATTTCTAAATTAAGTATTATATCAATTACAAACCAGCTATTTACAACTTGTTAATGGTTCACAAGATCATTAAGAAAGTGCCCTCAAGCTCATTTATAAATTATTTGAGGCATAGATAGTTCTCGCTTAAGATGAGTTCACACAAAATCCTTAACTAGCAACGAGTAACTACCTGAATTAATCATGAATTGCAGTATCAATAAGTGTTTCTCACTTTAGATGAGGTCACACAAAATACTTAACAGCTTGTAAATGCTTTCTAACTACCTGAATTAATCATGAATTGCAGTATTAATAAGTGTTTATAAAACATATATTAACACACTAACTGACCATTAGTACATGTCTAAATAGTTTTGTAACCATGTACAAACACTTTCTTAATGATCCTGTGAACCATTGACAACTCCTAAATCACTGGTTTGTAATTGATGTAATACTTAATTTAGAAATGGTGAATCCATTATTCATTGAGTATGAAAATACAATAATTTAATACATTATAGCTTATTAGTTACAAATAAAACATGTAAAACAGTGTTTATGATTACCATACTAATGTGTAATAATTAAGGAACAATGCTTTATAAATTATGACATAAGTATTTACTGATGCACAACTAATGCTTCATAGTGTGTAGTTTGTATAGTGTCACCAAAATATTCAGATCCTTTTCTTACATCACGGTGAGCGTGCAACAGTGTTTATGCATTCAGAATTTTACTGAAGTTAAAGTATTAGCTGTATAATGTAGGCTACTCAGTACATAATCATGTGCAACAACAGTTAGACAATCATTGTTGGATTATATGTTCATGTTGAAAACTAGAAAACTAAATCAAACTTATCTGTTAACA
Source organism: Zingel zingel (assembly GCA_023566125.1). Classification (NCBI taxonomy): domain Eukaryota; kingdom Metazoa; phylum Chordata; class Actinopteri; order Perciformes; family Percidae; genus Zingel; species Zingel zingel. The sequence continues at coordinate 19,143,031 of CM042328.1, forward strand.
TTATCTGTTAACTCTAAACTAACTTATTGCTAATACTTTAGTAAAGTGCATTCAACCTACTTACCTGTCTGGCTTTAGGAATCAGAATAATCTGGGTTTACTTGTTTTGTCCCTTTCACCCGTTTTGTTTTTCTGCTTGAGAGCTTAAAGTTTAGTCAGTGCTTTCTCTTGTTAAAAACATTTGTAGTTTAGTACAGGCACTCTGTTCACTGTGGAGATCTACACTGGACTCTGAAATGAGAGCTCTGCTGTGTCTACAGAACAGAACTGTGATGCCATAGAACTCTGTGTTCTCATAGAATGTTCATATGTTATCATTCTTGCTGATGAATAAATGAATATATATGTATTATATATATATATATATATATATATATATATATATATATATATATATATATATATATATATATATATATATATATATATATATATATATATATATATATTCATTTTAAGTAAAAGTAAAACATTAGCCTAATGTACTTTAAGTATCAAAAGTAAAAGTACTCATGCAGAAAAATGGCCCCTGTGAGTGTTATATTACAATATGTTATCCACATATCAATTATTTCCGGTGATGAAATGTAACCAAGTACATTTACTCAAGTACTTGTACTATACTTGAGGATTATATATTAATGTCACTACTGTTCTGGTAGGAGTAAATATGTCACAGTAGGAAAATCACAAGAGTAAATTATTAAATTAATGAGTTTAATTGTGCATGTTGGCTCACTGTCACACTATCATGGCTTACTGGAACACTTGAGAGTGGAGCCATCGTTACAGTAGTAACACCTGTGCTTTTGCTACTACTATGACAAGTTAAAATGCCTGCTGTTTAAAAAATCATCTATATATGTATCTGCAAAATATGTAAAGTAGCCAGCATCTACAGCTGTCAAAAAATGTAAATACTCAAACAAAGTAAAAGTACATACACCTGTACTTAGGTGCATTACTTGAGTAAATATTCTATAGTTACATTCAACCATTGTGGCTGACATGCATCCTGTTACTGCCACAGCTTTTCTTACTGACCTGGATGCTCATTTGTGGCTAATCCCCATCCAATCCCCGATCTCCTTATTTGTCCTTATTTCTGCATGCTTGTTTGTGTGTGTGTGTGTGTGTGTGTGTGTGTGTGTGTGTGTGTGTTCATTAACCCTAGAAATATACCAACACAGTCTCACAGCAGTTCATGAAATTATAACATAATTTAATCTATTTGATTTGTGTACACAAATTTACACAATTTTTTTTTTTTTTTGTAATGGTATGGTCAGCACAATTTTTTTTCGTGATGGTCAGCACGTTTTTTTTATAATACCAACAATTGCATAGCTGTATACAGCAGGACGGGTTGGGTTTAGTAAAAGAAGAAAGCGACGGTTGGGTTTAGGAAGCGGGACATGATCCCCGGTCTCCTGGGTGAAAGTCCTGTGTTGTTTGACCCATCCACCACCTCAACCAACCTCCCTATGCGGATTTTCGGGCTTTCATACTACTCGCTACCGTAGTCACTCTTAATGCTACATCATCTTCTCATTGAGAATCGTGCTGTGATCACGAAAGATGCTTCCCATTGAAATACATTAGTTTAAAAAAGTGCTGACCATCACGAAAAAAACAACATAAACGTGTACACGAATCAAATAGATTAAATTACGTGACCATTTATACACATAAAGGACCACACAAAGAGCCAGAGCTCCTACAGTGTTATCACCAGAATCTCAGGCAACACACACACACACACACACACACACACACACACAGAAAATTACATTGCCCCCGAATAAGCGAATAAGAGTGTGTATGTTTGAGTTGACAGTGTTTACATCCAGATCTGGGGTCTGTTTTGTTCTGAGGAGGAAGTATTAACAAAAACTCACGCTGGTGACATTTGTCAGAGTTTACCCCCTTATCACCCTGCCATCCTCTCCATGAAATGTGATGCTGTTGCGCCATGAAACGTCTAAAGTGACTAATCTTCAGCAATCATGGCCTTAAAAGGCAATTTTCAGTGCTACTATCGTACATCAGAGACTGCTTTATCAGATTGTTGAATGTTGAAACATTGGCGTGATGTAATGGGGTGTTTTATGTGAGATTCAGATTAAAAACAGAGAGTGAGAAGTAACAAAATCAGTGAAAAAGCTAACCAAGGACAATGAAGAAGAACACATACACATATATTTGTTTACATGTTTGTATGTGCGCGCAGGGTGGGAAGTCTTTTTCCCACACTGGACGGGGATCAGTAGACAGTGGGAGAACACAGGAAGCAAAGCCTACTGGGAATTTAAACCCTGAGGAATCTCATCTGCTGTTCATCAGCCATCAGTTACTCCTGTAACACATACACACACACACACACACACACACACACACACACACACACACACACACACACACACACTGACAAAACTCCACATGTAGTAGTATAAACACTGCAGTTTAAAATAGCATTTTACAGCCTGAGCAACTGTCTCTCAACATTTTGAGAATATTCTTTTCTTGTTTATCTACCTAATCTTTGCAAATTCGCATGTATTCTCAAAACTAATGCAGGGAGTAATTTCAGAGAAAATCAGGAAGTAGATTTAGCTGAAACAACTACAGTAAGACAAGTACAGCCAAATATCACCAGCAACCCTCAGTGTGTTCAGTCATAACACTGAGCTGCCCTCAACATCTGTATAGTTCAACGAGCCGTGTAAATAAAAGTGTAGTGGGACCCAGAAGGATGCATTCTTTCTCAAGGACACAGAGAAACAGAGGGGGGAGGGAGACAGAAAGAAAGAGAGACATACCACAGACACTTGATTACTGCGTCTTATGAACCAGGACCCTCTATTGTTACTGTAACAACCTCCAGAATGAACAACAGACCGCCAGTAGTTCTTCACAGCAGCCGACCTGCAGGTTATACCGACAGCCCCAGGGCTCGGAGCCGTGATAACCTTCTGATGTACGATGACTTTGGAGAGGAAAACTGTTGCTCTGGACGATGCTTCAGGTGAGTCTTTTACTTACATCCCCTACTAAGCCAGATGTGCATGTAGTGGGCATGTGTGTTTTTGTGTTCACCTTTATCTGCAGGTTTTGTTAAAATAATAGTAGAATTATGGATAACATTTTGTATTTTTTTTAAAAGAATATTTATTTAAACAGCGTCTTTGATGCTAATGCATACTGACAAGCTGATAAAGAGGCATTACATTAGGCAATGAAATGCCTAAAGAGTTAGTGACAGTGTACAGTTATTATATTATACACGGTAACGAAAAACAAGTTGATGGAGGACAAAATTACATTTTTAATGTTTGTGATGTTACACAGTATCCAATAATAGTCCTTCAAATTCTTTAAGGATACTCTTAAAGCATGTTTAAGGGGTCACTGTATGAGACATCTGAACGCAGTAAAATGAGCCAGTATCAGATAATTATTTATATGAAAAAGATGTTATTTTAATTAAACTGGTGCTAGTGCTATACTTACTTTACTTGCAGTTACCTGGAAAAGGAGATTTCTGTCAGTCAATACTGTAAATGGTCCATCAGCATAATGTCATTAGGAGTACTAGATGTGATGTGATCTCCCTCCACTGTGTACCCAAAAATTACAGCACAGTAGAACTGTTTTTGTAGCTTTTGTACATGGATGCAAAATCAGGCTTGAACACACAACATTTCCATTTAAACTTGTACACTTTACCTCTATTGGTATCTATTTTTAGATTTTTACCCAAACATGGTTTGTTACAGGGGTTGGGTTGCAGGTTGTTACAGGGAAGTTAAGATTGCAGTTTCTATAGAGTAATGTTTAAAATCTAAACTGGGAAATCAGTATTTAATACTACAACAGTGTAAAGTACTTGTTTGACTTTGACTTTCTGTCAGAAATCAGAGTATTCAACATTTCAAATTTAGGTATTTTCTCGTCAAGTAGTAAATATTCCCATGCTATACCAAATAAAAGCTTGCAGCAGATCACTTGGGATGCTTTTACAGTAATGCTCTTGCTGTTTGTTCTGGTTTTACCGCCACATATGACAGCATCTTAAGCCACTAAAAATGTGAAGAAAATGTGAAAATTGAGGTGAAACTGGGAACGTGTGGGGAAGTGTGGTTTCCAAAAGATTGTATTTGTGTGTATATAAGGGACCATGTGGACAATATATAGTACTTTGTTTATGTCTCCTGACTCTCTGGCAGCCACAGCAGCTCTGAGAGACAGCTCATGGCTCCTCTCAGTGCTGTTAAACGACGCCAGGCTCTTCGTGGTCCAGCCTACATGTTCTCTGCTCCCTCAATCAGCCCGTCAGAGGTCGAGCAGCGTTTCCTGGAGGCAGCTGAATACGGCAACATACCAGAGGTGCGGCGCATGCTGCTCCATGTGCCCAACTTGAACGTCAACGCTGTGGACTACATGGGCCAGAATGCATTGCAGCTGGCTGTAGCCAACGAACATCTGGAGGTGACGGAGCTGCTGCTGGGGAGGGCAGATTTGGCCAGAGTGGGTGACGCCCTCCTGTTAGCCATCAGTAAGATGCATTTGTGTGTATGTAGGCCAAACATACATTAAAGGGTTAATTATACATGGCAGGAAGCTGATGTGCAGTGCTCCCTTACTATCACCTAACTTATCACTGATTGTGCATCATGCCTTACAGTTTTAATTCAATTTATGATTTAAAGATTTTCCTATGGACTTAGTTAAGCATTAGTTTTAAGTTTTTTTGTGATCCAACCAAACCTTCTCCACACCTGGTTTAGAGAGGGATAGTTTTAATATAATTTGTATGAGGCTGAATAAATCCAATATAAACAAGATCGACTTAAAAATCAGCTTCCAGACTAGCAAAGCAAAAATCACATTGCATGAGTACAAACATGCTCACTTTAATTCTTCAAAAGAAAGTATTTGGTTAAACTCAATTTCCTTTACAATAACATTTAAATTACAAGAAGTGTTTCAAAAAGACAGGGCTGACCAGATACAGATTAGCAAGCTAACAAGATACACATACATGCACAACATCTACAAATAAAATCAGATTTCTCAGTTGTAAAGCATAGTTCCTATACAGCACAGAAGTTAACATTATATATCCTATTTTACTGTTGAGCCACTCAGGCTGAATTGTTAGAAACATAAACCTCCAGTTTATTTGGCTGTAAGGTGATGGTGAGCAACATGAGTTTGGTAAGTTTGCTCTTTGCCACTATGTGAGTTTATTACTGTAAAGCACCACTTTTGGGAAGGTAAAGCTTTAAGGTTGTTACTTTATGGTTATATAAAGTCATCACAACAAAAAAAAATTATCTTGTTAAATATCGTAACACCAAAAAATTAGCAGCAATACCTTATTTTTACTATGAACAGTACTGAGGTCAATGGAGCCAGGCACCAACAACTGCTTTGTTCTGTGTTTGTGTGTGTGTGTGTGTGTGTGTGTGTGTGTGTGTGTGTGTGTGTGTGTGTGTGTGTGTGTGATAGGTAAAGGTTATGTCCGTATCACAGAGGCCCTCTTATGCCACCCAGCATTTAGAGATGCCCATCGTCTGACAGCGAGCCCTGCTCAAGCCGACATGTTGGATGACTTTTACGCTTACGATGAGGATGGGACGAGGTAAGGCAGTTACAATGGGTCATTCAAAATGTTGTGCCCTCTGACAGCAGTGTAATAGCGGCACTGGTGCAATAAATATCTAAAATTCCTGACATGTGGGGCCTCCCGGATGCCCCTCACTGTTTAAAGGGCTGTTTTGTGATTGTTGCATGCGACAGAGTCAGCAACTTACGCCCATTGACTTCCTGAAGTCTTCACTGGTTGGCTGGAAAAAATAAATAGTTTGACACATAACCCTGAAACAGTAAATTGTTGTTTTTACACTTTGGTTTTAGTACAGTTTAAACTAATTTCACCTATTAATTAGTGAGCTTCTTAGAGGCCCTCCTCAATTATTTGTGCTAAGCTAAGTTAGCCAGCTAATGGTAGTTTAGTATTTACTGCACAGAAATGAGAGTGATATATATCCTTCACCAAATAAGTAATTGTTTGTATTTTCCAACATTTTGAACTTTTCCTTTTAGAAACACATACACGGACATTCGATCTTAGTAATAAAAAAAAGTTACCCAAAGGAGGAGGTTGAAGTGGTGGAGGGAGCTGTGGTAGCAAACAGCATTGTCATAAGAGTACACCTGCACGAATATGATTGGACATTATTTGTCAGCTGGTGGCCAAACAGCTGGTGAATGAGCAAGTGGTGGTGAAGCATGAATAAAAACAGCTGATGCTAATTAGCTGATGCAACATGATCTATGTAAATGTATATGATCTTTATGTTTGTGTTTGTGTACGCTCCCACAGGTTCTCTCACGATGTTACTCCCGTAATCCTGGCAGCGCACTGCCAGGAGTACGAGATAGTTCACACCCTCCTGAGTAAAGGAGCTCGCATCGATCCTCCTCATGATTACTTCTGTGGCTGTGACTCCTGTAACTACCAGCAGCAGTTTGACTCCTTCAGCCACTCGCGATCAAGGATCAATGCCTACAGAGGACTCGCTAGTCCTGCTTACCTCTCCCTGTCCAATGAGGACCCAGTGCTGGCTGCCCTGGAGCTTAGCAATGAGCTGGCCATGCTGGCTAATATTGAGAAGGAATTTAAGGTACAAATGTTATTAAAGATCCTGCAGAATCATCACCACACTCAGTTTCTGTAATCACTGTGCACATGATTCTGTCAGTGCTACTCTAAACGTGCCCTAAAAACCAGCTCATCGTCAAGTAGGCTACACAAAAACTATATTTAGCATGATGTCGCTGCCAACCAGCTGGCGGTAAAAGCTGCCAATAAACACAAGAACATTTTATGAGCCCTGAGAGAGAGAGGAAGCAGAAACAGATGGGGGTCTTGATCTGGCAGTCACTGTTGACATTGTTGGTCTGACACACACATACAACAACTATAATTAATACTGGCCTTACTTACAGTAAGATAGTATACTACAGGTACTGTGCAAGAAATACATCTCGCAATCCAAATGCACTGCTCACACAAATAATTCATGTAGCCTTGGTATAAAGGCAATATTATGTCTCACTATAATAACTTTAATTAAGTTTTGAGGTCTGCAAACTTTTCCAGAGCTGTTATCAGGGCCATATCACTGTCAATTTAAACTTGAAATATTGGTATAGTTATATGTGACTGTAGCCAAAATGACTGGCAGCCTCTATCTTACACCAGTATTGGTGCTATTGCTTCTTAAAGTGATGACCACATTTCCCCTAAAACCTAGAAACAATTCCCCACAAAATAATGGCATCTATGGATTTTTGTGTATGTAATGTGTTTAATTAAGGTTAAAGTGCAAATAAAATAGTGACGAATGACAAATTCTGTTTTCCTCATTGTGTTCATAGAATGACTACTGCTCTCTGTCGAGCCAGTGTAAGAACTATGTGGTGGGCCTCCTGGATCTGTGTCGCAGCACGGAGGAGGTGGATGCCATACTGAGCGGAGAAACTGACTCTGTAGACAGCTATGATCTACCAGGTCGCCCCTCCCTCACACGGCTCAAATTAGCCATCAAATACGAACTCAAAAAGGTCAGTTTGCTCACAAATCGGTGATGATACAGAGGCAAGAAAAAGCCAATGTTTTTCCGTCATATAAGGAATATTAACCATCATGTTTATATTGTTTTCCAACCTTCTGACTAGCTATTTATTTTACATCTTGTAATTAAAACTTTAAAAATCACAGTGAACATTTTATCACTTTTTTCTTCTTCGTCAACGTTATGTAGTAATGCAGCTGTGGCAATGAATAAAAACTCTACATTCCTGATGAATTCAAACAGACCCTGAGATTTAAGGTGTGAGTCTGCTGTCAGAAAAGCAGCGATTTCACTCTGTTAAAAAGCAATCTCAGAATACAAGCTAACAGAGTGCATTACAGTAATGTAGTCACAGGGACAATGTGTATTTGTCATATTCTTGAATTCAAAAATGGAACAGTGTGGCAGCTGAGCAGTCTTGGTGTTGCAACATCTTTGAATGTATAAAATGTTTTCAAAAGGGGTTCAGCTCTCAGCTATATCAAGCTATATCAATGATGTTAACAAACAAACAAACAAACCAATCGACGAATGGAAGTGATTTCTATGGCTAAGAAAACAGACACACTTCAACCAAATATGTTAATAATATATACTGTATTTAATATTAATAGTTTTCAAATCAACCTGCACATTGATTTGATAATTGAGAAACTTTAATTTCTACATTTTTTATTATTATTTCCTTAAATCAATTATTGAGTCATTTATTTACTATAATGGCCGCTTTGGTCCTTCATATACGCAAAAGCACGTCACAGACAGGTAGGTAGGAAAAAAGTTTACTCAGTTCAAAAAGGCAGACGAGCTGGCATAGAGAGAGTGGAGATTGAGACTTGAGAGAGTGGTTTGAAATCGCTGTCCTGTTCTCTCATCCTCTCACCACCCTTTATATTCCTGTAATGTATTTTCCCTTTAGTTTGTGGCTCATCCAAACTGTCAGCAGCAGCTGCTGAGTATCTGGTATGAGAATATGCCCGGCCTGAGACAACAAACCACTGCTGTCAAACTGCTGGTGGTGCTGGCGGTGGCTATAGGACTGCCTGGACTGGCTGTGGCCTACTGGATTGCCCCGTGCAGCAGAGTATGTAACCTTTATGCTCACAAATGTCACTCACATGACTTCCCAAATACTAGACAAGGCATTTTCTTTTATCCTCCTGTTGTTTTATCTCTCTCGCTCAGATGGGGAAAGTGATGCGTAGCCCCTTCATGAAGTTTGTCGCTCATGCCTCGTCCTTCACAATTTTTCTGGGTCTTTTGATCCTGAATGCTGCCGACCGTTTCGCAGGCACCATCCTTTTGCCAAACATGACCCACCATCATCTCCCAGAAGGCATCAACCTAAACTCTGACCCGCTGCTGCTCTACCGCATGACCACGACACCCTTCACATGGATGGAAATCTTCATCATTTCATGGGTCATAGGTGAGCATTAGACGATCACGATGGAGGAAAATTGTGCCATGTGCCTGTGTATTAAATTATGCGACCTGTGCCGCTGCAGGTATGATCTGGGCTGAGGTGAAGGAGATCTGGAGTCTAGGGCCTGGGGAGTACCTGGTGGAACCGTGGAACTTCCTGGACTTTGGGATGCTGGCAATCTTCCTCGCCTCCTTCAGCTGCCGCTTCTCCACTCTAAGACATGCTGACTTAGCCCAGACCTATGTACACACACACTACACGACACTGATTAATGTCACACTTCCTCCTGAGATACACTACTTCACACTGGGTGAGCAAGCTCACACACCTGCACAGACTAACACATGGCCACACTTTAAATACCATAATGTATAAACAGTTCCAATAAATTAGCATGAGGTGGTACATATAAGAGCATATATTCTGCTGAGATGACGCCTGTTGGTTTTGGACACCAGTAGTCTGCCTGAATTTCCCTGTTTTTATTGGGAACAGGTTAAAACAGACCCATTAACCCATTGACAGACCCCATTTTAGACTAATCGCATTTACAAAAATAACTTGTTTGAAGGCATATAGTTGCTTAGTTCAGTGGTTCCCAACATTTTTGGCATGTGACTCCTTAAAATACACATAGTCTTGTGTAGACTTGTAATCTCTCAGTCACAGATTGCACATGTGTATTTAATCATGGTTGGAGGGTAGAAGAGGTATAACTATCCAACATTTCACAATAAAAGCAAAGATTTGAGAAATGTCCCCCAAAAGACTTTTTCATTCCTATATTCAAAATAAGTTGTGTTCCAGTGGCTTTGTTGCATACATTCTTTATGAAATGGCTACAGTTATGTCCTAATGTACCCAATTTAATAAACTTGTAGTAATGTACAAAGTTTACTGACTGATTCACATTCTATTTTTGCAGCACGAATCTACTGGTTGCCGTCAGATCCCCAGCTGGTATCGGAGGGCCTCTATGCGGTGGCAGTGGTGCTGAGTTTCTCTCGGATTGCGTACATCCTCCCAGCCAATGAGAGCTTCGGTCCACTGCAGATCTCTCTAGGGAGGACTGTCAAGGACATCTTCAAGTTCATGGTCATCTTTATCTTGGTCTTTCTGGCGTTCATGATCGGCATGTTCAACCTGTACTCTTATTACCTGGGGGCGAAGCAGAATGACGCATTCACCACGTGAGAGACACCCACATTTGTTTGAACATGCTTTTAGAATTTCCTATCTTCCTTTCTATTATTTGAACAATCTTGATTAAGGTTGGCTTTTTTGAAAACATGTTATAAAAGCATAATTCACATTCTAATAATCACTTATAATAAAGTATCTTTAATTAAATCCACTGACAACGATACTTCAAAAGAGTGCCCAACATTTTCTGGCTTGTCACCCTTTAATATGGGACTCCTTATGGTTATGGCTTTAGTGTGGACACAAGATATCAGCAGTGCAACCAAAAAATGATTTTCCTTTTCAGATTATTTTATTCATAGCAGTTTTAGAAGCTGGAAGAGGAAGACATATGTCTTGTATTTCAAAATAAAAGCAAAACTACAGAAAATTCAGGAATAATTAAAATAAACTAGAGATTGTCGGATTTTTATCTTTCTTTTCCCTTTAATTAGATTGTGACCCTTCAGATTCATCTTGGGATCGTACCGACTGGTTGGGAATCACTTCTTTACAAATGCTTGCCACTGCATTTTCACACAGTTATAAAAAAGGGAAATACATATGATATGCTTTTATTATTGTACACACAGTAGAAAAAGAACCTAGAACCTCCTATTTTTCTGTTGCTTTTCACACAGAGCATTTTTAACATCTTCATTCAGATGATTAATGGTTTGTTGGAATTCAAAAATAACTTTTCTCTTATCTCCCTCCATTTCCTTCTCTGTACATGCATCTAGCCTGGAGGAGAGCTTCAAGACATTGTTCTGGGCTATATTTGGACTGTCTGAGGTCAAGTCTGTCGTGATCAATAATGGACACAAATTCATTGAGAACATTGGTTACGTGCTGTACGGGGTTTACAACGTTACCATGGTGATAGTGCTGCTCAACATGCTCATCGCCATGATTAATAGTTCCTTCCAGGAGATTGAGGTTCGTCATCAAAAACTAAATCATCATGTGCTTCAGATACATGCTCACAAATATTGACAGTGCACTGTTATCCCAAATTAGTTTACTTTACTAGAAATGTGCGTAGAAACCCGTTGCCTTAAACCGTTTAAGTTTTTACACAAGGTGCAACTTTAAGGTCCAATATGTAATATATTTACTGTAATAAATCCAAAAATGACCCCAATGCGTCGTCATATATTACTGAAACGTGCTAAGTTGAAATACTATCTTTTCTTACAACAGTGCTAATGCCAGTATTTTCTTCTTTTGAAATTTCCGTTCCGTGACGGAATTTCTGTTTGTGTTTTGGTATCAACTGCCCAGTTTGACAGCCAGGCCGGGTTGCCAGATATACCTGTAAAAACTAATCTACCCGACCTAAAAAACTAGCTAACAAAAGCTAGCTAAACGTAGCTAACAAACCCCGGGTAAATATTGGAGATGTATTTGAAAGATGGAGACAGCTTAGAGCCCAGAAGGACGCAGAGTTGGCTAATTTCCTCCTGAACAGGTAGCTAAGCATTAGCTTCAGGCTAATTTATCATGGCTACAAGGGACGGGCATTTTATGTCATTTCAACATTCGTGTACTCACATTGAATTATATAAAGTACCATAGTTGGTTAATCGCAAAAACAATTGAGACACAGCCAGTAAAGTGATCCCGACTGGTCCTGGCTAACGCCGCCATGCTAACCCTGCTAACTGCGAACGTTGCCGGAGGACCAGGCAAGCGGGCCATGGCTGTTTACAACGTTTAGCCTGTTTAGTGGCTGTAGCCGACAACAGTGAGTTATTTTCAGCAAAGATAAAATAACTCACTGTTGGGGAGAAGAGGGCTGTGAGTTTACAGTGTGTTTAGTGATTGTTGCTGTAATTCTAAGACAATAAAGTGTGTTCAGTCAGGTGGAGAGGACGGCAAGGTAGTGTTATTTTTAGCGGAGAGGATGGCGACGTTGTTGGGTTTTTAGCGGTTCCTACTGTAATTCTAAGCCGAAAAAGTGTGTTAGCTACTCCGCTGTGCTGTGAAGTAATGTCTGGCTATGTGAGACAAGCGTCTAGCAAACATTGTTGTGGATGCTGCGGTCAGCGGAAATTAGTGTCATCCTGCGACTTTCGTACGCAGAAAAGCAAGTGAAGAGTCCATCATGTTTTTTTAATCCTCCTTGTCCTCCTCGGCAACTAGCAACTGCGTGGAGGAGGGGTGGGGGTGGTGTGCGATCACGGAAGGCTTGTATCATGTGGATACGCTGACAGTTTTGAACGTTTTGAAGAAATTCTATTGAAGAATTCCTAATGGGGGAGACAAAAACTACGCACTATAGCTTTGGACATGCAAAGAAACATGACAAATATAAAACATTAAACTACTTATAACAATAATATTTCCCTTTTAATGTTGTTAATTTTTCTTCATGTTCGTATGATATTATCAACGTTGTCTTCAAGATGTTCGTTCCAAAAAATCTGAAATAAAGACAAAATACATTAAGATTGTATTTTCCCAATGTGTTTAACTGAGTTAATAGTTTCATTCAAGAGACAGGGGTCCTGACCACCAATCTGCGAACCTAAGGGTAAATGCTTTTTCACTGCCCAGTCCCCACCCGGGTCTCGGTCATGGTGCAACAATAAATGTAGATAAACATGTACATTAAATCAATCATACAAGACTAAAACCCAGATAACATAAATGCACACCCAAAACATTAAAAGAACATGATTAAAACACACTTTAACTAGGACAGAAACCGTTCAGAACATATTTTTTTCCCCATGAGCTTTTGCATTGTTTTAGCACAGAACAGTTCAAATGACCGCCCCCCCCCCCCATACAGAAACTTAACATCCTTAGTTATGTAGTAATGAATATGTTTTTTTTAACAAAACATGAAAGAATAAGTAGTGACCACTAAAAAGTTTAATTACAAATAAATCTGGGTTTACAGTGTACATATTTGGCACATATTCTTATGGATATACCATAATACTATGCTATAAAAATAAAGAAAAAAGAAAAATTTGATTTACAACCAAAACATTTTAAAAAGCATTATCTGCCTTTGCCAATTAAAATAAATAGCCAATGTATATGGTTGTTTTTTTTATAGATAAAAAAAAATGTTTTTGGTGAGATTTTGTACATAGAATAGGGTCCATGTTTACATGTGATTCATAATTAGAGTACATACCTTAACCTACATCTTAAATCTTAATGCAGACCTACTGAACAAGCCTACACTAGAGTATTGTGGTATACCCATAAGAATATGTGCCAAATATGTACACTGTAAACCCAGATTTATTTGTAATTAAACTTTTTAGTGGTCACTACTTATTCTTTCATGTTTTGTTAAAAAACATATTCATTACTAAATCACATTAGTTGTTCTCCTCCTCAAAGTAGGAGAACCAAAGTTTCGCCCGAGCATTTCCCACAATGTCAAGCTATTCCCTTCAAACTCAAGTAGCTATGGTGGTGTGTTTTACTCTTTTCAACCTGTTTGTTTCCTTCCTTTCTTCATTTTGTTTCCCCCTTTTCTTTAGGATGATGCTGATGTTGAGTGGAAGTTTGCTCGGGCGAAACTTTGGTTCTCCTACTTTGAGGAGGGAAGGACGCTCCCTGTGCCCTTTAACCTGGTCCCCAGTCCAAAATCTATGCTGGGACTGGTTACAGCCATCAAGTCCTTGCTCCTGCAGTATGTGGCAAGACACAATGAGAAGAAGACTGAGACACAGCTCAACCAGGTACCACACAATATGGACATGTGTAAAGGCAGAGCCTGAGCACCTCCCAGTGGTTTTACTGCTGCACCACAGGCTCCACCTCAGACCTGTAGACAAGTTTATTAAAAAAAAAAAATCACAATTCTGTTCAATAAAGTTAATTTCAGTGTAATTTTCCAGCTTGGAGTAGGCAAAAATTCAGGATTTGGTGCTTCCATCAGCTCATCCAGATATCAGGTATGCACTTTTATGTTTCAATTTCAGACAAAAACATAATTTTTACTCCACATTTATGCAAGTAGTTTCTAGTTTCTCTGCAGAAGTACATTTTATATACAAAAGAAAGAAAAAGCTCATAAATACGATACATTGCTGTACTATAACTACCCAGCAGTAAACTACACTGTTGCATTTCCAAAGATACTTCCCACGTTAATACAGTAATACAATAATTTTCTGAAAGAATTAGTACTTCAGGATCTTAAACCTTTTATATAAATAAAATATATGTATTAAATATGAAATATTTGAATGTGGGACTATTTTACATCTAGCTTTGTCCAGTTATAGTATTGTTAATTCTACCCGTTCATAGATTTTGAGCACTTTTTCCATCTCTGGTTGCAGATGATCATGAAGCGCCTGATAAAGCGCTACATCATCAAAGCCCAAGCAGACAAAGAGAGTGACGAGATCACTGAAGGTAAAATCAACACAATGAGGCTGAAACTGAACTTAAATTGTTATATTCAATTTGGAAATAAAGCTCCTCTTGTCACAGTATTTTTTCTCTGAATTTTTTATTTTCCATTTTGAAATTAAAACTTTACATTTATGCCTTTGTGTGTGTGTTTTTCTTCAGGTGAGCTTAAAGAGATTAAGCAGGACATCTCCAGTCTGCGATATGAGCTGCTGGAGGAGAAATCACAGAACTTGGAGACACTGGATGGACTGCTGAGGAGGCTGGGAGAGATCAGCACACCTTCAGCAGCTTCAGTAGCACTACCAGTCACCCCGACTTATACATAAAACTGCACAGCTCAAAGAGTTTAAAGTTTCCATGGCATGAAAATTTCACGTTATGGAGGTTTTTTTTAACATTAATATGCGTTCCCCCAGCCTGCCTATGGTCCCCCATTGGCTAGAAATTGCGATAGGTGTAAACCGATCCCTGGGTATCCTGCTCTGCCTTTGAGAAAATGAAAGCTCAGATGGGCCGATCTGGAATCTTGCTCCTTATAAGGAGCAAGGTTACCTCCCCTTTCTCTGCTTTACCCGCCCAGAGAATTTGGCCCACCCATGAGAGAGAGACATCATGGCTTTCAAACGATCAAAGTGGCAGTTGGTCAAGGCCACACCCCCACCTTCCATCTTGCCCCCCCCTCTTCTCCTCAATAGCTACAGACATAGAAATGGCACATACTAAGGAAAGCTCATTGTGGGACTGGCTCTAGTGGCTGTAATTCTGCATCAAGGCTGAATTTCGGGAAAGAGACTTCAGATACAGTATTAGGGGGCACTAAGGTCCATATAAAAGCATCCAAAGAGCACCATGTCATGGGACCTTTAAAGTGCCTCTTCTGTATCATTGAAGGTAGATACACTATGATAGTGACAAAAGATAGGACTGTATGTATGTAAATATAAAATTAAAATGTAGCTTGCTGATTGCATGATTGTGTCATTTTTATGTTTATATGGAAACAAAGTACAATGGTAGGGAGCAGATCTTTTAAAGAGAAGACAACGGGACCATTTTGTTCTCCCTCACCTACCAAAAATACAACCATCACTATAGAAGAAAACAACATTTACACACATGGATGCAAATGTTAAAACATTTAGTGGTACAGTATGAGTATATACAGTAGAATTAGCAGATTGCTTTTTTCCCCTGCAATTAAAAGTACAAGAAAAAGCCTGTACCTTCCCAAAAATAAGTGCTTACCCTCATATTTGTAATATAAATAATGATTTGTTTAGCACAGTGGCATATGGTAGAACAAGGATGTCTTGGTGAAAACTGTGGTGAACTCAAATTTTTCATTTTTTTGTTTGGAGGAAAATGCATAATAAAAACAAAATAATAATAAACATAAACTGAATCTACAAATACAAGTATTTGTCTTTTATTTAGACAGTATGAAGGAAGGTGTTATTGCCGGCTTCAGTCTTAATCCACTAGTTCATTGTGTTGCAGGCACAGAGGTGTGAACATTTAATCTCTGGACACACAGTTATAACATTAATATGATAATTTACACATAAATTATGAAAATTGTTTGAAAAATACTGTTTCCATGTAACTTACAGACACATTTCATATGTTTAGCGTTGAACCTAACATAAAAGACGAGCTGATAACACCGATTAAGTGATGCCGTCATGTATGAATGGAGGAAAAATCAGACAATACATACAGATTTTAACATCTACTATACTAGTGCAGTGCCCGTTTGGAACGGGCGATTGCTTGGCCTGTGGTATTGCTGCTTGTAGAATTCATCAAAACCAAATTGTACCCCAAAATGACTTACAGAAGGACCCCAAACCACTTAATATGCAACTCCACTGTATAGCCTACTACTGACTTACAGTATAGGCTACTTCTACATCAGAGGAAGACTTTGTACTACTGTATTTACCTGACAGAGAATGCTGCAGATTCAGAATGTAATCACAAAATAGCAGACAGTTATCAGACATTAGCGTCATGGACTCATGGCAGTGCACTACCCACCCGGCCCGTTATGAGAGCTAATCAGCACATATCTGCGTTCATCAACCACCAGAACCGGACCGTGTGTGTGCGTGCATGTGTGTGGGTGTGTGTGCGCAGAGAGAGAGAGAGAGAGAGAGAGAGAGAGAGAGAGACACACGGTGTTGTCTTGTGTCGGATCGTTAACGAAATTAACATTTCAGCAGAGGTGTTCATTTTCACACAGGTTTAGTGGCTTGACGGTTAACGGGGAAGTAGGGGATTTGATTTGAGTTATTTTGGCGACTTAATTAACCCGACCCAGGGTGAGTCTGATGAAAACTGATGTATCTGCCTGGTTCAACTCTGAGATTTTCTCGCATTGCACCGCTATGTGAAGGAATAATCTCCAAGATTAGGCTACGTTATGTTCTGTCAGCTCACAGCAATTTAATACAATAGCAGGAAAAGAGTTCCGCCCCTCGCTGTTCTAAAGCGTTCTGCATGTGGCGTCTGCTGATGTGCAGGTTACCTTCCCCCCACGGACACACATACAGATACGTCTCGCTTTATAAGATTAATAGCCTACCTATAAGTGGCATCACGCTCTGTCTTCAGTTGTTGTGTGGTTGTGCCTTGCATATGTGGGATTCTGATACGTCCTTAAATTCGGGAATTGTCGTTTGTTTATTCAAATCAAAGACAGTCCAAAGTAGTGCAACTTTGCACATTTTTGTGGGTCTGAGGTGTATGTCACATTTTAACTGCCAAAGCTCCACTGCTCTCTGTCTCTGGTCCTCAGGGCGAGAGGAGGAGTGGCCAGCGGCTAGAGCGGCAAAAGCCAATGTGTGCTTCTTTTAGCGATATATATTTAACGATATATTTTGCATTTCTAATCCAAACAACGTAAAACTTGGCACTGTACTTACTCATTCCCGTAGCAAGACACCTGTCAAGTTTGAAATCCATCGGGCTAACGGTTCGAGAGATATTCGCATAACACACAGACAGACAGAAAGACGTTCCTGCAATTTATAGATAGATTATAAACTGGTTAAAAACAACTAACATAGTTCACATATAGTAGTCAGATATACTGTACATACAGTACGTGCATCAGTCATATCAAGCCCCAGTAGTTCAATGATAACAGTCACAGTTACATGATGAATATATTATATCTTTGCTTAGCAGCACAGAGTATTACTGTATGCATTGTAGATACCTAAAGTATAAGTTAGATCTTTGTGTTATTGGGTGATGTGGGGATGACATCATCAGGTCTGTCACATGTATGTGATGTAGTTGTCAGGTATGAGGCCTGTTCTGCCGTTGTACGTCGCCTGAAGCCAACCTGGTTCCACAGACGGGTACACTGCAGACACAAGCAACTCAAGTCAGCAAGTCCTTTATGTATAAAACAATCATTTTTTTTTACCTTATATAATGACTCACATAGGCATCCATAATCCAAACCCATACACAACCTCTAAGCAAATGTTAGACTTAATTGAGTTTGCTGCTGGTTGTGTTCGCATAGCGCAGATGTACAGTGATCTGTACACTCCCAAAATAAACAACCGACTTTAACAGGAAACTGCAAGTGTCCCACTGCTGCATCATTAACATAAAGACATGTTGAGCAGCCAAGCATCACTCAGACCCATATACAGTACATTTATAGTTGTTCTAGCCTAGATCACTGTGTTTCTAAACATGAAAATGATCTCACAAAGAAGAGTATTCATTTTAGTTTAATCCTTAGAACAAGTCGATTTACATCTGTGTTATATTATTAGAAGTATGTAAAAATGTTCCATCTAAGTAACTTAAGATTTTGAGAGAAACACTGACATAAAAAAAACCAATCACAATCATCTTGGGCACAGAGCCACGCTGCCTCTGAAAACATGTGGAACATGTAAAACTCAGATTGGACAGATAGTCTAGCTAGCTGTCTGGATTTACCCTGCAGAGATCTGAGGTGCAGTTAACCATAGTCCTCATATATCCACCGGAGATTAAAATGCCAACACAAAGAAAGCGGAAGGTAACAGACATCCGCCGGAAGTTCTGGCGGCACTGGCAGCAATCCCGGAAGTGAAACTTCGTGGATATAGACTACATGGAGAATGATCTTCAAATTACATTTGAAAAATGAATCAAAACACACTCTTAAAAATGTGTCTTCTGAACAGCGAGTATCCCATTTACACCTGGTATTTAAATACGTTCTACTTAAATACCAGGTGTAACTGCAGAGACCCATGTGTCAGATGTCAGATGTCACTATCCAGATAACGAAGCAGATACAGATCACATTAATATCAGGTGTAAATGGAGCCAAAGATCCCTCAGGCAAATGAAAACTGTAATCTTACCATTTGAGAACAGCGCCCCCTGTGGAAAACTGAGCTCATGGCTGTGCTCTGCCTCACAGGAGTAAAGAGCTTTTGCATCCCTAGTAGAAAAAATGGAATCAGTTAAAAGAGAGATTTAGGATTTAGAATTAAGGAGGATTATATATATATATATATATATATATAAAACAATAAGTTTTGCTTGTATAGATTTCAGGCTTCAATGACTTGATATGAAGTACTGACAAGTAATAGCTTTCAAGACTAAAAAGGTGTATTCTCAAACAACCCTTAAAATCAACATACCTTCCTGAGGAACATATGTCTAATGCTGAGGAGAATACTGAACTCTCACGCTGCGGTAATCTGACTGATAATCTGAAACACACAATCACAAATGTTAGCTCTGAATACATTTCCTGAGATAATCTCCAGTTGTTACCATGAGAGTAAATCACTGTCACTAAAACAGCTAAACCATTTTCTTCTTAAATAATGCAGACAGGAGCCAATCAGAAACAAGTAATCATTCCTGGAATCAGACCAATTAAAAACAACAGTTAAAAGTCGTGAAAAAAAAAAAGGATCCCTTTGATGTTAAGCCAACCAGCACAATTCACAGGGATTCCTGATTTGATTTGTGTTGATTTTCATGTCAATTGAACTGATTTTGTATAATGTTTTGACATTTACAAATTTGACCTCTCCATACAATGCCACTCCATCAAACTTCATTTTTTTAAATGCCACTGTCATACCACAAGGTTTTATCAAAACGGCACAAATGGAGCATACGGCTAGTGCTAGTTTTCTCCTGGGCTTAACTATGCATGAACTGAGATCTACGTGTATTTTCCTTCTCTGAGAGCACAGATCAAAGGCTAAAGCACAAGATAAATTGCCGAAAGACTAGAGCACCATTATGTCTGAGATATAAAATCAATTTTACAGACACTCACAATGATCCAGGCCTCTGGTAACCGTTGCTGGATGTGGCGGCTACAGAGTGTTTCACGGTCAGATCGGAGCCACAGCGGATGTGTGAAGGTTTACGTTTGTGTTTTGGCTCTTGTGGGTCCAGTGACATGAGACTCTGTACCGATCCATGACAGCTTTTGTAATCTGTGATAGAAACACAAGAGATGAGAACTGAACATAAAACAGGGAAGTGACTACAACTTTTCATTCTGTCATCCCACTTCAATCCTACAGAGATGTACACACCCTCAGAGATGTGTAGGGAAGTGAGAGAGGAAGATGTGGAAAGCTGGTAGGGGAATAATGAAGAGGAGGAGGAAGAGGAAGATGAAGCAGTCCTGTAAGGTTTCTTTTGCTGCCGAGAAGGAGAGGTAGAGTCCGTCACTCTGGTTTCTGTGACAGTGGAGGAGGTGCTGGATGCATGTCTTTGATCAACTGAGTAAGTGCTCTTCAGAGAGGAGACAGACGACAATCTCTGAACAGGTCGACCCTGCCTGAGGGAGGAGGCGCGCTCCACTGAAGAGTGCTGGATTGAGGCGGTGGACCTGGAGGCGATGGAAGGAGATCTAGACTCTTTTACAGACGATAAGGAGGCAGTCGAGTTTCCTTTGACAGACAGACTCCTCTCTGTGGAGAGTAAAGAGGACATAGAGGAGGACACAGAGGAAGTCTGCTGGGCCGGAGTGAGCTGGGAGGAAGTCCAGGAAGAGGAAGGCGTAAGGTGAGGGGAGGCAGTGCTGTCTGTCGGGTGTTTCCAATCCTTCCTGCTTGAGGAGTTGTGGGACGGGGAGCAGGAGGAAGCCGCAGGAGCAGATGCCGGTGCTGTGGAAGATGGGCCGGGCTCAGCAGCAGGAGAGGACGGAGGAGAGGTCTGAGACAATCCGTTCTTCTCAGAGGAGTGTGAGGACAGAGACTCCTGGCTGCCCATCGGAGTCGTGCTGGGGCTGCTACTGAAGGTGTCACCTAGAGGGAGAAATGGAAACAAGACACATAATAAAAAGACTGAATAACAACATCAAGGTTAGTCCGTCCCACCTCAATTTTAATAGGCCATTAACTCATTTCTGTATATATTACAGTCAAGCAGTCAAATCAGAGGGATTGTGAGATGATTACCTGAATTATTCTACAAAAAAACTGTATTAATTATTTTTTACTATTCTCTAATCTTTTTTTTAGGAAATGTTTGATAGTTTTACATATTTGGGCCTTGAACAGTTATCTAAATTAAACCATCTGATGGGAAATCAGTCTTTGGTGGAACTGCTCTTTTTTTACAGACAGCTTTTTTGTAAAGTGTTAAAAGCCAAAAAGCTTAAATAATGGGTTGTATTTCATAAGCTTATCATATATCTGAAAAAGAACTAACAGCTACAAGTGTCAAATCAATGTTGTGAAGTAAAAAGGTATTCATGAGTGACAAGAGTAAAGGAGCTGTAAGCTGCAGAGAGACTCACTGTCGTTGTCTGCCAGGCAGAGAGCAGGAGGGTAAAGACGGGCCTTCCTCTTTCCAGACGACAGACAGATGGCCTTGTTCCTCCGAGGAGTCGACCGAGAGGATGGAGCTTGAGGTAACGGCAGCGACAGGTCTGGGGCCTCACCAAAAATCTGGCAGGAACACACATGTCTGTTAGGTGTGTGTACTGTATGTTTATGTGTGTGTCTGCATGTATGTGTGTGTGTATTTGTAAGCGTACCTTGTGGTGGTTTTCAATGAGAATCTCCACCACGATGTTCTGAAACTTGATGTTCATCATGGCGGCCACCGTCTCCTCCTGCGACCTCAATAACGTGGGGCCGAAGATCATTCCGAGGTTGGACACAGTCATCATGTTCTGGTCACTGTGAGAGGACACCCTGCGCACGCGCACACGCACACGCACACGCACACGCACACGCACACACACACACACACACACACACACACACAGGTGTGTTCCATGGTGTGAAGCTGATGTTCTTGTCTAATTGTCTAACAGAATATAGGAAGTAAATAAGAAATGAGTATTTTGATAAATCTAGAAAAAGATCACTGGTTATAGCATGTTCTCAGTCGAAAGGACATACTTTTAAGGCACTGCACAATTAAAGCACAGTATTTTTAAATATGTACATACTTGAGAAGGTGGTTGGTCAAGATGTCCAACATGGCCCTGTTTTTTTCCGGTAGTTTGTATACAAGAGCATGAATCGCTCTCACTCTATACTTCTGGTCATCATACTCTGTGAAACAAGGAAAGAGCACAGAGAGATATGATTCACTGGTGACATAATGTGCATGACATACAATGTATGAGGTAGCAAATTCAATCCAAACACTGTTGAAATAACCATTGTGTATCATACTCTGTGTCATTTTGAAAAAAGCAGTAAGGGATCTTACTTGCAGCCTTGATGAATTCTTTATGCAGTCTGTAGGTCAGTACTGGTTCTGCCAGGCACCTGCAAACACATTAGAAATCATGAATTCATAATTCATGAGAAGTGTTACTCCAAAAAACTGCTCTGTTCTGTATTTCACCTGAAATAATTCTTTAGGCCGCTGGTTATAGTCTTGTTGTCCCAGGTGTCTGCATCCAGCTGCATGTCAAAGGGAGCTGTGGATGCTACAGGAAAGTAGATCATGAATGATTTATCTGTAGTTATGGATTTAAATGCACCTGCTACTCATTATGCTGGAATTTAGCTCCCCAATGCAGAAAAATACTATTATACAGAGAAAAGCGGGGCGTTTCTTACCAAACACACTCGTCATCAACCGCTGCACTTTGGAGTTGACTCCTCCAGTCCTGTACAGTCCCAGGGTGCTAAGGCCTACACACACATACAGACATGTTTTAACACACTTGATAAATCAACAATGTGTAAAATAAATACTGATTAGAACTATTTTTCTCATATGAACATTTTAAGGCGTCGGAATACCTCTTGTCTCAACCAGCTCAATACACTTCTTAACAAAGTTGAAGCCTGCCTCATTGAGAAATGCTGTAAAAAAACAGCACATTTTTACCTCAGTATCTTATACATTGCAAGACATATTAATATATGTTAATTAATAGAATCTTTTAAAATTAAATCAAAGAACAGTATAAATTAGGATACTTACTCTCCTCCTTTTTACTGAGCAAAGAAGGCAGAGTGTATATCTGAACAAAGACAGAAAAATAGTACGTGTTAGTATGACAAGTATGACATTTTAGACAATGATGTTACTTTATCATTATTATCGTTTATTTAATGGTGGATATATTCATACAGGTTCTTTTCCATCCATTGCCTCCATCCACAGCCGCCGGTTGGCCTCAGAGAGCGCTTGCAGGGTGATGACGCCATGTCTGCAGAGAAAGAGATCATTTTACCCGAGCACAATCCAACAGCAGCCATATCTTAATGTATATATTCCACAGATAGTCATGTGTTATGGAAACACATTTTCTCAGTTATCTTTCCCGTCTCACCTCTCCACAACCTCGATGTCGAAGCAGAAGCGCTTGTCGATTGAATCCGTCTTCCTTCTGACACATGAGCGCAGCTTGAAGATCTCAGGTGTTCCATTCACCACGCCGTTCTGTTAACAGAGAGATGTGTTTGCAAAATAGACCTGACATGTGGTATTAAAGTCTTGTAAGGACTCTCACAAAGTGACTACTTTTAGGACAATTTTATTTTTTTTATTTTTTTAGATCAATTTTTTACTTTAGGACCATTTTGGTGTTTTGCATGCTTTAGCCCATCAACTTTATACTTCCTAATTTTCAATTTGCGTAAAAATACCATAAATATTTACTTACAAAAACTTGACACTAGCTTGTAGTAAGTAATCTATGTCTTTTTGTTTTTGTCGAAGTTGAATTAACAGCTATTTAACATGATACTGCAGTTAGTAGAGACTGTTTTGAAAGCTTTCTTGCTCTGGAATTCAAGTGCTTGTGGGAAGCTGCGACCATATGACAATAATGTAACTCAGAGTTGTATAATCTGATTTTCATAGTAGATTTAAATGCGTAATGCTTTTTATTAAATGAGATAAAACATTTAATGTGTGGTTATTCATCTGTGCTCCCAGCTCACCTGTCTGCTGGCTGGTCTGGCCTCTGTGTTGCTCATGGTAAACATCTGGGAGCCTTTTTCATAAGTACAGTAGTATCTGGTCCACACACTGCCCAATGGACCTATAATACATGACACACATCCATGCAGGTGCATTTGTGTATGAATGTGTTTTAACAGAGAGAGAGAGAGAGAAACTAAGAGAGGAGAAAATAAGATTTGTGTAGCTCACGTTTCTCCTGTATATACAGATATCCCTCCATGGTAAAGCAGCTCGGAGCTTTGAAGTCTTCTTCCGCAGACCGGATCCTCTTCATCAGCCTTTCAACCTCGGCACGTGTACTTTCAAAGTTATTGCGAGCCTTATCAACATACAAAAGAAACTGCACTGAAAGGAGGCTTGGGTCCATATTTATATGATATTTGAAAAAGTCAATCAGGGAATGGTTACTTAGTCCAGCTGAGTAAGTTACTAAAAGTCTTAGTTTTTAAAAAAAAATGATATTCTTATCTGATTTGTTTATCCAAGCAGTACATTGATTTCTCATTTGCATTTAAAAAGTGCTTGCTTTTATAAAAAAAAAACATCTGAGACCCCAGACTTTGAAAGGATTGAAAGTGCCTGGTTTGCAGTCTGAACCTAATGGGCCGCAGATTAAGCTTCAGTTTAATGTTGACTCTTTCCAGAAACGTCTGAACGGCGATATAAAATCTGTGAGCCTGTACTAGACCAGGCCTTGTTCTATTGTGGCTGAAAATAGTTCACATTGTGTGTTTCAACATGCAAGGAGTATTAGGTGTGTAAGGTTACCGCTCTGGGACAGATGTTGCCAGATACATCAAAACTAACTAAAAAATACTTTCTCTTAATGGCTAAAGAGGCAGGTAGGCCAGATACAACAAGTGATATCAGGTCCACATTTGGTCTAGAGGCTTGAACACATACACACTTACATTCTGCAGGTTGAATTGAAGCTGCTGCTTGTAGGGTTCAAACTCACTGGCCAGCTCGTATCCCTCATGGTAGAATGTAAACAAACCCTGCAGGAAGGCTAATAACTGAAGATCAGAGGGAGAAATTTGCAGGAAAAATGTTAGCTGGGGGGTTGGAAGTGTAGACTATAATGAGAGGATTACAAAAGAATGATTGTCTGTCATCTGCGCAATCAATCAAAATTGTCTCTATTTGGCTGGCTGCCCTTATTTACTTTACAACAAAGACTTTTCCTCTCTCCATGCAGGAAGTGCTTCTACAGCAACAGGAAGTGGGCTTTACTGATATCTATCGTTAAAACGTGTTTTTCAGAACCTTTTTGTTTTGACTTGGCTGCAATTATGACTTAATGTTTACTTCATTGTTTACATGTAGCACAAAATAGACTCATCAGTCAAATTTTCCTGTGATGAAAAATGGTCTCCTGGTCAGAGCTGTGATGCCCAGCAGTTCAGTTAAATTGTGCTAAAGTTGCATTTAAACATGATGTATGTATGTGAACTCACCGGCTCAACAAATTCAAACTTCTTTCTCTCTTGCACTTCTTGGATCTTAAAGACATACTGCAGCGATGCATCATAAAAAACCTGCCTGTCCTTACTCATCTGTGAATCAGCCTGCAACAAAAACAGAAACAACACCCATCCAGTACCTTTTCTTACCTAACACATGTGGGAGGAACTTGGTGTACATTTTTCGGAGTCTAATGATTTACCTCGTGTAGCTGTGATTCCTTCTTTTTGGAGGACAGGCTGAGGTGTTTCTCCAGAACAGAGTAGTACTTTTCTGTCTCCTTGTCAAACTGCTTTTTTTCCTCCTGAAGAAGACAGGGATGTCCGTAGAGAGGACATTACCAATAAATAAAAGCAAACTTGGGAATTTTTACATCTGCTTATAAAGGTCTTTAAATTCACATATTTTATTTACATAAAACAGAGAGAATGTCACACTCCAGTATATCTCCCTTTCCCCATTTATGTAATTTAAGTCTCAGTTTTTTTTAATACCAGTGCAATTACAATACCTCCTACTTCAAAGTCCAACTACCTAATTAGTAAATAAATAAACAACAAGACTAACAGTCTACAGCCATATACTTATCTTAACGCTAAGATCAGCGTACTAACATACTCATAATGATAATGCTAACATGCTGATGTTAAGCGGGTATAGTGTTTGCTATGTTCACCACCTTAATTAAGCCTCTTTGCTTTCTAACATTTGCTAAGTAAGTACTGGAACCTTGAACACGTGTAGCAAATTTCATGGGAATCCATCTAATAATTATCAAGATAGTTTAGTCTGAATCACAAATGTCAAACTCGTTGTCAAAAATGAAGGGATCCCAAAGTCAGTAAGATTTATCCTCTGGGGACCATGAATGTCTGTACCAAATGTAATGGCATCCACCCAATAGTTGTAAAGTTATTCCAGTCTGGCCCACAATCATGGTCCGATCAACTGACCATCAGACCGACAGACTGGCATTGCCCTCCAGAGAGCATTGCGGAAAATACCAAAATGCCACAAATCAGTGAGGCCACAGTGAGGTTGCTACAGAGACACCATTAATAATCTAAATGAAGAGACACTGCCAAAATATTTTGGACAACAGCTATTTTCCAGAACAGCTGCAGCTGCAAACTCCACATGTCCAACCACTCTTTCTGCTCAACAACATCAGTGTGAGGATGTGTTGGTCACACACTCCTGCCACATTCTACGGGCTGAGGAGTCACTTCGATCAACACCCAGAAATGAGCTGTGATTTCACTTTCAGGGTTAGTCATAGCTGTGACCAGTTCTATTTTTTGAAAGCCTGACTACCGAATGCCACTGCTATCTTTTATTTTTGTTCTGAGAGAGAACGAAGAGAAGAAAATAAGACAAACTGAATTATAAGACTTCAGACAGCTGCTGAAACCAGACACCAGACTCACTTTGTGTTTATACTGCCTCAGTGAGTTCAACTGTCTCTCTGTCTGTGACGCGCTCCCTGTCTTTCCTCACAGCGTCCGTTCCCATGACCTTCTTACTGACACTTGACTGTAATCCATCGTTTATCAGAACAAATTGGATTCTCTGACCACTGACTGGGAGACTGACTGGAACTAGACCAAAGCAGGATGATCTGTCTGATCACCACCTACAGTGTTAGATAATTAACGCATACAGACATCAAGTATTGGCCTTGTTGAAACCTCAGCAGTTTGATGTTTTAAATATTACTTTTGAGTCAAAGCAAAAAAGGTTACTGGTTCAGTGTTACTTTGTGTTAATAATCTAATCATCTTGTGTTAAGCTGTGATTCTAACAACTGCAGATGTACCTTAACAGCTCCAATCTGCTCCTTACGAAACCTCTCGAGCGGTGAGATCAACACGTCATCTGCGTTCTGGATCTGAGAGAGGAAAAACACACAACAGTTAGCTCAGTGTTTCATAACAGTAAATACTAAGACAGACAACAACTCAGTCATTGTTCCATTAAGGCTACAGTAGTAGCTTCAGTTTCTTTTATTTAAAGGACAATTCCGGCAGAAAATGAACTTAGGGGTTAATAACATATGTGTACCGAGTCGAACGTTCTCTGGGACATGTTTTCATGCTAATCGAATGCGTCTCTAGCTTTAAACAACCTACCGCAAAACCGGTGGTTACCTGCTAACGCTAGCTTTCGGGGCACTTGGTAAATCACTATTTTATACCACTAACAAGGCTCAAAATAGCACCACACTTAAACGGTAGCATAATGAGGGTCCCTACATGCAAACCGAAGCATTGAGAACTTTGTAAGTGTACAGACAGTTTATTAAAAATATAGATTATAAAAGACATTAGCGTTCGGGTTTACATTCGGGCGCCATCTTGGAGCAGTCGAATCACGAACGCTGTGTTTGAGCTATGTTACTGGTTACTGGTTGCATGGCGACAAATTTCTTGAAATTTCTGCTACATTTTAGTGTAGATGTTGACATTAAACACTGACAAAGAGGTAAAATGCAATCCTTCATCTAGAATCTCCTGCATTCAGGGGATTTCAAAATGTTTCAAATGATGTTAATCTATCGCCAACTTCACACATTTGTTGTTTGTGAATATTTGTGCTAGGTAAAAGGATTCAAACTAAAACAGCCGATTTCAAGAATTAAATATCTCTCAATTGATATATTGTACATGTGGTTTATTTATTTCCTGGTCACATACCAACAATATCATAGTAACACCCATAGACTGTACATTAAGATATACTTTTTTTTGCTTTATATATAGACTATGGTAACAACCTGTACAAACCTCAGTTTGAGTCACTTTATGACCAAGTCAAGGACCTGCTTAATTATTATCCAACATTATGAGCATAATCATTGAGCTTTTTTTGGACTTTGCTCATGGTTGTTATCCAAGTCACAAAATAAGAGTTTATATTAGGGTGACCAGATTTCCCGGAACTAAAACCGGGACACTTTGCGCGTGACTGTAGTGCTCGTGCACGCACACGCTTTTTAACGTGAACATGTGCCAGCCCAGGTCATATTTTTCAGAGAAAATTGAGTCCTGCTTCCATATAAATTGTCTTTTCAGGAAACAATGACCTGTAATAAGTAGCAATGAGTGATTGGGAAGTACTACGGCAGTCAGAATGAGAAAAGGCCCTTTTATTGAATTTTGGTGAATATTTTTCAAAGAAAATTGAGTCTTGCTTCCATATAAATTGTTTTTTCAAGAAACCATGACCTGTAATAAGTAGCAGTGAGTGATTGGGAAGTAGCCTACTACAGCAATCAGAATGAGAGAATTAGATTTTTATTTCATATTTTCCAGAAATAATAATAACTGAACTGTACATATTGGAAAGTAATGCAATCATTATGAAAACAAATTATTAATGAATAGTTTTTCAAAAAAATAGCCAACGTGTTGCATCCCTACTATCATTGCTGATCTACCAAAACGGTAATTTGTCGACGGACAGAACCTAGCGACAGAACAGATGATGAAGTGCTATAGCTTAAATGTCGGAAACAAATCTCTAGTTTTCTCTTGATACTCAGTAATAATGTCAACTTTCTTTGACCCTGATCACGTCATTGACCTGAATTGCGTTGTCGATCTCGAACGAAGGGGAAGTTAAAATTGAATATCAAACGTCCAGGAAAAGAAGAGGCATTGCAACAATGTTTACAAATATACATTGTAACGTTGTCTGCACAGATTATTCAGACACACACACATTTTTGTTGGGTTTAGTTAATGATCGTGCTATAATAAGATCACATCGGCTATGTAATCGCTGACAACCGGGACAATTTCATAGTGGTTAGTGTAAACCGGGAGGCTTTTGCCGGGACTCGGGACAAGCAACTCAAAATCGGTCAAAACTGTCCCGGTCAAATGGGGACTGTCCCGGTCAAACCGGGACGTCTGGTCACCCTAGTTTATAGCCATGCTAACGGCTCAGTTAGGCTGCATTTAGGCACAATGTGGTGCTTTGAGCTAAATGCTAAAATTAGCCTGCTAACATGCTCACAATGGTACAATAGTTTACAGCTAACATGCTGATGCAAAGCAGGTATAATGTTTACCATGTTCACATCTTATTAATATGTTAGCATGCTAACATTTGCTAATTAGCGCTAAACACAAACTACAGCGGAGGCTGATGGAATATCATCATTTGAGCAAATATTTACTCAAAACCCTTAAACCTAAAACAATCAATCATGATACAAATCTGGTAATATTTTTGCAGCTGGTCTTACAGTATGTATGAGAAACTTGCTGTTGATATTGAGACTTGAGTCAAGCAGTAAGGAAGGCTACAGGGCAGTTATCAGAGCTCGACAAGGTCTCGGCCCTATTTAGTCATGAGTCTAAATAATGCAAGTCTCAGTCACGTCTTGCTTTGTTCGGTCTAGCTGATTTAAGAATTAGACTCTAAATAGCTTCCCAGCCCTGCACTGTGACTTTACTTTCACTTCACTTAGGTTTAGTACCACGCCAGTACCCAAAGAAAAGTCTCCTTTCTTTGTATGCTCTTTTTTTCATCACATTACAATATGCAGGATGAAACTTAACACTAAGAGACTGAAGGGCATTGTCAAATCATAATAATAGTCCTTTCAGGTTGAAAAGGTAGGTATTTCAGAGGAACCCATTTGCTGAAATTGCCCTTTAACTCAATAATGACGTATTAGTGGAGGTTCAGACCTATTGCAGCGTTGCAGTGGTGCAGTGGAAAATCAAACAATTCAAACACACACACTCACACACAGAAAGAAAGAAAGAAAGAGAGAGAGCAGACACACACACTAACACAAACACACACACGCAAACACACACACACACACACACACACACACACACACAGAAAGAAAGAGAGAGAGCAGACACACACACTAACACAAACACACACACACACACACACAGAAAGAAAGAAAGAGAGAGAGCAGACACACACACTAACACAAACACACACACACACACACACACACACAGAAAGAAAGAAAGAGAGAGAGAGCAGACACACACACTAACACAAACACACACACACACACACACACGCACAGAAAGAAAGAAAGAGAGAGAGCAGACACACACACACACTAACACACACACACACACACACACACACACACACAGGACGCTTTTATGGACTTTCCCAGGCAGTCAGGCCTCTGCTCACAGTTTCACAGGGGAATTGGCAGAATAGGTTCCACATGGTTCCTCTGTAACCAGACCATGCACACAGCCACAAAGCCACACACACACACACACACACACACACACACACACACACACACAGCTATGCATAAGGTAGCGTACTATGCACATACATTGCACATGCGCAGAGGTTTGCCTGCACACGGACTGTGACAAACTCCAATCACTCCCACATAAAGGCTGATGGAGGGTCTGTAAGTCAAAGACGTTTTTCCAAATCACCATGGAGCACACACTACCGCTGGCACAAATATCACAACAAATGTGTCAATCAGACGTGTGGCAAAACCAGATCAGACAGTAAATGTGCCTGACAAAGACTGTAACTTCCAAACTGAAATCCTGGAAACTATTGGTTCAGACTTTGATAATAACAATTTGGTTTAGATGGGCTTTTGGTCTAACGGTGTATTCAGATCAGAGCAAGATGTTTTGAACACAGAGAACTGCTTCTGTGTAATTTCTTTCTAAAGCCCTTCAGATGTTTTTGGTTTCTATTCCTGATAGAATGAATATAAATCACAACCATTTTATTGATGTTGATTATATAGAGAAGGATGGTGTACAAAGACAAATAAAGTAAACATAAATACCTACAGAAAGCATTTGCTAAATCTCAATAATTAATAAGAACAAAGCTTTACATTGTGTAAAATGCAATGCACCTCATACATAGTTAGTTGATCTATTTACGATACCACTAGCCCTCAATTTAAAATGGAAGGTCCCAAACATCAGAATGTCCTCAATTTTCTATTCTCTCTCTCTTTCACATATGCACAAACACACAAAGACACGTTTTCTTACCAGTCGTTTTCTCTCCTCTTCAACAGTGCTCAAGAGCTGAGAGAACTCCTTTAAGGACTGAGCTGCAAAAATAAATTTGACACTTTTATATTTGAAATATTTTGCCGTCTCAACATCTTGTTTTCTAGATCATTGGTGACGTTTTCATCTTACCTATACTGATCTCATCATCAGTCTCAGCGTCTCCAATACATTCAAACTGAAACTCCTGCAGAGACTGAGAGAACCTTTGAACAGCAAGAGAAAGACCTGAAAAAAACCGAAAGAAGATCTTTTAGTCATTTAAAGCTGGCTATTTCCACATTATGCGCAATAATGCTCTTGACATGAGCATGCTGACATCATTGGTCCAACACAATGTCAAGCTCCAATTCCCCTACAGGCTACAAGCAGCAGCACTTATGCCCTCCTGTAATAAACTATTAATGTATTTCCTACGAAACTCTTGCATATCATCCACTGCCAAGATATGAGGTGTCAAAGTTGGATATAAGAAACGGCCACACCCTGCAACAAAGTACTCCACAGCCATAGTGTTTACGTGTCCAAACAACACTCCAACAATTAAGTTTTATACCACGGTTTATTCTTTGAGGTGCATGAACACTTGGCACCACAAGGCTGCATTCTCTCACTCATACACTTATAACACCGGTCTGCCTGCCAGCTGATGTAAGGCACTATTTCAATTACACCTTTGCATTATACACTGACAATAAAACCATTAACATGTCATTTAGTAGCAGTTCATAGCAGATTCCTGTCTGGAGATCAGGAAAAAGAACGGTGGTAAAGTCATAGACTATAAAACTAGGGTAAAGTTCAATGCATGAAACACAAAAGCACTGTAAACAGCTTTATCCTATGCTGGAAACTTAAGTTGTTATCTAAAAGCTATGCTAGAAACTAGGGCTGAAACGATTCCTCGAATAACTCGAATAATTCGATTACAAAAAATCCTCGATGCAAAATGACTTGCCTCGGAGCTTCTTTAAATCAATGTTACTAACGTTGTATCGCTGACGGACGGTGTTTCCGCTACTGTCGCACACCAGACACGGCTCAGTCTGCTGCTGGCGACACATGCCAGAGCGTAAATAATGAGGGGCTAAGAGAAGAGACAGGCTGGAGAAAACCACAGAAAGTGTCCAAAGTTTGGAATCAGTTCAAACGTAATTAAAACTAAAACTCTGTACAGTGTGTCTACTGCAAAATCAAACTAGCTTAGCACAATAATAGCACGACGTCAGTGCTTTAGCATCTCAACAGAAAACATTGAATCTAACTTCATCATCCATTCCACGAAGAGGACCGACAAAAGTCAATCACAGAGTCGTATGGACGATGACACCACATCAAACACAACAACTACCAAAATCAAAGACAAGAAAATACGTAGTGGTGACCACGATCTGAGCTGACGCGCTGACTATTCCTTCAGAAAAACAGCTGATTGTTGCGCATCTCTCTCGCTCTCGCTCTCTCTCTCTCTCTCTCTCTCTCTCTCTCTCTCTCTCTCTCTCCACGGAGAACAGCTGATCAACGATCTAATAGCATAAGTGTAACAGAGCTGTGTGACATTATAATCAAATATATAAATAAAAATAGGTTTAGTATAACTAATATTTACATATAGGTCTAGTTTTGGTTGTTTAAAAACGTAAAAAAAAATTACAAAAAATTACAAAAAAAATTTAAAAATTAAAATAAAATAAAAAATCCGATTAATCGATTAATCGATCGATTTAGTGCTAGATTAATCGATTACAAAAAGAATCGATAGCTGCAGCCCTACTGGAAACTTAACTTAAGTCGTTTCCATATTGTTATCTAAAAGCACAAGATGTGGACCAAAGTATTATTAATGTCTTCTGATAGGGCTGGGCGATATGGAGAAAATCAAATATCACGATATTTTTGACCAAATATCTCAATATTGATACCACAATGATATTGTAATGTTGACTATTGGTGCTTTCACAAAATATTTACACAATGAGATTTTTGATAAATAATCATCAGTAATGTGGATATAATGACTAAGTGGGTAAAGGCAAATAATAGAACAGCTAGAACAGTCTGGTAAGTTCAGAAAATGACATCACTTTATTGTAATGCAGCCTTCAAAACCAGGAAAAGACAACACTTATGCCATATTTCAATATCTAAAATCTAAGACGATATCTAGTCTCATATCATGATATCAATATAATATCAATATATTGCCCAGCTCTACTAAAAGGTATGTTTACATCATAGCTGTTTGAAGAAAAAGTAGGGCTGTAATACAGAAAAGTTTATTTGCCATAAGTAAGTCAAGCACTTCAATTATTCATGGAAATACACGTGACATTTTTTTGGGTAAAAAAATAATCGGTCCCTTAAAGGAGAACTCCGGGCAATTTTTACGTTAATCCTGATCGCTATAAGTATGTGAGTACTGTCGATAGCAAAAAAAAACGAGCCGAGTCGGTGCTAGCATCATGGAGCTACTGGCTCTAAGGCTGGCTCTAGCTCTATAGTTACGTGACTCCAAGCTTCTTCCCTTGTGAACACCTCCACTCTTCTACGCTACGATCTGCCGTTTACCTTTTCCTGCTATAACTGAATTCCCGCGGGACTTCAGCGCAAGACTACAGCCAGCCTTCTGTAACGCTGTTACTTTACAAGAAACATGCATCATTTGGCCCGTTTCCATGTAGTTACATAGTCACTGATATGATCATAACCACTACAGTGCTCAATTACCTATTTTTGAGGGGGAAATAAACTTTTTTCGCCGCAAAAATTTCGCCGCAATAGCATGAACTGTCCTCTGGAGGACATCCACCAGACCAGCGGGCGCCCATGGATTGTTGTCGGCCGCGGCAGGCGGGGAAGGCGGGGAGAAAATAGAAGGATGCCGGTCGGGCCTGCTAGCCTGGCTAAGGCAACTAACGCACAGTTCGCCACTGCAGAGACTACTCTTCACCAACGCCAGATGGATTGCACACAAAATGGATATATATGCTACAAATACACACAGAACTGCTGCTTGATGATTATTACCGAAGCCTGGCTGAACACACTCACTCATCAGACGGCAGCTAGCAGCTAACAGGGTAGGTGAATTTAAACAATGTCTGAGTTGAAAACGCATCTTGTTTTCATGTAAGGGCCCTGTTCATGTTGCACAGACATTTTAGTTGCATTTTGTGTCTGTTAAGAGGCACAAAGGCACTCTTTATGATATGCCCCCAAAACTGCCGTTTTAGCTAAGTGGGAGCTCTCGGCATTAGCTGCAGTAGCTCCATGATGCTAGCACCGATTCGGCTCGTTTTTTTTTGCTATCGACAGTACTCACATACTTATAGCGATCAAGATTAACGTAAAAATTGCCCGGAGTTCTCCTTTAATTCTTAATATATAAAATGTGTTAAACTATCTTACGTACAGCAGTCTACCTACTGCACTCTGCGAGTTTCCGTGATTTCTGTGATTCCGACAGCTTCAGTGTCGCATGGACCGCTACAGAAAAATTATTTATACCACAAGCCATAAAACTCTTCAACATTTCACCGCTGAGTGTGAGATAACACTGTCATTACCTCATTTATTTCATTACTGCACTAAGCACAAATTGCACACTCATGTTTACTTAGACTACATATTTTTCTATATTTTTCATTCTATGTATGCTGGTTGTACATTTGTATTTTCTATTTGTATATGTTGTACATTGTTTTGTCATTGTTTTTTAAGTTTGAGTAGGTGTTCTTGTATTTTTACTTTATTTATTATTATTTCTTGTTATTCTGTGTGAATGTTGTGCTTCTTATACCTGCTGCTGTAACACAGTAATTTCCCAGTTTGGGATCAATATAGTACATCTATCTATCTATCTATCTATCTATCTATCTATCTGTCTATCAAAATTTGCTGCACTAAAAAAAAAAAAAAAAAAAAAAAACACTGAGGTGAGATGAACACAATGAAAACTACCAGATTTTCAAAAGGCTTTACAGTCAGAAACGGTAATAAATGTCAGCATAGCACAAATAGCAACAGCATTGTATCTTGTTAATATCATATTGTGGTTGCTCTGGTGTTTGATTTGCCAGTGTTCTGTACAGTAAGACATGCCAAAAAACCTGCATGCAGCTACAAAGCGTAGGCGTGTCTGAGCTTAAACTGGAGATGATCAAAAGAAGCTACAAACAAATGGGAGGTGCCTGCTTTTTGAAAGTCTTCATTAGCTGATTATATATGAATATGACAGCCATCATTAAACTGTGCAACAGTTATAGATGGAACCAAACTAACTAATACTAATCAGCAGATCAAGACAGGGACTCAAGATCAGGTAATAAGCAGCATCCTCTTTAAGGGCCTCATCAGACACTAGGGCTGAAAACCATTAGTCAATTAATGAATCAGTTGATGTAAAAAAAAGGAATAGTCAACAATGTTTAAGATTGGTTTACATTTAAGTCATTTATAAATAAAAAAATGCTTAACATATGCTGTTTCATGCCTCTCAAAATGTCAGCTGTTAATAATATAATAATAATTGTATTGACTATGTTAGAGTTTTGTACTATTAGTCAGACAAAACACGCAATCAAACCTTAGAGGCCAAGGTGACATATGGGCATTTTTCACTATTTTCTGAATGTTTTTAGACAGAATTATGAATTGATTACGCACAAAATAACCTACAGATGAATTGATAATGAAAATGACTGTGAGTTGCAGGCCTGGTGGATAGTGTGCTTTAATACATTTTAAATAAACAAGCACAAACCAGTTGACACAATAAATATGCAGGTTTTGGGATCCCCGAAAGGCCATGGATAATACAATAATGAAAAGCTATGATGATGGTCAAACAAATAGAAACATTCATTCTTAATTTGACTCATCTCTAGGTTAAAACTGTATCTTCAAATCGCAAAAAGGATATAAAACCAGTCAAGGAAATGTAAGTAGGCTATAACCTATAATGTTAAGATAAGTAAAAGATAGGGGTGTGCAAAAAAGTGATTCATATTCGAATCACGATTCAAGCTCTACTGATTCAAAATCGATTCATAGAATTCCAAAAATCGATTCATATTTAAAAAAAAATTAATTGTATGTCTACTGCAATCACATGGGAAAAGTAACTACATTTACATACTGTGAATCGTTTTTTTGAACCGAGAATCGTTTTTTAATCAAAAATCGATTTTCAATGAAATCGAGAGCCTAAAAATCGATATTGAATCTTGACATTTTCTGAATCGTGCACCCCTAGAAAAACATCTACTCTTGTATGACGATTTTGACTCTATATCCTATACATAACACTGTAACTAACTACCTATCTTATTGTGCTGGTCATACCACCCAATCACAATTCAATGTATTAAGCTATTAAAGTCTAATGTAGGCTAAACCTCTTTATTTGCACTGTATGCGCTAAACTCACTACACTGGCTCTGTTTGAATCTTGATGGCCTTGGTTGGGTCGCCCGGTTATCAGGCAGCAGACCGTGCAACTGGTTGAGGACTGACACTAACCAACAGTAAATTAACACGCACTTACTTTTACCCCGAAAACCAGTTATTAATTATCGTGAACTTACTTCTGAGGGCAGATACGAGCATGTTTCCATCTTTGATGAGGTCTTTTATAAACCTGTTGGTGCGCTCCAGCTCTATCTCATGGCAGTGCAGTCGCTCTCTGAACTCCGGACTGTCCAGAAAA
The DNA here is from genome assembly GCA_023566125.1 of Zingel zingel. Taxonomy (NCBI): domain Eukaryota; kingdom Metazoa; phylum Chordata; class Actinopteri; order Perciformes; family Percidae; genus Zingel; species Zingel zingel. The sequence goes on from CM042328.1 coordinate 19,180,309, forward strand.
GAATCACTAAACTCCAGCGTCGGCAGACCCATCGATAAATTAATGCACACAGCTAATTGTTAGATAACTAAAGTAAGACACGTCTCCTCGGTGCGATTTAACAGAGAAAACAGTGTTTCAATGGGCTCGGAGAAAATTTGTCAGAAGTTTCTTCCAGCTCCTTTTTTTTTTTTTTCATGCCTTTCTTACTTTTTTCCCCTCAGAACTTCCGGACACTGAAACACACCAGAGTCCCTGACAGAGAGAGTTTGGCTGAGCTAGCTAGCTACACGACAAGCTCTACTGCCGCTTCTCTCGCCTTTTAAAATCAATATGTTCAGATACAACGTCGCTTTGACTTCTTTATGGCCTTTGAGTCGATACAGAAAAGACCAACAGTCGCGGAATCAAAACAGTAGAGCTTACTGTTGGACGTATGGAAGCGGTCGGCAAAGACTGTGTTACTAACTCCGTCTACATACGGCTCTAACTGAAGGCTTGTTACTATGGGAACGGGAGACTCCTGCTGGCGCATGCTGAAATCAGTGCAAAATTTGCGAGATTCATCATAACAATAATACACTAATCTGTACTACATCCATATATAATAACAATATTTATACTATTTATCATTAATTATAATAATAGCAACATCATTAATAATTAAATGTTTTGGTACTTTTGGAATTTCTTTGGATGGCAGTTAGCCTAGTTCAAGTTGAAGATATTAAATTGAAATTAAGTCGCACATGAAGTTGAGGCAGCTGGTAGAGGTTGAAGTGGCAGTACTGAAATAAGCCTAAATAGCAGCTCAAAGAAAATAATGAAAAGAGTTGAAGTTTTAATTAAGTGAGGAATCAGTTGTAGTGCAAGAACTGAAATAACTGAACTGTTGGTCGAATATTGAGTGATAAAAGAAACAGGTTCAGTAGAAGTGAAATACTGTAAGATGATGTCAGTTGAATTTGACTGAAGTGTAGGCACTGAAAACAATTGATGCATCTCTTGAAGTGTATAAGTTTTATAGGAGTTTAAAATATGACCAACTGACAATTCAGTCATCTTAAAGTAGAAATATGACATTTTTTAATAGAAGCACATATCACCTAAAGAAGCAGAACATTTTGACGTTTTGATGAAGTTTCTATTAGAAAGTAGAAGTTGAAGAGTGTCAAAAAAATGTCTGAGATGAATAATAAAGATAGGAGATACAAAAGATTCCATGATGTGACAATAGGCTATTCAATTTCATAAACATAAAGACAAATCAAATTCAAGTTTAGATCTTCTTTAAATGTTTGTAAAATTGGTGTTGATTGTTTTTGTTTTACATTCTGTGCAGGGTTTTTTAAGTGGATACCTAAATCATGAATGAGATTTGATAAAATAAAATAGGAATTTACCTTTTATCTAATTATTTGCTGTTGCTATACAGTAGGATATAATTCAAAATGACTCACATACTCTGGTGAAAATATGCACTAAAAATCCTGAAAGTATACGACGGATAAAGTTAAAACTATGTCTTCTTAACCCCACAACACACATAGGCCTACTTTAGTAGTCTAGTAGACTAAAGTGACTTGTAGGTTTGCAGGAATATTCATCACAGAATACCTTGGAATATATTAGGTTAAATGATTTATGTACAATTATACAAGCATAAGGTTCCCTAAAGAAAAGTTACAGGCTAAAACAGGCCCTCTATTGTGAAGGAAATATTGTTGGGATGTATGCCAGCTTAGCACTGGGAGGCACAGCCCATTGCTGAGTGCTCGCCAAATGCTCCAGGGCAACCACTGAATAGACAATATGTTTTCTTTTTTGACAGTGTGATGTGAGTGACTAAGCACAACTGCAAATGTATTTAATCATCATTATACTTGCTACTGTACATCTTACTCGAGTCTGAGAGACTGATGCAAGACATGACATTTTACCTTGGAAAAAAGGCTGATCTCAGTACTCATAGCTTGCTGAGAAGTGTCGCTATTTTTTTTTGTCCCCCCTCAAATCAGCCCTAATTCAAATCCTTTCATATTGGACCACGTTTCAGCTCTCTGTTGGTGGCCCAGCTGCTTTATTGACTCAGTAGGGCACTGCTGTATCTGTCACTCACTAGAGAAGAATTAAACACCATGACTACTTCAGTAAACAAGCTTTAAGTAGCTCTGTGTATAGCCTTATACACATACACACAGTACAGAGAAATGCAGACAGCATAGGGAAACACTGCAGAATTGTACCACAATTTGTGTTTTTTCTACATGTAAGGTAAGCAACACATTAAATTACTCTCCTCACAGCTGTTTAAAGGCCTTATACGGGTTGTTATTTGAAATACAAAGTGTGATCATTTTAAGGCTTGCAACACTTTTTCTACTTTCTATGAATACTGAGTACACCAAACCTGTGGTAATTTTTTACAGCATTTGTTGTAGCAAGACACCAAAAGATTCAGAGCAGTTGGTGGTGCCAAGACCACAGCCAGGAGCCAGCAGACAAAATGTTCATCAAAAATGCAGACTTACGAAACCCCCGTCACCACCATGAATTATTTCTGCCCAGTCGACCCTACAGGGGGGAACTGCCGACAGTGGCAGGTAAAGGTTTGCTGCTCCTCTGTCTCAGCATCAAACATCGGAGTTAGTGATGTTCTGAGATGACTCATTCTCAACTTTAAAAGACCAACATTTTTATGTTTTAATGTGATTTTGTTGCTCAAATATATTGTAGTTCAAGTAGAATAAGTGCTCCTCATAGTCTGTTGTGGTTTACTGAATGGATTTGAAAAATGATGGCCTTAATGACAAGAAGAAAAACAACTGGAACAATGAAAGGTTTGAGTAAATATAAGATTAAGTACATAAAGTATGTATGTTCCTACTATAAACATCCAAAAGTACCACTATTGATGCAGTTTTGCTTAAACTTTAGGTCACTATCATAGACAAAAATAAAACATTGTATTCTCATCACAGATATCGGTTCAGGGTGAATGATTGAGCATCCTTGTCATCACAGTTATTTTTACGGTGTTCAAAGTAAATGGGCCTAAAGGAGCCACAACTGACATCACCATATTTAACAAGGATAACGTAATGGCTTGGGGGTTCTCCAGCTCAAACTAAAAAATTAAAATACCTGATTGGAAGGATTTCAGTAAATGTTAAGCTTTAATGTGTTAACTTGAATTACTCCATTACTCCAAATTGTATTAAAAAGAAAGGAATTTTAAAACCATAACTAAACTTAAGTGCCTAATTATTTTCCTATAATCAGTCACTTCTAAAGCACACTTTTTTTTACCCTCTCTGGTATGTCCTGACTTCCCCAGGATTTCTCCTCTACCCGGACACTCCTGCTAAGATGGAGACCACATCACAAGAAGCTTTCTGCTTCAGACCCGTCTCACAACATACACACAGAGGCAAAGGTCTGCAGTCTTACCTCAACCTTGAGAGTGAACTCATTTTATCTGTTTTAAGATAAGCAGTGAGTGAGTTGTGTATGTCTGGACTTATGAGCCATACAGTGCTGAAAATAGGCATGCCAAGCAGTGTGTTGTCTTTAGTGGATATGTGTGTGTTTTGGAAAAAGGTCTTGGCTCTGTGTGTGAGGACAGAGAGTAGAAAGTTTTCTGTTTTCTGAGTTCTTTTATTTAGATATTTATCATACCATCATTATAATGTCATACTACTAATAAAAAAGTAATTCATACTTTAAATATAAAAGTATGTAAAAAAATTTAAAATGCTGTTACTGAAGCAAAACAAATTTGGATCCTACTGACCTAAATACATTTTTATTAATTGATAGACATTGCCAACAAAGTACTGACTGAAATTAGTGTGTAGCCTTCAGTCTTAAGGTAAATGTAAGTTCAAATTGCTTGTAGGATATAATATTATAGGGTCTTAATTACAATCGTATGACAATTTAATATTCAAAAACATAGCATTTATTGAAATGAAAGAAGACTAATATCATATGGTGCCACTGAAAGATGCTGGGAGAAGATGACACGCCCCAGGCATAACAAAATTTACATAAAATAACATGACAGTAGATATATTAAGGGAATTTGTTTAGCCTGAATTATAAGCCTTTGATTAAAAAAGTAGAAGACTTGTAAGGTGGAAAAGTCTGCCACTGAATCTTTTGGGACAACAGCAACAGTTAAAAGAGGTTTTACCAAGGCCTTAATATTTTTTCCAGATGTTGCCTCCATAGACAGAAAGATGGCATGTTTCATTTTATGTTTCATTAATGTGTATGACATTAAACCCTTACCAACATTATGGTTACCCTTCAGGAGACCATATCGCCCTGAACACACAGCAGGAGTCTCTCCGTTCTCATCCCACATCCTCAAGACAAACAGGAAGAGAAAACAGCAGCAGGGGCTGGAAACGAGGGGAGGACGATCAAGAAGGCAACCATGATCAGACAGCAGGGACAAACGAACGAGATACGACAAAGATGCAGACTCAGTATCAGAAGGATTTCCCTCCTCCGTCCTCCTGCTGCAGAAGGCGAACACCTGCCCTCCCACAGCCAGACAACATCGGCATCAACCCTGCCTTTAGGTGAGAGTGAGTTTGTCGATATCAGTCTAGCTGAATGTAGAGAGCAGTATATCAGTATCCGTGTGTTTTGGTTCACAGGATCGACTTTAGCACAATGCAAAGAGAGAATTACCCTGGTTGGCCCATCACGAGTCCCATGTGTGCAGGGAGGCTGAGAGCGGCCTCGTCCGGGAAACCAAACATGAAAAAATAAATAAAAGAATGTCAAAAATAAAGTCATGTTCATATTTTTTTACCAATTGCAGCAAATGTCTAATTCCATCAAATGGCTATCGATCCCTATCAATCCTAGCTTGTTATATTCATAGTGCACACAGTAATAAACATGATTTTATAAACCAGTGTGGGCTTTTGTGTTATGTGTGTGAGTCTTTGAATCAATTCTATATTCTTCTTATAAATAACACTTACATTTTTTATCTAACTCCTTAGTTTAGTCCTAAGTGAAATCGAAGTCAGAGGTGTTGAGTTCTCCTTCACTAACCACATCCAGCACATTGTGTGCCTGTCTGGAAATACATACTTTCTTCAACATGCGCTAAGGTGCAATCAAATTCTTTAGTTTCTTTTGTTTACTCTTTTACATCAGTTACTAAGGACTCAATTCTTTTCTCAGGTTTAGCTTCTTCTGAGGTAACAAGAGATGAATTTCCCAGCAGCAGGTCAATCTGATGAGCTAATGGACTGATGATGTGTCCAGTGCATGGAGTTCCTGGATAAAACCTAATGGTAAAACCAGACCTTTAGCATTTCATATTGATGACTTCAGACCGACTTGTGGTCAGCTTGAGAGAAAACAATCCACCCAGTGACTCATAACTGAAACGTGATCTGCTTAAATAGGCAGGACCAGGGATCAAACAAGCTGAGACTTCAGCACAAGTCACAGCGACAGCTAACTTTTAAATCAAACTACATTCAAAGATCTGCTTGTCTGTTTATGATTGTATGTATTTCTTGTTCTATTTTGCTTGCAAACAGAGCTTGACAAGTTCAATCACAACTTAGTGCTTTTGAAAATGCCTGAAAAACAAAACAAGCCAACTCAATTGGCTACCAAACAACAACAAAAAGTTTTAATGGTAAATAATGGAGTTGCAACTTTTATAAATTTATATTACTGACCTTTTTGAAGCTATATGTCTTGCATTAGAATTACACAGAAAACTTTCAAGTAGCAAAGCTATATATACAATAGAAGAAAATAAATGTAATGGCTTCTTTCACAGAGCAAAATGTAACCCATAAAAATCCTACTAAGTTTTTGAAAAAGGAAAGCAACACCTTTGTGATAAAACAATATTTGGTTTATTTGGTTTTCTTCCCTCTTGTATAGTCAGTGTTGCACAAACCCTCATCAGTGTCTTTTTACCAAGTATGATGCTCCAAAAATCTTCATCAGTAAAAACATGTATGACATAGAGAGGCACTACATTGTTAAACTGCCCACCTTAGGAAATCTTACAGTGATTCAACTTTGATTTCAACACCGCGTTAAGCATTACCTCGGATTTCAAAACAGAAACTGAATCGTCATACTTATAAAGAGAAAATGCGTTAACAGATTCAATTGGATTTACAGGTACTTTGTAGATGTATAATACAAAAAGAATACCAATTTGTCCTTTTAGTTGCAGATTATGCTTTCAAATTCTTGGTTATTTACTGCTGGTAAGACTTCACATTAGGCTATCCTTGCTGGACGACATCAAAATTGTGAAACAGTCTATCATTGTAATGTACAGTGCAAACAGGTGAATTATTACACTGTTTTTGCTGCTTAATGTACACTACAAAAGCATGTACTAAGTCAGATTTCCCTGAGAATTACTAAAATACTCAAGTACCAGCTGAAAATGGCAGCTCCACCTTGACATCTCATTACCATACAGTATAATCTGACAAAGAACAACTAGGAAACTTGTCATTCCACACCCACACCGAACTAATAACACAAGAAAGTCATCTGTAATTGAAATGCTTATTCTTTTCATTGTCCAGTCTCATGTGTGCAAATCACCAGTACCACTGTCCTTTAGTGCACACCTAAATTGTCTCCATTTGAGCAGACTGTGGATCAAAACTTCTTTAACAGACTTACTTTGAACCTGGTAAGATCAGTACTTTTGAGTTATCGCCAGTTTTGTAAATATGGGCTTCATCTTCTGTCCCGAGGCCTGCTCCTGTCTCCCTGTCTGCGGTCATCCCTCTCCCTGGCTCTGTCCCGGTCATCTCTCCTACCTCTGCTGCCCCAATCGGCATCTCTGCGTCGGTCCCGGTCCTCCCTGTCTCTCGCCCCTGGTCTATCCCACTCCCTCCCTCCTCCACCGTCTCCTCGTTCCTGCACGGAACCGACCCCGAGGTTAATGGGTTTACGGAAAGGCCTGTCCCTGCCGCCGAACCGCAGCTGTCCGGACTCTTTCTTCCCTCCCTGACCGCCGCCTAGCCGCCGGGGGACCCATCCCTTGAGAGCCCTCTCTTGTTCAAAATCCACAGCCACTTCGTGCTGGTCAACCACCAGCTTGTTGGCGTCCCGGCGTGCCCGGACGACAGACCGCTCCTCCTTGTATTCAACGAAGGCGTATCCTTTGGAGAAGCCTGTGACGATGTCCCGGACCAGCCGGAGCCGCTGAATGTCTCCGTACTTGGAGAACACTTGGTGCAGTTTGTCCTCTGTTGTTTGGGGGTTCAGACGGTACACAAACAGGGTGAGCAGTGGGTCTCCAACAACGCCTTTGTTGGGCTTATAGCGGGCACCCATAGCTCTCCATACCGCCCGGTCATGGGGCTCCACGTCCGTGCCGTCGATGCTCCCAGCTTTCAGCGGGTCGTACACCTTCGCTATCGGACTCCAGTCAACCATTGTTACCCACAATTAAGTTACAACGGTCTATTTCTTCAATACACGAGTTTCAACGACAGTTTCCAGGCGATTATTTCGCTACGTTAATCGATAACTAACTTCTGAGTGACCCGAGTAGTCTGCAGTTGCGTGTGCATCAACAAAAACATTCCGTAGTGAAACGAGTTCTAGTCTGTCGCGTTTAAAAAGGTTCCTACTTACTCGAATTATACTTTCTAAATAGGCAATTTTGTAGATTACAAATACTTGTCCTTATTTATAACTATGTGTAATTACAGGTGTACAGGTATTTACAATTTATGTTGATAATTATGTAGAATTAAAGTAACAATAAATAAATGGTTACACCATCCCCAATTTCCAGGTAAGTCGGTTGGTCAAACTCAGCTCTTTTACTTTGTACAAGCACACTCACTGTCTTTTCTGCATTTTAAAATATGTATTGGCCTAATACAAATATTACATCCCATAATGTAATGTGCAAGACTTTACTTAATTAACAATACAAATACACATAGGTTGATTTGAAATAAGTTATATAAGTTTTCAAACGTGTTATGATCTTCTTCAGCAGATGGAGTTCGCTCAGATGTCATGATAATGGATCTGCTGAGACGTGAGCTCAGTAGCGGTTATTTTTGTTTTGTCGATTTGTTTTTATGCATTTATTTATTTGGCCTATGAAGCACTTCGGGACTGTCTGTGATAAGTGCTATGTAGAGTGCCTTGCGAAAGTATTCGGCACCCTTGAACTTTTGCCACATTTCAGGCTTCAAACATAAATATATAAAACTGTATTTTTTTGTTTAGAATCAACAACAAGTGGGACACAATCATAAAGTGGAACGAAATTTATTGGATATTTCAAACTTTTTTAACAGATAAAAAACAATGAAAAATTGGGCGTGCAAAATTATTCAGCCCCTTTACTTTCAATGCAGCAAACTCTCTCCAGAAGTTCAGTGAGGATCTCTGAATGATCCAATGTTGACCTAAATGACTAATGATGAAAAATAGAATCCACCTGTGTGTAATCAAGTCTCCGTATAAATGCACCTGCTCTGTGATAGTCTCAGAGGTCCGTTTAAAGAGCAGAGAGCATCATGAAGAACAAGGAACACACCAGGCAGGTCCCAGATACTGTTGTGGAGAAGTTTAAAGCCGGATTTGGATACAAAAAGATTTCCCAAGCTTTAAACATCCCAAGGAGCACTGTGCAAGCGATAATATTGAAATGGAAGGAGTATCAGACCACTGCAAATCTACGAAGACCCGGCCGTCCCTCTAAACTTTCAGCTCATACAAGGAGAAGACTGATCAGAGATGCAGCCAAGAGGCCCATGATCACTCTGGATGAACTGCAGAGATCTACAGCTGAGGTGGGAGACTCTGTCCATAGGACAACAATCAGTCGTATACTGCACAAATCTGGCCTTTATAGAAGAGTGGCAAGAAGAAAGCAATTTCTTAAAGATATCCATAAAAAGTGTCGTTTAAAGTTTGCCACAAGCCACCTGGGAGACACACCAAACATGTGGAAGAAGGTGCTCTGGTCAGATGAAACCAAAATCAAACTTTTTGGCAACAATGCAAAACGTTATGTTTGGCGTAAAAGCAACACAGCTCATCACCCTGAACACACCATCCCCACTGTCAAACATGGTGGTGGCAGCATCATGGTTTGGGCCTGCTTTTCTTCAGCAGGGACAGGGAAGATGGTTAAAATTGATGGGAAGATGGATGGAGCCAAATACAGGACCATTCTGGAAGAAACCCTGATGGAGTCTGTAAAAGACCTGAGACTGGGACGGAGATTTGTCTTCCAACAAGACAATGATCCAAAACATAAAGCAAAATCTACAATGGAATGGTTCACAAATAAACATATCCAGGTGTTAGAATGGCCAAGCCAAAGTCCAGACCTGAATCCAATCGAGAATCTGAGGAAAGAACTGAAAACTGCTGTTCACAAACGCTCTCCATCCAACCTCACTGAGCTCCAGCTGTTTTTCAAGGAGGAATGGGCAAAAATTTCAGTCTCTCGATGTGCAAAACTGATAGAGACATACCCCAAGCGACTTACAGCTGTAATCGCAGCAAAAGGTGGCGCTACAAAGTATTAACTTAAGGGGGCTGAATAATTTTGCACGCCCAATTTTTCAGTTTTTTATCTGTTAAAACAGTTTGAAATATCCAATAAATTTCGTTCCACTTCATGATTCTGTCCCACTTGTTGATTCTTCACAAAATTAGTTTCATATCTTTATGTTTGAAGCCTGAAATGTGGCAAAAGGTTGAAAAGTTCAAGGGGGCCGAATACTTTCGCAAGGCACTGTAAATAAACTGTTCTTACTACTTACTGTTAGAGCTGTTAGGACTTGTTCATATTTGCTTTACAGTTAAGCATGAAAGTTCATTTTTTTACCTTTAAAAAAAAAAAAATAGTTCCAATCCAACAATCCCCACTAAAGGTCCACTTACTATATAAACGTAAAATGTTTAAATGACCTCAGTTTCCACAGAGTAATCCTATCCAGTAACTAAAATAACAATACTTCCAAAACTATTTATTATTTTGTTCAGTACACTACAGCGCCATAATATGAAATGACTAAATGTTAACTGTATTCATGTAAATTGCATTGCTGTATGTGAACACTTGTAACACAGGGCACAACATGTTACAAAAACATCATTTAATAAAACAGTGAAAAACACACTGGTTTTTGGCTCCACATCGACTTAATTATTACAAAATAATAAAGATGCTTTCACTTCACTGCTATGTACAACTATTTTTGTGGTTTATCACTTTGTTATAATCCAGTGTCCATTGTACATTATCAAACAGCTTTGAGAAGAGAACAAATCTTTCTCAGTCTATTTTCAAAAGGTCAGTTCTGTTGAGTAGATGGATTAGATATTCTGTCTTCGGTCTAATTCTATGGATGAGTCGTCCTGCTCTTCAGCTCCGCTCCTTATCTAGCAGTTTCCGATTGCCATTACATGTCCTCCACGCTCCATTTATATGCTTCCTCCTGGACGGCTTTTTTATCCGCCATTCGTGAGTAGCGTTTCTGTTCAAAACCATTTGACCTGCGAGACACACATAAATCAAGTTCCACTGTTAATTCTGCAAGCACACCCTCAACTCCATCTTTGATTCACCAGAGAAAACCTCCCTACCTGGTTACATTTAATGTAGAGGCTAGGCTTGCTGCGGTAGTCGATGTTAAACAGTGTTCAGGCATACACAGTTGCCTAATTTGCCCACCAAAACCGTCGTTTTGCTTTATTTTAATTATATAAATAAAAACCATTTAGTTAATTTAGCATAGCAGCAGCAATGTTTTAAATACTAAGGGTGTTATCAATATAGGTCAGACAACAAAGCTACAATTATAAACTGGAAATGTCATGCAGAAGCAGAGTTGCTGCACAGAGTAGCAGAAGTTCACTTATCATGTCATGAGTAAGGAGAGTGTCAGACAATTTGGTTCAAAACGAAAAGCAAAAGTGCCCAATTGGCAATATTTCAGATTTAAACCCAGTGCTAATATGGAACCTGATAACGTTAATAAGGCAATCTGTAAACTTTAAAGGTACCACCATCTGGAGGCAACATTTGGCTAGAGTGGCCGCGAACAGAAAATCTTTGGCCTTAGGCACACGCAGCGAAAGCTTGAACGGAGAGGCCAGAGATCAAAGTAAGCATTCTACAGATGTTGAGCGTCATTGCCAAATATGTTTTCTTGTAAAATGTCCGGTGTAATCGGTAACACCGTCACAAGTTTATTAACCCGTGGTACTATTTCCTCACCATGGCATCCCCGGAGAGGCCAAAATTGTGATCAGGATTATTGTACACACATGAGATGTAAGAAAATAGTGTAAAAGTAAAAAAAAAGGACACAAGGTAACATTCATCACATTACAAATGCATTCCTTTTAGTCACTCAATCACAGACTGACGCACACACTGTACCTGTCAACTCCATCCCAGCGATGGCCTGGTAGAATATTAAAGCGGTTTGGAGGTGGTGGTGGGCCTTTATATCGAGGTTTGTCTGCAAATCAAAAATAGTATGATTTACAACATATAATGTAAGTGGCAACAACCATTTTGCATCAGTCAATTTAGGGAACAAGGTACACATATGTAACCTTGTGTCTTCGTATTGCGGTCTTTTTTCCGTCTCAGCATCGCAGCCATCGGATCTCCATCCCTTTCCTGCTCTCTCAACATGCGGTCAAGATCCTCGTCATCGCGGTGACGTGCCAGCGGCTTCTGGGCTTCATGCACTGCATCTTCAAGTTTCTGCTGATGCATCTGGCCCTGGGCCAACCTATAAACACATGTTGACTTTAACCATGGAAACAAGTCAGCATACAACACATTTCAAATCTTTATGTGGTCACAATCACACTGCCTTCTCATAATATGTGAAAATCTTATGCAGACTTACCCTTTCCCCCACTGAGCATATTTCTCATCCTTTGCTGCCTTTTCTCCAGCTTTCCTCTTCTGTTCTTCCCTCTCTGTATCCAAATCCCTCCTTTTACCACTCTTGTCTCGGAACACCGTCTGGGCATTGCGGGATTCATCTAGTCATAACAGGAAAATATGTATGAAATGTCATCTGAAAGAGGACTGCATCATTCAACAAGAACTAATCACAACTATGACCAAAGGCATTTGGAGCATGCATGGGTCATGTAGATCATATGAGATAGAAAGTCCTGTGAGTTCCTCCATCAACAGCTGTGAAGGAAAAGCATCTTAAAAAACGGAAAGCTGAGCCAACCTTCCAGTGGCTGGTTGATTTTTTCTCTGCGTCGGTTCTCCTCCTGCTCCTTCCTTAAAACATCTCCAGAAACCAGACCCGCCTTCCCACCAGAAAGCATCCTCGGATCCTGACAAGAAAACAGAAAAGGGCATTTCATACAGACTTTTTTTTTTTGGCAAATAAGATTTCATATCACTCTTTAAACTTCTCGTTGCTCACCTGTGACTGGCCAGGCCTACGAGGTGGTGACAGATCTTTATCGGAGTCCTTTCCACTCCGCGGCCGCCTCCTGGGTGGCAACTGATCAGAATCAGAGCCTTGTTTTGTTTTTGAGTGCCTCCTTGGAGGCGATTGGTCGGAGTCTGAAGCTTCTCCTTTTAGTGGTTTTTTTCGCGGTGGTGACTGGTCAGAGTCTGAATCATGCTTGTTCTGAGCCCTCTTTGCCAGTGGTGACCGCTGAGGATCAGGTTCAGAAAGTTTTTTACTTGATAATGAACTGGGCTTTCTTCTGCCAGGGGATGAATCTGACAAAGAAATAAGGAATGGTTTAGCGTAGTTTTTATATAACTAAACACCAAAATTACTTTTCTAATGTGGAAGAGGTTGTTAGGCCAGTTAGACTGTGAGGGGATGGCAGCAAAAACACTGGCCAGAATATATCGATATTTTTGATTTATCATTTAGCACATTTCACTGTACCAATTTTATTGGATTTTAACACTATGAATCCCAATATACAATATTATTTTCTAGATTAAGACCTCGTAAAAATTACTAAGCAAGAGTCTTCTCATAGTGACTTCTGAAATATTTAGGAGTTCCAGCAGAGTGACAAATATGTTTCAGTTTGACCTTCCACTATCAAGCAATCAAATGGGATGGACATCAACTACTTAATAGGTATTTTACCAATATATATCCATTAAATAATATTGTGATATACTGTACACCAACTGGAAGGTTTTCTGGTTGTTGTGATGTTTATGTCTTTGCTAGTATGACCTTGCCCTATGCAGAAAGAGACCAGGTTCAGCCTCAAAAATCACTTTTCATCACCTTTCTCACCTTTACTTTGTGACTTCCCCGATTTCCCTGACCGTTGCCTAGAAGGCGACAAGCCTGGAGAGTCATGGCGACCACTTCTGGGAGGAGATATCTCTGGAGAGTCATGACGACCCCTCCTTGGGGGGGATGTGTCCGGGGAGTCATGGCGACCTCTTCTGGGAGGGGATATATCTGGAGAGTCATGACGACCTCTTCTTTGGGGGGATGCGTCTAGGGAGTCATGGCGACTACTGTTTGATGCCACAGGCTCTAGATGTTGATACTCTCCTCCTTCCCCCTCTTCTGTGTCTTCATTTTCATCAGCTATTTGTAGAGGAGACAAAGTAAATAAGCTTGTTCAGCCTAGAGAAAAAAAAAGTATCTTTACTTCGTTCAAAAATACCAATTACCTCCAATCACTTTCCATCTATTGCTGGTTCTGAAGGCTTCCAGCTGTTTCACTTCCTCTGGTCGATCGTCAATCATCTCAGCAATCTCAGTAGACAAACACAAGAGATGAAGTTTGAAGAGTGTTCGGCGATATGAACATTTGACAACCATCATAGATTTTGCCGTGCCGTCTATTTCTTTATACATATGCTTGCGTGAGAGCATTGTCGACAGTGTTGCAAGTTAATTTAAAATGACATATACCATGACTGTTTTTTTTTTTATCAATATCGCCCACTCCTAAGATATGACATGTCTTTAATCAAAGCGATGCAATTTTCTACATACAGCTAAACCTACCAAAAACCTTTGAAAATTACAGAAATACGTGTATACAATGAGTGTACACGGCATGTTTATCAGGGGGACATGCTGAAGTTAGCGGGATAATCACTGCACGAGAACGAATAATATAACGTTATATCTATGAATGAATGGGCACAGGCTAGCCAGCTAGATGGAGATAGCTAGCTAACGTAAAGTTCTTACCACTGGTGCTTCCTCTTCGTCCTCTTCAATCTCCTTCTCCTCTATGGCCATCTGTTTCCAGTCTATGTCATCATCTACTATTTTAAGTCTTTGATAAGAAGTAAAAGTGAGTTAAGTACATAAACGTTTCACTCAAAAACGAAGTTTATTACAACGAGCGGCGCTAAGCCCAGCGACAGCGACCTCAGCTAACGTTAGCTTAACACACACAACCTGCTTGACAACAGCTTATTTAAAACGTATCCGCCGACTCACCCTTTTTCAGGAACCTTACGTCGTTTCTTTTTAAGCTTCCCCTTTGACTTCTTTGCATCTTCGTCGGCGGATAAATAACGTTTTAGGTACTCAGCTTTAGATAGCTCTGATCCACTGCTGCCATATGAAGCGGCCATCATTATGTTATCGGAAACTACGGATAGCACAGAGGGTCATGAACGCAAATTTCAGCCAACTCGGTCAAATACGAGACGAGAAGCTCTGCTCAGGGTTTATGTCATGTAATGTCAGTCAATACTATTTTTGCCTCTTTGGATTGTAAATGTAACCGGCAAAAGTGTGTGTGTGTGTGTGTGTGTGTGTGTGTGTGTGTGTGTGTGTGTGTGTGTGTGTGTGTGTGTGTGTGTGTGTGTGTGTGTGTGTGTGCGCGTGCGTGTGTGTGTGTGAGTGAGAGAGATTTATGAGTTTTTGTAATAAAGTGGGCGTGGGCAGCTTCACTGTCATGAAAAGTGAGATTATGAATTCAAAGTGTCAATGGGAAAAATGGCAATATAACAACACCCTACCTAACTAACTTGCATGTTCACTTGTTTTACAGCTGTGCAATACTCTTTCCAGTTCTTAATGGTTGATTTGATTAGCCAGCCGTGTGCTTTTCAGTCACCTTTTTTTTTTTTTTAAAGTTGCCTTGAGTGTAACTTTGTCCTCACAGTGGAGGTTTTTGTCACAATACTTACTTAAAGATACAGGCATATATTTAATAAATTAATCTCCCATGCCAACACACAAGTGATCACAATTGATCTAATTAGTGACTTTTAAAACCAACTGGCTACACCCAGTATGATTTAGGTGTGTCTTATTAAAGGTGGTCAATACTTATGCAGATTAGTATTATGTATCCTATTTTTGGAATTAATTCAAATCACTTTTACATTAAGGGGTCTTTTTCAGTATATCCGTTTAGGAACAATAACACATTAAATCTACTTTGATTTAACATTGTGAAACAAAAAGACATGAACATGTCCATGGGGTTTGTATACTTTTTTATACTGTAGGCCTCACCCGTACACTTATCACCCTACATTAAAACATAAAATGCATAAGTTGTAATTCTAATCATGTTGTCATTATTAACATTAGTAACACTTTTCTCCAAAATAATGGAGCTTGTGTGCACAACACAGCTTTAAAAAGCAGTGAAATCTCCTGTTATTTCCATCTGTGTCACAGTTCTGTCCCACTATTATAAACACTGAATTCACAACAAATCAATGTCTCACTCTAAATAGCATCCCTTTATTGAAAACAAATGCAGTTTCCAAAGTCATATTTACATGACAAGTTACATACACATACAGCTATGTGTGCCTCTGCAGCAAAAAGCACATCTCTAAACATTTCTGTTGAGTCAGCTTCCTTCTTTGTGATCAAAGAGGGTTATGAAAACATTTTAATACTATTTCAGTGCTCTTGGGAGGAAAACAAGAGAAGGAGAGACAAAGTTGCAAGCTATTGACATCTTACTGTATCAACATGTGGGTGTTATTGACGCTGCGTGGTTAGATGTGGGTGTGCCAGCACAATCCTGCATGTTTTTTTTAGCTGTGCATTTGATAGGAGAAGAGTAGCAGACAAACGATCCAGGAGCAGGAGCTCATCAGAAACATGCTCACAGCTGAACATGGGACAAGTTGTTCTGCAGAGGAAAGAAAAGAAAAGTGGGATGCAACAGTTGACAAAATCCTCGGAGCCACACACACACACACGCACACACACACACACACACACACACACACACACACACACACACACACACACTTACACATTTTAACAATTTATTTAAGTCCACTCGAAGGGAACAATTTACAGGGACATAAATATTATAGCTGCAGTTACGTAAATACATATACAAAATCATCACACACACACGCACACACACACACACACACACACACACACACACACACACACACACACACACACACACACACACACACACACACACAGTCAATCCACCTACCTCTCTCCACGTTGATGCTGGCAACCTCCCCAGATATTTTGCACATGTAGGTGGTGTTGTGTGGGAGTTTGTCTGTGAATTCGGTCAGGGTCATTCTGTAGCCGTGAGGCTCCAGCTCCTCCACATAGCTTTTTTCTTTGAACTGTCCCTCTGCTGATGAACCAGACACATTGGTGTTAATAAGGGACTCTTTGGTTCCAGAGGACCAGGAGAACTCATAGCTGTTGATCTTGTTGGGCTTGGGCTCAATCAGACAGTCTACTCTCAGGTCGTTGTCATCTTCAACACACACGGATATCAGATCACACTTTGCTGGAATCAGCAACACTGGGGAAAAACAAAGACAAGCATTATGAGAAACACAGAGTGGATGAGAGCATGTGTAAAGATATATTTAATTGCAAACTTTATTATAAGCATTTTTCACAAAAGTCTCCAAATACAAGAAAAGAAATATTTAGTAATAATACGCAATTCTTACCTCCCAGCACTCCAAATACAATCAGAGACTTGAGCATGATGAAAAAGCACCCATCCAACTTTGAAAAAAAGAAGAAAATAGCAAATTACAAAGCATCAATTAAAAAGAAATGTAAACACTTGTTTTGCAGTGACACAACAAATTGAGTTATGATCCATTTAAATCAGTGCTTCTCAACCAGCAGGTTGCACTTTCCTGACAGTTGTGAGGTCATTCTGGGTGAGGTCATGTACAGAGACAAACATAGAACAAAAAGATACTATGGGTAATTAATTAAAAAATACAAAATCTTTGTGTTTAGCAAACATGACTTATGGGTTACAAGCTGACAAGGTTGAGATGCTCTGATCTAAACTGCTGTAAATGTCCTCTGGTTGCCTCCAGAACTTGATCTGAGCCCACCTGTGGTCCAGTCCAATGACTGGACATGATTCAGAGTGAAAGGCACAGATATTTTCTCTTTCCTGTTTTATTGCCTGTTTGTTATACTTTTCCTCACATTTCTCCAATGACCTCGACATAGTTTTGCATTTGTCAGAATCCAAAGTCCAATATTACATATTTTTTTAATGTTAAGTTATAGACTAATGTTTACACATCTCTGCACATACGTAGTTTCTTTTATTATGCCCTGCGTACCTAATGTTCTAGCATATTCTTTGTGTCCCTGATTTGACACTAGTGCTCTTATCTGTTCCCCAAGCTGCAGCTGAACACCTTTGAGCAGTCTTACCTCCTTTCAGGGCTGGATGATGTAGCAGCTCCTGCCTGCGTGCTCTTATCCGGCTGGGGGATAAACAGCTGGTGACTTCAGTGTGCAGCAACGCAGAGCATCACACTTCTGAGACGAGGTAGGAGCAATACAGTGAGGTGGAGAGAGAGATAGTGGGAGGGATAAGGGTGGACCAGAGAGCGCTGATTCGTCTGTATCCTCTGCAGTGCCTGGTGGAGGACACCAGGAGGACTGCAAAACTCTGTCAGCCTCATCATTTTCACCAGCAGCTTGTTATGACCTTGTTCCCTTACCTCTCTGGTCCTCTCCTCACCTTTGTCTCATTTCTGGAGCTCCACTTCTGTCCTGATGTCCCCTTCATGTCTCTTTATGTGGTAGTCTCCCTCACATTTCCACTTTTAAAGCTGCTCTTATACATTATAAATTACGTCCACAGAGATTAGAGTGGTTATTGTAATGTGCTCTGTCTAACAAGCACATACCTCTGCACTTACTGTGGTGAAAAGACTGACCACCTTATATCATGTTTCAAGAAAATATAAAGAGATATGTCCTTTTACTGACTTCCTGTTTGCACAGTATTAATGCATGTTACCACAGGGTGAATTTGTGACCCACTAGAAATTTCTAGAACTGTCATGCCAAATGACTCATGTAAAATGGCTCAGTGTCTCCACCCTAAGGCCAATAATAGGAATTTCATGAAATAAGTTGGAAGCAGATTCAAAGCCTGCATCACAAGGTGCCTTTTTTGAGAGTGAGAGAGCTAAATATTACAACAACTTATATAACAAAAGTATGTCTGGAAAAAAGTAATAAGTAATCTAAATAAAGTGAAACATTTTGTAGGTAAACTAATACTTATTCACTGCCTTCACCCACTACATAGTCACAGAGTACTGTGCCGTTACCAGCATGCTCCGTGCAGGAGGCAGGAAAACATCTGGACAGGTACTTAGACAGGTGTTTAGAAGATAACGTAGATTGCTCACATTCATACCACCAGTCCACCTGCCTTACATGTGTTTGACCTTAATGAGTAACCTGGTAAACCAATGTCAAATTCCTTGTTTGTTTGCGCAAACCTGGCCAATAAAGCTGATTCTGAAACCCTACACAAAAAGGAAAACATATAAACTAAATTTTTGGGCTGCATGAGCTGAAAGTACTACATTACATAGTAACATTTAAAGAGTTTGGAGTTTGTCTGAGACAAATTTAAAGAACTACAAGGATAGAGTTGTAGCACAGAGGGTTCATGTTAGTGAAAATTGACAAAAGGCCTAATTACTGTAATCCATTCCTCTTGACAATGTAGGGCAAACAAAAAACGGCTAAATGATCTAAAAAATGATAAATATGAAGACATTTTGTGTGGCTTTTCATATAAACATTGCTTTTCCTGATCACCAATGATATTACAACCATATTTTATATGAATTTTGTTGATCTACATGCAACTATTTTGCATTAGCAACATGTTTTGATGGAACATGAATGGATTTCCCTTTAGCTTATCAGACAGACGTGCCATGGTGCCGCCTACATAAGCTTTTTCTCTTTTATGTTCAGGCATATTCAGACAAAGTCTCAGATATTATTTTTCATTAATTCATATATTCATGTATAATTAAAGACACACATATAATTTGTGTCTAGGGCTGCAACTTACAATTATTTTCATTGTCGATTAATCTGTTGATCATTTCTTCGATTAATCAATTAGTTGTTTGGTCTATAAAATGTCAGAACATTGTGAAAAATGTTGATCACTGTTTCCCAAAGACCAAGATGACGTCTTCAAATGTCTTGTTTTGTGTGTTTATGTGTTATTCCTTTTAGTCCTTGTTTCAGTTGGCTTACTATTTTCTTTTCCCTTGTCCCCCTGTACTTGTGTAAAGCGTTTCATGAAATGCGCTATTTAAATAGAAGTTATTATTACGTTGCTTGCTACAACAAACTCTTAATGTTTTGGCTCGTGACACAGTGACAGTGAAACGTTGCCTGGTTTAGCTCACGATACATCCAGGCTTAGTTACCGTATGCAACACTTGAAATGCAACGATGCATCTTTAACGTATTCTCTTATTGTAAATTAAGGATTTTCTGTCAAAGCAAAAACATTCATCATAACTATATGACCTCCTGGTAACGCTAACTAAGTAATACAGTGGGTAATACAGCAATGTAAAGAAAAAACCTTTACAACAGCAGGTGTGGTAAAAACACTACCACTTAAGGGGCCGCTGGAATCATCACAAACTAAAAGTTACATATAGCCATTTAAAGACTATCAGCTCCACAAAACTCTCTCTGTATTTCTCAGTATGGCTATGTTCAGAAACTGGTGTCGTCCGGCGACTTTCGCTGGCAGGAAATCGAGTGAAGATAATGACCTCTTCTGAAGAGTCCATTAGGGCTGGGCGATATGGAGAAAATCAAATATCACAATATTTTTGACCAAATACCTTGATATCGATACCGCAATGATATTGTAGTGTTGACTACTGGTGCTTTCACAAAATATTTACACAATGAGATTTTTGATAAATAACCATCAGTAATGTGGATATAATGACTAAGTGGGTAAAGGCAAATAATAGAACAGTTACAACAGTCTGGTAAGTTCAGAAAATGATTTACGGCAGGTAGACCAGCTCTACAGCATCTCATAGACACACATTGTGATAGGTCACAGATTTCGACGTAACATCGGAAAAGCCTGTGTTTGAGTATCCAGCCAGGTAAAAGGTAGATTTCTTTATATAGGCCCTCAGCTATGTAATAGCCTATGTCTATTCAGCAGGTGTGGTAAATACACTACCGGTTTTGTCCAAAGCGGCCGCTAGAATCAACACAAACTGAAAGTACATAGCCACTTTATTGTGCTCTCGAATGAATAATTAATTAAATATATAACAAAACTCACCTTTGTGCCATTAGTATGGTCTTGCATGTGCCCTTCAAACGCTCACTATCACTTATTCAACATGGTATTATTTTGATTTCAGGCTTAGCATATATATGTGAATACACTGTGCTATGTAAACATAACGGTGTGTTATCTTTGAGATCCCTTAAACGGGTGTGGGGGGGGCAGAGCCCCTGGGAGCTAATTCCTGTATCATGTAGGCCTACGTCCCTGTCTGGGCCCCCTAATTGCATCTATTGAGTCTGCTGATTTAAAATAGCCTGACTGCGGCTTTTTTTTTTTTTTAACTAAATGAGCACTAGCTGCCTGGCGGCTTCTCACTCAGCTCAGCCCTCACAGAGTGACAGAAAGTTCCCGGTCGGGACTGGGGGTAGGCTATCTCGGAAATAATCTGCCCACGCGTTAAGCTGCTTTATCCTCGCCAAGCCTCAGTCGGACAGAGACCGAACCAGCTCTGCTACCTCCCACAGGGAAGTTGGAATTATAGTGGGAGAAAGAAAAAGTGCCACAGGGTGCGGAATTAAGTTTGACAAATCTTTGTTTTGTGAATTAGAGGAGTGTGTTTGTCGCATACATGCAAACCTGACAGGACCCTGACGAACAGACCTGAAGCTGAACCCGCCGTGTGTTCAGCCTGGGAGGCAGGAGGCGTAAAACAAGTGCACCCTGAGAATTTAACCACAGCGAGAAGCTGGCAACGGTGGTTTGGGCATGGACAGCACTGGACTTTGGATATTCCTGATAACAACTTGTCTTATTCCAGGTAGGCTGCTCTGCGTTTCTCAGCACCTGTTAAATAAATATTAGTGATGTGACACTGGTGATGCGAGTCCTGCTAAAATACATGCTTTCTCTGTATCTAATCTATAGCCTTCCAATCACAAAGAAGGAGGTAGACACAGCGAGGAGTCGAAAAGTAGTCTATGAACACGGATACATTTAAAGTAGAAAATCATCATAGTTAGGCTATAAAACATAATTGTTGTATTTTAAATTGGTGGTTGCTTCATAACCGTATCCTGTATTGTTATGAGCTTGGCCGTTTAAAACATATTTTAGTTTGATAAACTTTTTTGTATTTATATGAATATACAGTGTTAAAAGTGTCTTGTCTATTTTACATTATTGTTACATATCATATAAGTGCTCATTTAAAGACTTATCATCACCCAGTAGTCACAAGCTAGTAGTCACTCTTGATGTATTTTGATTGATTAATTAATTATTAATAAAACATTTACTATTGTTTTATAGTAAGAGTTCTTGTATCAGTTCAAGTATCAGTAATATTACTATTTTCTGAATTTCTCAACTATTGTATAAGCCATTTGTTACAATTTATCAACTAATTGTAAGGGGTGCCTGCTTGTGATTGTTAAAATGAAGTTATTTCTTTATATACTGTAGGCTATAGATTTATTTATTTTCATTTTAACTTTCATCAGTGCAGCTCTAATTACGTTTATCATTTAGTCATTTACTCCTGATCAGTGCAGAAGTCAAATCAGACCATTTCAACAAGCTTGCATATTTCAGTCAGTCATACAGTTGTCAACTAAACTCGCCTGGCAGGTGCACTGGGGGTAATCACACTGAGATGTGCCCGTCCCTGCAGATGCATCCCCACATCATACAGTGTTATGTGTGTGTGTGTGTGTGTGTGTGTGTGTGTGTGTGTGTGTGTGTGTGTGTGTGTGTGTGCGTGTGTGTGTGCGCGCGCAAATGAATGAATAAATAAATGAATGAATGAATGGACAACTCTTGCCTCATTGTAACAGTTGCAGCTGTGTAACCACATTAAGCTGGGACTATATAGCTAGCAGTAGACTTGTGGCTGTGTAATAAAAGAGGGGTGATGGTATATATATATATATATATATATATATATATATATATATATATATATATATATATATATATATATATATATATATTACATAATGACAAAAGTCATTGTGGCAGCATATGGATGTGTTTAGCTGCTGTGATTGTTTTTTTCACTAAGTTAGTGGTAAACCCCCCATGTGCTATAGTTGAGCAGTAATTTGCTGGTGTGTGTATGTGTTTTTACTGAGTGTGAGGCCATGCCATGTGTGGGATTGTCATGTTGAAGGACAGAGCAGTGGATTAGAGCTGCACAGGGAGCAGGAAGGGTATAACAACATGATAGCTGCCAAGTCCTAGCCTGCTGATTGTTGCTGCAGTGTGTGTCTTATACTGGCTGGTGCAGACTCAGAACACTTCAGACTCAGAGTTTGTCAGAATCTGTTGGGTGCCCCAGTAGGTTGAGGCGAGTGCTGTGACAGGCAATCACTGGTATGTTTTCACATGTAAGTTTGCAGTCCTCCACTACAAAAAGACACACAGGCTGAGACTGACAGACAGGCATCCTCATGAATGTTTGTATAATCCACTCTCTGCAGCTGGAACACACAGACACTACCCCACAGAAATAATCCAGCACAAGCACTCAGACCTTCTGTCCATTTCCTCTTTTGTTTGTCTCTTCATTCTCCACCTCCCTCTCCAAAGTCGGCCAATTAAAAGTATTTTTTCCCCTTTATTGTCTCTCAATCAGTTGAGATATTCTATATTTCTCTCTATTTCCTCTTTATCTCTTAGGTTTTTATTCTCCTCTCATGTCCCAAAACACAGACCCAGCAGCAACAGTCATCATAATCCTGTGAGCTGCCCGCTGAACACCAGCCAAATGGACACTCCACGTTCCTACAGTGCCACAGAGATTACACATCCACACAAACATGCACACATATCCATGCGTGTGCACACAGATCCCAATCACAAACAATGAGAGATTAGAATTGATTTAGCCAAAAATGAAGGGAGAAGAAGTGTTTTTCTACATTTCAATCAGGCAAAAAAATTGAGAGCAGCACACATAATTTGGGCAAGAGTCAGTTTCCGTTGTTGGTAAAGCTGTTCTTTGCACTGCAATATATTGGTTTATAGCAACAACAAAAAATAGCTGCTATGGAAAATAACAGCCTAGTCACAGGTAGTGGTGTACTACTTTCAGGCTGCACATAATTATGCAACAGTGAGGTTTTAGTCCAAGCATTGTGTATGTTTTTGTGTGCCTGTGTTTCAGTTGGCCTTTACTGTGCTTCAGGTTTCCCTACTTTGTAAGTCACAAGGCCAAAGACACAAACTCAGTGTGTAATCCCCGATCAATCACAGATTTGATGGCTTTAAGATTAAACAGTTAATCTTTCTCTCTCTGTGTTTTTTCATTTTCTCGTCTGTCGCATGAGGTCAGTTTTTTTGTAATCTCGCAATGCCAGACCTATCTCCACAGTGCTGTGGAGTAAGGTCTGGCTACACCACAGATACTGTAACAAATTACTGTAAAAATACAAGATTTTGCTTACAGTAATTTGCCGTTCTTCCTAAATACAGTGGAATACTGTAAATGTTGAGGCATTTGAGGAACAAAATATTAACATCAAGCTGCTGTACAATTTAACGGTATACTACAGTATGTTTTTCTTTTTCAGTAGCCAGGTTGAGTACACCCACAACTCTTTTAAAATCATTTGGCATTGGCATCAAGTCCCCACCATTTCATGGAGAGACTAATCGGAAAAATATAATGTTACACTAGAGATTTAATACAAAGAAGTACAAAAAATAAGAAGAGAAAGAGAGAAATGAGAGAAATTTTGCCCTGATTGTGAGTGACTGCTGGGTCAGCACAGAGGTTGATGGTGCGCATCCTTGGCTCACATACTACACATCGCACATCCTCCGCCATCCTGCTGCTAAAGGTAATCTAACAAGGTAATTGTGTTCTTATCAAATTCAGCAGGCTAGCTAAACTGTGTTACCAGTGTTTATTTTGTCCTTGTTGTGACAAATTGGGATGCATTGGTACATTTGGTTAATGTATATGGCATTATCATTTGATGTCAGAACATTATTTTTATTATATTTATTTTATATGCAAACTGTTCTAAAATAATTTAAGGATAGCATTGTTGTTGGTATTTTATATTTGTAGTTTAGTAAGACCAAAGTCCTAAAAATCTGTCTGCTTAACACTGCTTGCAAAGTTATCCATTGCTTCAAAAACATCAATGTCTCCTAATGGTTCACAATTAATTAGAAGTAAACAACTCAAATACTGTCATAATGTTAACAACTCGTCTTTTGTAATTATATTTAGTTGCTTATTATTATAAAATAATTTCTACAAGTTATATAATTGTCTCATGATTAAGACACAGAGGTAATTTTCATAAGAAAACATTGCTGAATGTTTATTTAGTGAATATGATGTGGTTCTGTATTAAGTGCAAATAACCCTAACCCACCAAACCTGATATCTTACAATCTTATTTTATTACATTTTATGCGCTTTCCTCAATCAACCCTGAGAGTTAAACAAAGGCAACCCAGGGGAAGGTGGTGTCGAAGAGGACGGGAGGCTGGTCCATAAAAAGGCAGCTAGTGTGGCAACCCTCATCAAAAACTTCTTGGACATTGATTGGGGATTCGTGTAGTCGACAACCCATTGCCACACAAGATATTCATATTCTTCAGTTAAGTTCTGTTCAGTCAAATTGTGCAGTTCCAGGCCAGTTGTTGATTTGTTGTTCTATTAAATTAAATGTTTTATCTTAATGTGTTTTTTTAACAAATGTATTTTAATATGGCAATATAAGCCTGAGTAATGTTTTAATGGATTTATTATCTTTATATGTATGAATTGTGTTTGATTGTTAATTGGCTTGAATAAATGCCTAATACAGCCAAAGGCCATTTCTTGAAGTCATTTTTATATTAAGCATTTTTCAGAGCGTTGTACAAATTTTAAATCATAAGCTTTAGCCGTGTTATACTGTGAAGATCACATTGAATAGTACTTTTAAAATGCATTTTATAGTAATACGTTGATAATGGAGATAGGAACACTGAAATAACACAAACAGATGACATCATCTTACCGTAAAAATTTCCATTTATACAGCAATAAACTGTCATTATAATTTACAGT
Organism: Zingel zingel; assembly: GCA_023566125.1. Lineage (NCBI taxonomy): Eukaryota > Metazoa > Chordata > Actinopteri > Perciformes > Percidae > Zingel > Zingel zingel. The sequence goes on from CM042328.1 coordinate 19,205,912, forward strand.
AGGTACACCGTAGAATTACAGTAAAGAGCAGGTAAATGTAGCTGCCAGTTTTTTACTGTAAAGCTTATTTATACAGAGTACCATAACATTTTTCTTGCAGTAATAAACTGTCATTAGAAATTACAGTAGGCACACTGTCAAATTATAGTAAAGAGCAGGTAAATGTAGCTGCCAGATCTTTACTGTAATTTAACGGGGAGATTTGTTACAGTGTACATTCTGCGATAGGAGAAATAAACGCTCTGGGTTGTTTGCATTTTTTCAAACCAATCATAATCATCTTCAGCAGCGACGGTGGTTCTGCAAAATGGTCTCGGGAAGGAACTTGTTATAGTGGAACATTTGCACCCCGCAAAAGAAAACACCACATAAAATATTAAACAAAGTTAACTGTTCACACAATACAGTAACCCATGCTATTTGAATTAGATGGATACATGGTTAAATGTAATTTGCTCTTACCAGTGTATCGCAGTGTGTACTTCGTCCATAGCAATCCCACCAATCGGTCCAAAAAGTCCTAGTTAGAGAGTAAATGCCGTAAACATCGTCTTTGTAAATCTTTACAATTATTCCCAGAAAGAACCAAGCAGGCCTGCCTTGTTGCACCATCCAAATTGTCTTCAAAACTTGCCATATTCAGCATGAAGCAGCATTTGTTGTTGTTTCCCGTAGTGAACGGAGTTTGAGAACAGCAACACACAGAGAGCGGAAAAATTTCAGGCAATTATCCTGAAAATGTACTTCCAATGATCCAGACTAGTTAGTATCTGTGGCCTTTCTTGTTGCTAAAGGTAGATGTAGTTTGCAGTTGAATTTGATGATAACAGATCTTGAGTTGTTAGTGTCATTTAGTTTGTTTCTAGGGTGAAATCTTGTATCAGAGTGACCAGCACTCTTTTTGTAATCACATTGAGGCTTTTCAGTTTAAATAAAGGTAAAAAAGTATCATATATTTTATTTTTTATTGGTGTTTGCCCAAATCTGTAAACCCTTTACCAAAAAGCCTACAGCAAAACCTTTCACTGTCCCTCTGTTGAACTCTCTCACAATACGAGAAAAGGTTACAAATGGCTCGTCACATAATGAGAATGATAGAGGATATCCACTCAGGATGTGAAAAAAAGCCCAACACCACGCTGTGATGCTCTTGCTGTTTTTGCATGTTGACCATTCAAGTGTGAAACAATATCACTATTGTTTTGTTACGTTCCCATGGTCGTCTCTTGCCAGTGGGCTGGTGAGATAATTTCCTATTGTCTAAACAATAGAAGAATGTGAATGGACTTGGAATAGACACAGCAGAAAAGAGGAAGTTGAAAGAGATGTGGGACCAACAAGATATGAAAGTGTCTGTGTGCGTGTGTGTGTGTGTGTGTGTGTGTGTGTGTGTGTGTGTGTGTGTGTGTGTGTGTGTGTGTGTACTAGTAGTAGTAGTAGGGTGGGGGTGGGGTTGTTTGTATCAGAAAGGTAGGCTGTCTGACTATTCTGCCCTAACCTAAAGCCCATAATCAGCTCAGCAACAGAACTCAGGGGGGACTTTTAGTGTGTGTGTGTGTGTGTGTGTGTGTGTGTGTGTGTGTGTGTGTGTGTGTGTGTGTGTGTGTGTGTGCGTGTGTGTGTGTGTGTAAAGGATAGGGTTTAGACACAAGTAAAAGTATTTTGACAGTTTTTTTATCGCTTTTGTAAAACTATGTGATAATAGTACCAAAGCGATAAAAAAAAAAAAACTTTTATGTTTTTCCACATTGACTATGGACAGAAGATGGATGAGATGATAAATATGCAAATATTGTTAATGTTGGAAAAAGCCAGGAAACCTGTTTCCAGTCTTTGTGCTAAGCTAAGCTAACAGATGCTGGCTCTAAATACAAATGTATCCTACTGACATGAGAGTGGTATCAGTCTTTTCAGCGTCTTTCCCAAAATGCTGGGGAATAAAACTATTCCTTTAATAGATGTCATCATACATTTCTGCTACAAATTATCACAGAAACATCCTCGAAACAGCAAATCTTCTCTTAAATAAAATTCTCAGTTTACCATGAATCATGAAATATTGTTGTAGTATTATGGCATAGTCATAATCAGACATAAACAAGATACTTCTATGAAGCATTTGATACATTTTAGAAAAACACATTTTAAATGTTTATCTTGACAACATTATTACTGGTGGAAAAACGTTAAACCACTGAATGTCTTTCTTATAGGGGTATAGAGGGTATAGAGGTATGGAGGTTTAAAAACCTGCATAAACAAATTTGTTAGAACTTAATCTATAGAATACTTCCGCAAAAACATTTTTAAAAATTTGAAAAGTGGGCACGTGAGGCACAGTGAACTCCTTCTCTAATACAAAACTATTAAACTTATTAATATAACCAAAACATGAGACTCAGGTTTGTACTTGACATCATGTGATGATGTTGGTCATATTTTTGATGATTGTCAGCAGTGCAGAGGTCTATCTGTATTTTGAAGATTTTGCGTGTGTGTTTGCATGCATAGAACATGCACAAATGAACCATTTACCAAATACATGTTTGCATATTAAATGCTTTTTCTACAGATTTACATTATGAGACGAGCCAAAACAAATCTAATAAAGTAGGGAATTAATACACTCTAATCATTATATTCTAATCGTGTTTTCATCATTTAGGCGATGGGAAACTAGATAAGCACACTAACATGCTGTGCTTTTTTTTCTGGGAATGTGTAAATCTTTTGTTTCATAAATCAATTTTAACTAAATCTCACAATTCAGTTTGCCATCAGTTGAATTTGAATTATTGTGGTTATGAATGAGATGCCGGTTTTATTTCAAGCAAGTCTTAGGTGGCAGCAGAGCAAACCTATTGCATTCAATATATACATTCAAGCTCCGCAGAATAAACAGTATTGTTTATAGCGTTCTGTTTACTGTGAACTAACTAATTAATTAACTAAACTTTAAAGGTGCAGACACACCAACCCGATTATCGGCCGTCGGACAGTCTGGCGAGGTCGGTGACCCGAGTCTGTTTGGTGTGTTCCGCGCCGTCGTCAGTCGGAGGAGCCGTCTGCATTCATTTGGGCCGATTTGACTTGTTGAATCGGCCAGTGGTCAGTCGGACTCAATGACCAATTACCGGAAATGACGAGCGGGATGAGCGTGACAAACGCCTCTCAAAATCTGATGAAAATCTTTTAAACTGACCTTTGTGAATCTGAAATGAAGACAGATGAACTATTATTGTAAATTACGAGATCGTATTCCGAACGAGCCGCCATGATGGTCTGGCTTCTCCCGAATTTCAAAGCCATTTTTTTCAAAGCCACATTCGTTCGGAATACAATCTCGTTCGTCCAATCAGCTGCCGGTTTTAATTTTTTGGCCGACAATACGGAATAGTGCCGCCTGCTGTTACGTATTGCGCACGTGCAGAACTTAAGCTCAAGTCGGTGTCACTTCGGTGTGTTCTGTGGCACTTTTTTGACCAACTCAGGGAGACTGATCAGTCTGACTGCCTTTTCTGCCAACGGTCAATACTTTTAATTCATTGTAATTTTTAAGTACATGAATCCAACTGTTCATGAGATTTGCAAAGACCTTGATTCTTCTCTGTATTTCAGAGCTGATTGGCTTTCTGTTCTTCCACACCTCATTGTTGAATGTTTTTAGTCTGTCATTCAGAAATACATAAAGTGATGGTGTTGTCAGGGATTTTTACAAGTCATCCAAATTAAACAACAAAATGTATCATTTGAGCATCATAGTACACCAACGATTTAGCAGTGCACTTCTATAACATCGTTGGACTCAGGATGGACAGTAAAAAAAAAAGAAGGAAAAAAATTGATGCAGCAGAAGAGACACACTTTTATTTCACACATTCCTCCTTTTCAAAACCTACCACCTACATTACCCAAAATGCAACTCGCCAGCTGGCAGTTCTTAACTTAAACGTAACATTGTTTTGGGGCATTTAAGAGTGCAGTCTCAAAACTGTTCAACTATACACTGCATGTAACTTTTAGCCTACTTCAAATATTGTGTCCAGTTGGAAAAGAGAACAAAGAAAATAATGTATTACAGTTTATACTTAACTACAGGAAAACATGAAAAAATATGATAACATGTCAGAACAAAAGTAGCATTGAACCCTGCTTGATTTCAGTCTGTGCACATTAAGTTCAACAAACCTCTAGAAAATCACCACAAAAAACATTGGTATGTAAACAAAAAAGTTAGTTATTCTTAGGTTGTATAAATAACGTATTTATGTGCTATTAATGAAGCTCTTGCACAGCTCTGACAGAAATATTACTGTAGGATACCAAAATACTGTGAATGGGTTAAAGCATTACTTCCGGGTTAACAAGAGGACCTTGTCAGAGAGATGAACAGCTTTAGTTTTGATATCTGTGCTGTTAGCCTGGGGTGTTTTTGATTGTTAGCCTCTGTGATAGATACTAGACTAGAAAACTGATGGAATGATCAATATTCATCCATTAATAACATGGAAATATTGGATTACATAATGAACCATGAACAATGGCCCCTCGTTTATATCTTTAAAAAAAATACAATACTTCAAACATGGAAATCACCCCTGGGTATGGGTTACATTCACAATGTCTAATTCAGCATTGTATTCACGTAGTAAAATTTCCAGTCATCTGGTTTGTGGCATTACATGTTTGAGAAAGTTAAAAATAACCAGCTAGAGTAGGACTTCCTTTACAGTAATGTCATACATTGCTGTTTCCATAATGACATTTATAGAGTGACCAACACACACACACACACACACACACACACACACACACACACAAACACACACACACACACACACACACACACACACACACACACACACACACACACACACACACACACACACACTTACATTAGCCTACTCTATATTTGCGACCCAGTGTCTTTCATTTCCTGTTGTGAGATAAGATGCTTACTTTGGGGTAACATTATTGTCTTTTTTTAAAAGAGGAAGCCAAACAGATCTCGGGAGGTAAAAAATATGACATGATCATCATTTAGGAAATCAATGTATATGTTGATTATATGTTGCAAAGATTTTGTTTTGTTATTATGAGTCTGTATTTACCGGGCTATTTCACAAAACCTAGATAGCGGATTAAGCCGGGATTTCCCAGTTATCCTGACTCAATTTAGCCTTGACTCGGTTGTTGCCTTATTATCAGCCTGCATTAAATTCAATAGGTGCATATTGCTGTTCAGTTAAGTACTGTTATTATTTAAAGTTGTGACCATTATTTTTTATAAGTATTCATGTGACAGTTATCGTTACTGGTATATTGCTGTATGAAAACTTGCTGTTCATATTGTTGTTAGAAGTTTGATGAATATATTACGACAGTTGTTGAGATAATTAGAAAAGACTAATGAAGTCGTAAATGTGTTTTAAATTAAGTCTGTTACTAAGGGCAATACATAAAATGCTGTACATGTGTGTTTCTAAAGTGGACCAATGCACCTTAAATTATTTTAGTTAATTCATTTTGTATTCTTTAAACCTACATTGTGTAATTTTGAGTTGAGTTTTGAGTTGACCCCTTTGTTCTTTCACAAATATGTACTCATTCATGTGTAATTACTTCCACCAACTAATCAAAGTATTCTCGTAAGCGTAGAATCTAACATTCAGAATCATTCAGAATACATACTCGCTCGAATGACGGCAGCCATGTAGCGCCTCCATCTTTAAAATACATTAGCCAAAGAGGGACATACCTCCGCATTTCGCCCTCTTACACCTGTTGGCACCGTGACGAATGCAAGGGGGAGATTACTCGCCAGGGAAGCGAAAAAGAGAATTAAAACAATAACGCGACAGAAAAAACAACGAGACCAAAGTTAATATTGGAGTGGCTAGAACAGCTGCGTGTAAACATGGAGAGAGCTAATTTCGGGTTCGGCCACCGTAGGAGGAAGAGCTAGAAAGTAATATTCAGTTGGTTGTCACATACAATTCCACCACTAGATGGGAGAAATTCTTACACAATGTAGCTTTAACAATAAAGGATCATGCTTGTTCCTCTTCCACGTGCATTGTATTTGGCATTCTTAGGACACAATTTGTGTTGTCCAGTAAACTGGGACTATAATTTTGGAGGATTTTACAATTTTAAGAACATATCCTAATTGTACAAACCTCCCAAATTATAGACTTAGTTCACTGGACCAGTAAATATATAGTGTTGTAGGCTACTGTACATTCAGGTAACAACAGGGACAGGACACACCAATGGTTTCTGACTTTATATTTTGCTTGGGGGAAATAACTGATTAATATACTCTGTTACATTCATGTTTATAGTGTGCATGGACACATCACTTAATTATCGTTATAGTTTCTAGATTTTAGAGTCCAATTTCTTCAGTGTCTTTCTTTTCTATGTTTATATACACGAGCGAGCAAAGCATGTTGTCAGGATGGAAGGTGAGGCTTGGACCCAAATGCAGTTCAAGGATTTAATAATAAACATAAATCAGACAGCAAAGCATGACAGATCTCCATGAAACAGAAAAACACACTAACAGGAAAAATGATCCGACAAAAGACAAGGGAAAACAGAGACTAAATACAGAGGGTAATGAGGACTAACGAAGACAGGTGACACAACAGGTGAAACAAATCAGGGTGGGGCAGAACAATAAAAAAAGGCGGGAAACAAACAAAGACAGGAAGAAGCTAGATAAGACAAGGGAGAAAAGACAGACTACAAAATAAAACAGGAAACAGAACATAACAGAAAAAACAAGACTACCACAATAAAACAGAACAAAAATACCAAAACCCTGACACATGTAATATGTAAAGAAGGAAACTTGGCCTCTGTAAAAAAAAAAATAAATAAATAAATAAACGAGAAAAAGCGTGGCAGATAATAGCGGACCGACTGAATGATAGTCTAAAAATATACATTTACAAACTACTGCTCTTAACTGAAACCATTCAATGAGTCATTTGTCATCTGCAAAAACGAACAGTTTGCAACAGTACACTTTGCATTAAAAGCGAGCAGTGGAAGTTAATATGACTTAGGTAATTTATATTTTAGCCCATGAGAGAGAGAGGGAGAAACAGAGTGAAAGAGATATTTCCGCATCATATTTTAGCATTGTAGAAAATTGATCTTCATGGTAAATTTCCTGAGTAACATTATCGTCTGCTTTTAAGGCAAAGAGTACAATTGTTAATTTGTGCAAATGATTAGTAGCCTAATCCTTGAATGGTATGATTATAACGGTTTCAATTCAGAGCAGCGGTCAGGAAATGTATATGTTTAGGCTACTTACGCATTCAGTCGGTTTGCGATCATCTGCCACGTTTTCTCTCACTGTGTTTCTTTTTCTTTTATTTTTTTTTAGAAATAATGTGTTTCACGTTATCATACTTCCACAAGAAGCTGCTGCTCACTCTGTATAAAGTATGTACAATGTATATTCTCCATTATAGCATCAGTAAATCTGTGATCGACCTCGCGGTCTGTTAAGGAAAGCCGTGGACGCGCATCTATCCAAATTACTTCAGCCTGGCTCAACCTAGTCGCTCCTCCTCAGCCTGGCTTGACCGTCATGAAACGCACCAAGCCAGGCTGCACAGATTATACTAGGTCAAGCCTCACTTTATCAGTTATCCTGGATTTATAAATTTTGCTTTTGTGAAACAGCCCGTTTCAAGTAAACGTTTCAAGCTAAATTTTGATGAAAGAGGTTAAGTGTTGTTTTTTCTCCTATAAAGGAAAGAAACACACAAAGTAATCAAAACTGATTACATTTCAAATACATATGGTGAGATACTTTATGGTGGGATAATTTACAGTATATCTTTAGAACTTTAAGGAAAAGTTATTCTTCTCATGACAAGTAAATTGGCATGTCTGGATGCATTTCCATCTATTGAGCAACTTTTATTATCTATATTTATTATATAGGCCTACTATAAAGCTGCTGGCATGTGAAGAGAAATAGGGGATTTTAAATGGATTAACAATACAAGATAAATAAATGATTTCTTCATAAAAAAGTTAGTAATGATAAAGAAATACCGATGGTAAGACAGAGGTTTCTGTGTGTGTGTGTGTGTGTGTGTGTGTGTGTGTGTGTGTGTGTGTGTGTGTGTGTGTGTGTGTGTGTGTGTGTGTGTGTGTGTGCGTGTGCGTGCATATACTGTGTAACCATGTGTGTATGAGAATGAGAGCAGCCATTGTTCTGAGCTGTTTTGTTCAGTGTACCATCATTGTTCCTCATCCTGCATCATGAATAACATACATTTATTCTTTATGAACTGACCTGATTAAACAGGATATCATTTAAAGTTATCTGAAAAACACAAGTAAACACATGTGACAGGTTTACATGCTGTGGAGTTGTTGAAGGGGATCAACAAGTCAGTGGGAACAGTAATCAAACAAATTGTGCTTATTTATACCTCACTCTAATCCACAACCTTTGACCTCAGCTCACCTCTCACGCTGCTGAAATGGATTACCTTTGACAGCTGAGCTCAGCCCATCATGCTGCTGACAGTCAACCACTAAGACCATGTCAGTCTGATGCTGCCAACTTGTGTGTATTTGTGTGTGCACGAGTGAAAGTGTGTTTATGTCTTTACCTCTTGTGTTTCTCATCCAGGAAAGAATGGCCAGACTGTGGAAATGGATGATGGGAAGTGGGGATATGTTGGCTCAAAGGTGGATCTCCGTTGTCGGTTCATCAACAGCTCTCCACCTGTCAAAATCTCACAGGTATTCAGTCGTTCCCCTGTGGATTACACCCACGTGTAATCAGATTGAAACATAAAATACAAATAATATAATTCATACCCAGGACACATTTGGCAGCAAAAGAGACATATATTTCTCTTCAGCGTTGGTAGAGACCAAAAACAGATCTAGTGAATATTAAACTTACATTCATCAGGTGGACACTTGGTTTAGTAACAACTTTTGCCATATCAATTTAAAAGTTTATGGTATGTCAATGTTGCAATCACAACTTTCATTTGCCCCCAATCGGCCTTAGAAACTATTCAGGTTGCAGCATCATCATTACAGATAAAATCAGACAGTTTAGGTTCAAGCATGTGGTAGCTGAGAAATCTGATTCAAATATTCGACAGTGACCAGTTTACTTCAGTGCATGTAAACATGTTCTGCTTATCTACAAAACCTTGTTATTAGCCAGTCTCTGTGAAAGGAGGCCACATTAAAAAACACTAGATGTGTCATAGAAAGAAAATCAGAGGCTAGCTGTCACATGCTCCGTAGATTCTTGCTAATTTAGAGTACACATACAAAACAAAATGCCCAAATTTTTAATATGTGAACAGATATTTTACAACAATATGTTTTTCTTTCGAAATCACTTTAAGGGACCATTCCAGCAGTTTTGCCTGTATAACCCAATTAACTATATTATTAATTACTGGTTACAATTTCCAAATTCATCCAGGAAGTCATTTTCATTTCAGTAAGGCATTACCATTAAGAAAAGTCCCTGCTCTGAACTGCATTACCACTTAACAATAATGAATCCCATAATGCAATAACGTAAACCACTGGCTGCCAAACTTGTGGTTTGCTTTTGAAAATGGGCATTAATAATGAAAAATATAAATATGCAATATGCCTCTTAGTTAATTGGCTAAAACCATTGCCTACTCAAAATTACATGCCTAATATAACAGTTTTATGGTTCATATCAGAGCTCTTGGTGGTTCATATGAGAGCTCTTTTACACTTCCCATCATCATTTACTTCTTCAATTTTAATCCATCCTTCTTTCTCAAGGTAACATGGCAGAAACTGGTGAATGGCACTAAGCAGAACGTGGCAATCGCAAATCCTTCCCTGGGTGTGTCTGTGGCCCCGCCCTACAGAGACCGTGTCACCTTCAAGAATGCAGCAGTGAGGCGGCGGACTCCAACTCTGGAAGACACCACCATCACTTTCTCCTCGCTCCGCCTTTCTGACGAGTTCACCTACATCTGTGAATACACCACATTTCCTGCAGGGAACCGAGAAAACACTGTAAACCTCACTGTCTACGGTAAGGCAGATTTGTGATGATCTTATCCTCAAGTGAAATACATATGATGGAGATATTAAATGTAAAGGCACATAAACCTCAGCAGTTTCCCCTTGTTTCCAGTCTCTATGATAAGCTAAGAAAACCACCCACCTAACTACATAGTTAAGAGAATATAAAAGCTCCAAGACGAAACTGACAGAAGGACAGGAAGTCGCAATTGCAAATCTGTCTGCTACTTCAGCACCACGGACAGCGCCATGCATTTATACACAGCCCAGGTAGGCTACTGCTACTGTATTTCAGAGCCGTGGTCGGGGCCATAGATTCTAACTTGCACAAACCCTTAGTCAGATAAATATATAATACGTAACAATAACAATGACTACACATATGTATTTTGTTTATTTGTATATTATCTTAAATGTTTCCATCAATGTTCAACCCTCACCCCCACTGGTGAATTAAGTCTCCCAGTGCAGGGGGTACAAAAAACCCCTTTGAAATCTGAGACATGTAAAATATGTAAGGGTAATGCCCGACAAGGTGTCCATTGTCAGGTATTAATGGATGATGGCGAGGCGTGAACCGGCCGACCCCCGCCGAAGTTCATTAATACCTGACAATGGACACCTTGAAGGGCATTATATACCATGGTCGCTTGCTAAATAACATATTTTTAAAACATAAGTTTATATTTTAATTTGATTTACAATCGAAATCTAATGTTTTTCCAAACAATAACTCTGTTTCCCTGGTTACGCCTGAGGATTGGACCAATACCTGGAACAATCATTCCCATCCTTTAAGGTTCTTATGTAATGCAAACGTTGTTCAGTCGTCTAGGAAATAGGAAGGACCTTAGATACGATACGACTTGCCTCTCTTAGCAACGGGAGATATTTATAGTCCGCTCAGTTCGTGGAACCGAGTCAGAAAGCTAACGCTATGCTAGCACGATCCAAAGTCAATAACATTGTGTACAGTTGGCAATCAATACAAATAACCTTACAGTATGTTGAACAACAAGACAAGCTAGCTATCCAGGCATGACATTATCCCCAAAACAATACAACAACTTGTACGAACAATTTTATCCGCGATGTGTAACGTTACTGTCGGCCTCAGCCTTAAGTAGCGACCTGAACTGCGAACGGGATGTGAGACAATGTTATTCGTTGTGACACAAAGTCAGTTCAGAGCAGAGGTGCATAATAACTTACTTCTTACAGCGTGTGTGTTAGTGCCATCCTGTGGTGTTCAGAGGACGAGGCACTGAAGCAGCACACAGTGTTCAAATTAACAGATTCACATTTCCTTTTTGTTTTAATGGGGCACATTAATTTAGAACAGTAAACAGTCAGTTTCACCAGAAGTCCTTTAGTATGTGTCCTACATCACTTTTTTTACGGACACCCTGCAGCCAATCAGAATTGAGTAGTCACCCAGACCATGGTATAAATTGTGATATTGGGGTTTTAGCTGGCTAATGTTAGCTTGCTTGCTTGCTAACCTGTCAGCTACCACCCCAAATAGAATCTAAGTAATGAAGTTATGTGGGAAACACTGCAGCTATTTCATTAGAATGACATAACATTAATAGACGTTACTAAATGTAACGTGAAAACAACTGTAATACCTTAACTAGTCTGTAAACAGATACATTTTCATCGGCAATTGTGGTTGTGAAGACAACAACTCCTATGATCCCATATAACTGCACATATGCACGTAATCAACAAGTCTGTGTTTTGATTGAGAGAACTGTATGGAGACCATACATATTTTACATTGTGGGAATGCATCTTGGTCATTTTGTAGTTTTTTTTTCCATCAAACTACTGTTCAACAAGAAGTTGTTAATGAGGTAACTGTTGTTCATATTTTCTGTAGAGTCAAGTTATAGCTTTTACCTGTCCGCCCTTTGAATAGACTGCCGTAAATGAAACATTATACAATATTATCATGCTTTAAAACATGCTAATGCTAGATTAACTCAATGCTTGTGTTTATTTTCACTCACCCAGTTCGCCCAACAACTCAGATGACTCTGTCCACGCCGACGCTGGTGGCTCGTTCATCCAATGTGAAAACACCGGTGGCCACCTGCATCTCTGCCAATGGAAAACCACCCAGTACTATCAGGTGTGTGTGTGTGTGTGTGTGTGTGTGTGTGTGTGTGTGTGTGTGTGAGAGTGTGTGTGTGAGTGTATATATGTGCTTTAGAGGAAGGTGTTTTCTCTTTTTACCCTCCCTTTTTAAAGTTTTACTACAGCATGTGCACTGACCTTGTTTGCCTTAGTTGTTTAACTCCCACTTAACTACAAGTCAGCCTACATCGATGTATCTCTGTGTCATGACCCTGATTCCATGTTGATCTGAGTAGGTGGGAGACGAGGGTGCCGGGAGAAGTGACCACCCGGGAGTACAGGAACTCAGACGGTACGTTCACTGTCCAGAGTGACTACGTTTTGGTGCCCAGCAGAGAAACACACAAGGAGACGCTCACCTGCGTCACCACCTACAACGAGGAGGTCTTCACTGACAGCGTCACCCTCGATATTCAGTGTAAGTCTTTTTCAAGCTCATACTTATACAGGTAAAATATTAACACTATTACAAGCTCATTTTCTGTTATTTGTTTGTGTTTGTTTTTGTGCCAGATGAGCCAGACGTTTCAGTGGATGGGTTTGATGGAAACTGGTACCTGAACCGAGAGAATGTCCAGCTGACCTGCCAAGCTGATGCCAACCCGGCCGTCTCTCTGTATCAGTGGAGGCTGTGAGTACAACTCTTTATTATTCAAAGTAAGATCACCTTATTACAATGTATCAAGGAGGTTGTGGTCTATCCCTCCCAGCAACATTTGTTTTCTCATTCTTCATGCAAATATCTACTTTACTTTTCTTTTCTACTGCCAACAAACGTACACGTAAGCCAAACAACACACCATCTTCTTTCCTTTGTTTTTGTCCGTTCTGTTTTGTTCATACTGTCTTGTTGAAATGGGATAATTCACAGAATTTCCCCAAAAGTACACATTTTTATGTGGAAATTGTGCCTCTCCTGTGTTTGAGTAGATCACAAAACAAACAAGCAGGGGTCGCAAATGTTTAGGGCACTGCATGTTTAAATGAAAGTTATTCACATGGACAAAATGTTGCTTGATGAGACTCTTAGTTTTACAACTTGTGTTCACTTCTTTTTTAAGTTTTATTTTCTGTATTTTTTGCAGGAATAATGGCTCCTTACCGAGCAATGCTGAGATCCGAGACAACGTCCTTACCCTTAAAGGGCCGGTCACGTATGACCTGCAAGGCACCTATGTGTGTGATGCAACCAACAGCATTGGGACACGATCGGGCTCTGTGGAGGTCAGCATTACAGGTACGTTTACCTCGAGTCCGGTGTAATTTGATTTGACACTTACTGTACCCCAAAGTTACTGTGAACAAGGAATGTGTCTGTTTAATTTTTTATTGATGTTTGTGTGTTTTTTCTGTAGAAAAGCCTCTACCGCAGATAGCAACGGGTGATGTCATCAGTGTAGTCGCCTTATTACTGGCTGCTGGAGTGCTCATGGGCATTACCGTCACAGTCCTGGTGCTCAAAATAAGAAGTAGAAAAGGCGACTCCTCGTACGTATACAGTCATTACCCTCTATTGTCCCAACATGCTTTGTATACTCTATTACCATCCTAATCTTTTATACTCTTTGATCAGAAATGACTCTCCGTCCAGAAAACTGTCCCAGCCATTAAGGAAAAGACCAGCAGATGATATCCAGGTAACCTTTGTGTTGTGTTTGTAATCACATGTTCAAAGAGTTGCCAGTGGGCTTAAGTGGAGATTTTGTGCATGAACTTGTTTATTATCACGGCATTTGCAGCGAGATTCTATGCAGCTCTTACTAGAGATCAGCTGTGATTTAGATATAGATGTTAGAATATATTCACTGTACTCTCTAGCTATCGTTACACTGTTATTTATGTGGAACGTATTAGAAGCACTGTACTTTGTTATGTATAAGAATGTATGTAAAGGCTCGGTCATAACAGCATTTATAACTGCAAAATGTTTGCTAAAATCACTTCATTTTAGAGGAATCTGTGTGATCAGAGGATTTGCTCAGGGAGTGCTTTGCATGAATGTGAACTTGCCGTGTTGGCCAGTTCCAAACCGTCTGAACAGTGCTGACCTTTAAGGGAACAGAGACAGTCCATACTAGCACTACTAGGAGGTCAGTAACTTCACAGGCTACCCTTAAAGGGGTGATAGAATGGTTATATATGGTATTTCACGCTGTTCCTTAAGGTCTCCTAATAGGGTATGTAACATTTGTTGGGCTGAAAATGTCCCTTTTGCTGTTCTTTTGGCCCTAATGCTACCCTGTTAAATGGGCCTGGATTGAAACGAGAGCTTTTCTGCCTTATATGGTCTGCTCATGAATATTTAAATGAGCTGTGCGCTGATTGGTTGAGCGAACCACATACACAGACATTGGAGACGAGACAGCAGTTCTCATATTTCAGACATTGCAATGTTATACATTGTTAGTTTGCTATTTCGTTACTAAATTCACTTCTGATACTTTTTCATGCGAGAAATCAACTATATAAAACTAAAATATGGGCTGTTTTACGAAAATGTATGGCTAGTTGCAAATTTGGTAAGACATGTTGGACTTCAGGAGCTCCACAACGTCTGACGAGCCTGTTGCGCTCCATACCAAGGGACAAAATTTGCAATTAGCCATACATTTTCGTAAAACGGCACATATTTGACCTCTACCTATTTGATTTCTCGCATAAAAAAGTCTCAGAAGTGAATTTAGTAATTAAATAGAAGACGAACAATGTATAAAATTTCTGAAATCTGCGCGACCTAGATTCAGAAGACTAAGCTGACCTCAGGTCAGTGGTGTAGCCTATGTAAATTTTGGGGCGTTACAAAGATAGAAGGTAGAGCCAAATAAGGGAGCAGTTAAGGAGTTGACGTCAACTTTTAGCTTTGTTGAGATTCGCAGAGGCAGTTTAAAATTTGCAGAGGAAAGAGGTGTCAATGTGATTTTGAGGTCGTTATTCAACTATGACAAGGTAATATCAGTTTTGCATTCTATCACCCCTTTAAGTACATACTACACAGTGTGCACGATCAGTATATCTGGTAGGGAGTATGTGTATTGTTTCTAATTTTGATACATCTTTAATGTGTCTCTCATTTCTCCACAGCACCCAGGGCGATTTTATGAAGAGCTTCCAAACACAGCGGATTATGTAAGCTACAGACTGGCCTGCAACAAAGAGGACTACCCAGAGCCCTACTCCCCTCCCATCAAGCCTCCTCTCTCATTTCTGCCCCAACACCCCTACAACTCCTCACAACCAACCACTGCAACCAGCAGCAGCGGCACCAACACGCCAAAAAACACCTCCTCTCCTCCTCTTCCTCCTTCACACACCACGGCCATCTTTAAGTACCCCTCGGTACCAGGCCTGGCTTCTCCTCCCCCGGGAGTGGTGGCGTATACTTTTCCCAAAGAGCAGTACGTCTGAACCGACACTTCATCAAAAACTAAAACCTGTAAAGCGAGCTCAGATGAAATGACCCGATATAAACTCTAACCTTTCCTAAGAGAAGGCTGGGGAAATGTGGTTAACCTTGCATCACTGTGGACAGCACTCGAGGTCAAAGAACAATGCAGCTTTTATTGTTGGACTTGGAATTAAGTCCAGTTTTGAAACATTTTCTCTTTTATTGTGTTATCTATTATTTGAAAAGGGAAGGCTGTTGAACCATGTTTTAAGTGTTTAGAATAGAGGAATGTCAAGTTTAAGATTATTTCATTTTTTTGAAAAATGTATATTGCATGGATGTATTACATTTCCTTGGATTATCTCTTAATGTCCAATGTGGTTGACCCTTTACTCTATCCTCCTATAGTATCATTTTGTAAAAAAAAAAAAAAAAAGAAAGAAAGAAAGAAAAGATTATAATTTCCTATTTTATCTCTAATGCCCACTCTCTTTATCCTGCATCATACTCACTGACAATCCCTTTACTGAGAAACAGCAGACCTCACCTTTTGGTTTTACCTCCTGTTCTTATTTACTGTGCTGGTATTTTGTATCGTTAATGTTTTTCTTGCAAAGAATAAATCTTAAAAACATTTTTATTTACTGAACAATTTTGTTGGTATATTAAATTGATGTTTTTATTTGTGGTATCTGTGGATTATAGTATTCATTGACACTGGTTGTTGGATGAGCCTTCACTTTTTAGCATTTAAATAAAAATTGATCATGTAAACTTGTATCAACAGTGACTGAAAACCACAAAACCATACAAACTCTTCTTCTCTTTCTTTACTCTGAATATAGTATAGTATAGCTATTATCTTTCTCAGGGCTGGCATTGGAATGTTCTCTATGTAATATTAACTAACATTTAAAAGTCTACTTACACTTTTTTCTTAATAATGTTTTAGAGCATTTCGGTTGGTCATTTCATTAGAGGCATTTCTAATCTGGTGTGATTTCATGCCAGCAGGGCTCGATGGATGGCATGTTGGTCTATTGGTTAGTCCACCATTTTGGTCCGGATTGAAATATCTTAACTATTTGATAGATTGATATGAAAGGTTTTTGATAAACATTATACATGCTAAATATCTAAAGTATGCTAATCGTCATTGAGAGCATGTTAGCATGCTAACGTTAGCACTGAGCTCAAAGCACTACTGTGTCTACAGCTTCACAGAGCTGCTAGCATGTCTGGAGACTCACAGTCTGGTTCCACTAATTATTCAGTACTATAGTTACCATTTTTTGCATTCAGAACACTAATCCTATTAAACATAATCTGTTACGCCCTGACCTAGTTATGGCATCACATTACACAGTCCACTACAGTGATCTTTCATCGATTTTTTTAATCATCAATGTACATGGCCTGAGTTGAACTTCCCTCTCTGCAATGCAGCCTGCACCATCCTGTTTACTTATCTCTTTAATGTTCATAGTTGCTTCTAGTGGTTACAGATTACATGTTTAAGAAATAAACTAGTGTGTTGCACTTTAAAAATAACTATTACATATACATTTGATGCTCAAGAGGATCTAAAGTAGTGCAGGTTACATAGAAAAACACTATAATAAAAAGGTTTTATGTTTGGCTACTATTTCTTAATGAGTAAAAGTCATTATGGGAGCTTCAAAGAACTTTAAAAAGCCTATAATAAATATTTTTAAATAGCAATGGATCACATGCCTTGTATGTGAAACAGGTATTAATGAACCCACTGACTCTGCAGTTCCCTCAGCTGTATCAGTGTGTATCATAGTGAACACTTCCCAGACTGTCACTGGGTAATATCGGACTATTCTGATATAGGATTTTAAAATGAAAGGCTTAAATGTCCAATTAAAGCTATATTTCAACTCTTTTTCATGCTGCTAATTAAAATCATATTGAAACTCTTGTTCAGGCTGCTCTAAAAACGAAACATCTAGTTTAGCCAGACTCATTTCACGTCAGGGTGATAGTATACACATCCCAGAATGTCACTGGGTAATATCGGACTATTCTGATATAGTATTTTAAAATTAAAGGCTTAAATGTCCAACTAAAGCTATATTTTGGCTGCTAATTAAAGCCATATTGTAACTCTTTTTCAGGCTGCTCTTGAAACGAAATATCATGTTTAGCCAGAATCATTTCTCCTCACGGTGAAAGTATACACATCCCAGAATGTCACTGCGTAATATCAGACCATTCTGATATAGGATTTTAAAATTGAAGGCTTAAATGTCCAATTAAAGCTATATTTTGGCTATATTTTGGCTGCTAATTAAAGCCATAATATAACTCTTTTTCAGGCAGCTCTAAAAATGAAACCTCCTGTTAAGCCAGACTCATTTCAGACATTCCCTTTCCTCTTCTTCGCCTTTCAGACAGTCTCACAGTGCACCTCTGCTCCCAAACTGAGCCTCCCAAAGAGTATCAACTCCTCCTCATCTTCCCCTCTGCAGCCGAAAATAGAGCAGGTTGGGGTTACAACGGGGCGCTCAGCTTATCAGTCCAAAACGAGCAGGACAGAGCCGAAGCGCGAGCCATGCTACACAACGCTTCTCTCAGCTGGAGGCTGTGGCGATGGCCTTCTTGAGCTGCTGGCTGCGGATCTGGCAGGTGTGAGACTCCAGGAGTAGGTCGTGGCAGATGTTGCAGACCAACACCGGGTCATCCAGCTGTTGGTCTGGGATGGCCAGCTTCAGATGAACAGTCTTTACAGAACACATTGCCACAGTTCCTGTAGATGGAGACCACACAGGAAGTTGTTAAAGCAGTGTGTATGTGTTAACTTACATCACTTTATAGAATGAACATTTTACAAGAGTGACATATAGAGTATATCTAATAGTTGCTTACATCTACTGTTGCAAACATTTTGTCCATCCCCTGTGTTTTTCAGAGTGGTCTGTTATAAAGTTCTTTCCATTTTGGGACTGTCTCAATTTTTCAGGGGAGCATATAAATAATGATCGGGCTAACCAAGAGCCTTTCATTCTGAAACCATGGGCCTAATGCAGAGCTTGTTTTATTGTCTTAAAAATACAAATGAAAGTGTGTCTTTGAATCGCAGGCTGCTACTTTGGCAGAATTGTGCTGCAACAAAAGAGTGCCAGGATTAATGTGAATACAAAAAACTGCCAGAGTTTTTTCAAAAGTGTTGCTGTCTCCCCACG
Source organism: Zingel zingel (assembly GCA_023566125.1). Classification (NCBI taxonomy): domain Eukaryota; kingdom Metazoa; phylum Chordata; class Actinopteri; order Perciformes; family Percidae; genus Zingel; species Zingel zingel. The sequence continues at coordinate 19,224,716 of CM042328.1, forward strand.
CTGCAGATGCTCTCCTCCTCCCTCTAAAACCAGGCTGTCACTTCCTTTATTAGCATTAGCATCTCCACAGCTTCGAAAGGAGCCATTTAAGGTGGTTCGGGCATCTGGTAAGGATGCCCCCTGGGCGCCTCCCTAGGGAGGTGTTCCAGGCACGTCCAGCTGGGAGTAGGCCTCGGGGAAGACCCAGGACTAGGTGGAGGGATTATATCTCCAACCTGGCCTGGGAATGCCTCGGGATCCCACAGTCGGAGCTGGTTAATGTGGCTCGGGAAAGGGAAGTTTGGGGTCCCCTGCTGGAGCTGCTACCCCCGCGACCCGATACCGGATAAGCGGACGAAGATGGATGGATGGATGGATGGATCTCCACAGCTTCATCTTTGTCTCTATATATAGATATAGGATTTTAAAATTAAAGGCTTAAATGTCCACTTAAAGCTATATTTCAACTATTTTTCAGGCTGCTAATTTAAGCCATAATGTAACTCTTTTTCAGGCTGCTCTAAAAATGAAACCTCCTGTTAAGCCAGATTCATTTCACCTTAGGGTGATACTTTACACATCCCAGACTGTCACTGGGTAATATCGGACTATTCTGATATAGGATTTTAAAATTAAAGGCTTAAATGTCCAATTAAAGCTATATTTGGCTATATTTTGGCTGCTAATTTAAGCCATATTGTAACTCTTTTTCAGGCTGCTCTAAAAACGAAACCTCCTGTTAAGCCAGACTCATTTCACGTCAGGGTGATACTATACACATCCCAGACTGTCACTGGGTAATATCGGACCATTCTGATATAGGATTTTAAAATGAAAGGCTTAAATCTTCTAATGATAAGACGAGCAGGGTGAAGTTGCTTTTTTACCACTTTATTCCCAACCGTGCCAGTCACTTTATTCAATTAGAAAGTTGATATATTGCAGAATCCTGATACTATGAAAACTGCATATAAACAGTGTCTTGGAGTGACAAGTAAGTAAATATTGCCTGTGCTCCAATGATGGCAGAACATCAGTCTTGTTAGACTGTTTAGTTCAGTAGTGCCAAAGCTTTTCATTATTGTTTGTTATTGATCTGATGGGAGGAGTCCAGTGTGTATAATGCTTTTAATGATGTTCCCAGGGTGACAGAAAGGTGAAAATGAAAGAAATATTGAATGTGGCTGCAATTGTAGGACCTTACTCTCACATAAAACCAGTTTGCTGAAGTACAGAGCAAATGTTAAGACATTGACTGCAGCAATTTGGTTATTTTACCAAGTACAAAAAGATGGTGAATGTCACCACAGGAAAAAATCATCAATGCTTTCCCTACCTCTGTCCACTAGGTGGCGATGTTCTATTGAGGGTAACACAAGGCTGTACTTTGTTGTACTGCAAGGAGACCAGCACCTTCAGCAAATCAGATGTTTGCATTCAGAGCTCCATAAACTGAGAGCTAAATTGTATCTACAGAGAATGCAACAACAGTGCATTAAACAGATGCAGGCAGAGGAGGCAATCAACTCAATTCAAACAGATGGGGGTGATAACCTCGGACCTAAAAGAGAGAAATAGCACTTTTCTAGGCTTCTACCATGACTTGTACAGCTCTGAGCTGCATAAACAAAAGGAATTTCTGGATTTATTAGAATTTACCCCCCTGAATGGAGAATCATTAGAGCTTGACTTTGGGGCCCAGGAACTGGCTGATGCTATAATCAGCCTGAAAGGACTGGGGGAAAACTCCCGGACCTGATGGGATTCCAATTGAAATATACAAGATTTTTAAGACTAAATTAATACCGCCTCTGCTTGATGTACCAATGCACCAATCGTTTGATGGTGAGTCATCTCAATACTCTTATAGGCCCATCTCCCTTCTAAATTCTAACTTTAAGATTTTATGTTATTAGGTGGACAAAACTATCCATATTCTTGATTGGACATAACAACATTCTAAAAATTACAATTTGACCTACATTTCTGTTCCGCTTCCAGTCAATCTCACTTTCCCCACCACTCTTCCTTTTTTTTAATGCCTGAAGAAAACCGCTTCAAATTTTATTTAACAATAAGCATCCTTGTTAGGCTATAGGCCTAGTACTCGCCATATGACAGTGGTATACTACAAATCCGTTTTTTTTTCTGGGCAGCTCAAATTAGAGCAGGTAGGCCTATGTTTTAAAGGATGCATCCCCCAGCATGGGTTACAATGCAATCCCAATCAATTAAGGGCTCTATCAGCTTGTATAGGCTATTTACACAACAGATAAGAAAAAGTTTATGAAACAGACAAAAAAAAGCCCTTCCTGAAAAACGCAATAATGATTTGACACAATCTCAATTTTCGCCACTATGTTGTGATTCGCCTCGGGCCGAACAATGCCCTTTATAACGGTACATCACATGTAATCACAACATAGGCTATCACAGACTGAGGTGGTTCATCAGGCCACATGAACGTTATATTCACATTCCAATTAAAATGGATTTTAATAATAAATACAAATAATAATAATATTACCGTAGCTATGGAACGCACATAGATATATTGATTTTAATAATAAATACAAATAATAATACTATTGCTGTTGCTATGATACGCACATAGATATATATCTAGTGGAACGCAGCGCAGGATACGTTAGTCTTCACCGGTAACTAACAGACTTGTAGCACAAAATTGTTTTTTTTTTGCCTAAAGAAAGGGACACAACAACTAACTGGTCGAGACAGCAGTAGAGAAGCAACTAACCATTCGAGGAAGCGATAGAAGAGCAACTCCTGTTTTCTGCGAGGTAAAATTGCTGTTTTTTATTAATGGAGCAAAAGTGGAGACTAGCTAGCTAGCTAGCGCGACATGACTCGAGTCAGACTCACACATTTGACGACTTTAGCCTCGCTTGGCTTACAATGATGAACTCGACTTGACTTTGACTTGTTATTCAAGACTTGATACTTGACTTAGCTAGCTAGCTAGATTTAAGACAGATGACTGGAAATGAAAGGACTTGACTTTTTAATAATGTAGCTAGCTAATACAAAGTAATATTTGTTTTTTTTTTTCAAGATATTGAGCAGTTGGCCCAACTTCCAACGCCAGTTAAGACCAGTCAACACAGTTTTTTTAAAATTATTCTTTAAGGTTGGTAACTTTAAATGTAGCTAACATGTTATTAGTAATGTAGCTAACATTAGTTAGTCTGTCTAAATTGTTGTGTTTACATTATTACTGTGCTTTGTTAAATTAGTATCGTTAAAGTTTCTGTAAGTTAGGCAGTCATATGCTAACGTTAGCTAGCTAGCTAGTTAGCTAGTCCCCCGGGGATATGGGCTCTTTGTTTTCGAATCTGTAGCTATATCACAACTTGTTGTTGTTTTGTTTAGCTATAGATGCCAAATTGTAATAATATCAGTGATTATTGGCCGGATCGTTGAGCTAGCTAAGCTAGCTAACATTATGGGCATCTGTTAATTGTTGCCATAGCAACTAGCTACAAATAGTGCAGTTAATTTCGGTGATCTGGGATTTATGATTTAAAAGATTGCATTAGCTAATTGTGTGTATATTGTATTGTATGTGTGTGTGTGTGTGTGTGTGTGTGTGTGTGTGTGTGTGTGTGTGTGTGTGTGTGTGTGTGTGTGTAGCGTTAGCTATATATGATATAAGAAATAGTGAGTTAGCTAACATAATGTTTGAAATATTTGAGATTGTGATTTTCATATTATATTTTGTATTGTTGTAACGTATGGTTTCAACTAAATTCAGTTGGCCGAATTTTCTAAATGTTCGATAACTTTAGCCCAACGGTACTTGCCACTGAAGACCAGCCAACGGACTGGTAGTTTTAAACAATAACAATCTTTTAAATCTGTCTGCATGGGTTAACGTTAATAATTCTTTAACTGTCTATGGTTAATACCCACATAGTTGTATCAAATGTTTGGCGTAAGGAGTAGCTACATAAATTACATCTAGCTATAGGGGGTCCGGGGGAACTGATTTTAATTATTGCATATTTTAATGAGTTTGCCTCCCCGATTGTAAATGTGGTGAATTATTGTAAGGAAGGATTAGCTAGGCTTATTGTGTTTTTTAGCCCACCGTCTGTAAATCCTAGCTGGCTATTTCAAAACATGCCGATCCTTTTGTAATAGAATCATTAACGTTAGACTTTATTTATTAGCACTCCTGCACACTTACAAAGTCTAATTCTCTGTCTTTGCAACCAGTTACATTTTTACTACTGTTCATAACTGACTAGCAGTAGAAATTATAACAATTGGTAAATCTGATAAATTACAGACAAATTCATCGAAATAAAATAAATTGTTTTATGCAGATTAAATACAAAAATATCAAAATATTTGCACACAGAGCAACAGTAGTAGTAGCTGGTGGTGCCATGAATAACCATTCACTTTTAAAAGTACACCAATGGCTGCTCCACTTAATGGTTGTCTTGTCCACTGATTACACCAGGCGTTAGTGCAGCGTGATAGTGGTGCGTGAATGCGCCGCGGAGATCCGCTCAACAGTGTTTCATTTGTTTCTTTTTTGCGTTGAAACCAGTGACTGTTGAAACACGAGAGCAGAGGATATTAATGATCGTGTGAATCGAGCTCATAATTCTGCAGCGGCGGTGCGCACATAGCCTATCATTGCAACGGCAGCTGAGTGTCCGAAGTTTCTTGAAAAAGCTCAATAATAACTGTGAAGGCGTTCATAAACGATGTGAAACAGGAGGGATTAATGAAGGGGAGGATGACAGACCAGCCAATAGTGACCTTTTCTAAACTTTAAATCTGATGCCTGTCTATTATCGCTTTCAGTGTCTTTGTGCCTTCATCAGCGTGAGAAATACTAAGGTGTGGCGTGTGACCGTGTGAACTGGTTGAAATGCGTCTCACGGTGAATGCGAGAAACTTGAGAGCCCTGTAAGCTATGCCCAATGTGCCCACAGTTTGCCCACAGCATGCCCGTTAGCTATCAGTTTGTTCGTCTAATTAAATTTTTCTCAGACGAGGACTGACACTTTATTGTGCTAAGTAATTCGAATCATAGCCGTTATATGTGGTTAATATATCACGCTATGGACCAAGGGTATGGTGATAGATAAGCATAAGACCCCCTGCAGGATGCGATCACATTGGAAAAAAACACGTCATTGTGTTGTCTTCCCCAGATCAAATCAGCTCCAAAATGCAGCAGCTAATCCTGCCCATCCTCCTGGCATCCTTTTGGACCATCTGCACAGGATCAGGTGAGTCTCCTTTCATTCATGGCTGGAAAATATCTTGAAAAAACTGGAGGTTTTATTTAGATTTCTCTTGCAACAGTACAGGTCCTTTCAGCCTGTGTTTTAATGTTTTTCTTATATTTCTTCTGTTTTACATACAATCATGTAAGTGATAGATTGATAATATCTTAATTAATGTGAGCTATTTAATTCCTAGTAACACTGGAAAACATGAAGTGCAATGAATACACCAGAAAGCTGCTCAATGAGCAGGGTGAAATTGCTTTTTTTATCCAGTTTTTCCAACCGTGCCAGTCACTTTATTCAGTTAGAAAGTTGATATATTGCGGAATCCCGATACTCTAAACATAATAGAAATCCAAAAATAGATAAAGCACAAATGGCAATTTTTTTGTAAATAGCAAGACAATTCCTACATATCAGGGAGTTTTGTATTGCTGGGAATAGCAGCTGACTTCAACTAACAGAACAGTTCACTGTTTGTGATAAGGAAAAAAACTATTAATAAAATGACACATTTGTAAATACATCTAGTTAAATCTAGCTGGACATTTGTCAGTGTATATGTTGAGAAGAAACATCCCATTCTGCCCTCACAATAGGCTGAGCTGGTTTGTGTCACCCAGAGGTTAACAATGTAGGCTGGCTGATACAGTGTGTGTGTGTGTGTGTGTGTGTGTGTGTGTGTGTGTGTTGTAATATTTACATTGTTTGCTTGTTGCTGACATCAAATCTCAAGATAGAGTTGGCAAGCTTTTTACCTTGACAAATGTTTTTTTCATTTTCTGTGTTTCAGATTGGTGCTATCAGTCCCAGTTCACCTGCGATAACCAGTGCAATAGTAAGTAAATACCAAAAGTCTAACATTGTTTGGTTCCAATAATAACTTTATTTATATGGTACTTTTTTTTAAGCACATACATAGGACGTAAAACCAACAGATGTAAAGTGCAATAAAATATAAGCGATAAGGTTAAAATAATGAGCAATTTATCTCAATAAAGGGATTTAAATTAAGAGGTTGCCAGTTATATTGCAGGTTGTTCCAAAGTTGAGGGGCCCTAAGCCCAAAGGCTCCTCTGGTTTTCAGCCTTGACTTGGGAATCATTTAGAGATCTACAAGAGATCCCAGACTGCACCTGGCTCATGTGAGGTTAGAAAGTCCGAAATATAGTCAGGAGCCAATCCTATACATACATTACTTACACTGTAAGTGATCATTTAAACCTTTAAATGTACTCTAAAATGTACAGGCAACCAATGTAGAGATTGGGATAATATGCAACCTTCTATTGGATCTTGTGAGTAGTTTTACTGTTGTAACCATCTGAATACTGACTTAAACAGGAATATCAGAATCAGAATACTTGATTGATCCCCTCAGGGAAATTATTCAGTTGCAGTTGCTCAAATTCAGATTCAAGGTAAAAGTAAGAGTAAGAAAAGAGCTAGTCAATAAGTGTATAAAGTAACATTGCTACAGAAAAAATAAAAAAGTGAAGTATGGTTAGGTTAAAAAGTAAGATTGTGTTATTATGTTGCTAAAACTTCTACAAATGTTATTGTAATGCAGTGTGAACATAGATAAAGTACAGTGTCAACATAAATAAAGTACAGTATGGACATAAATTAAGTAGCAGTGAATAAAGATATTGCACATGTAACTGATACATTATTGAGTTATTATTATACATAATGTCAAAGAATATTGAGATGTGATGTGATGTGAAAGATAGTTTTGACTCTAAGTGTGTAACACTCAGAGTGAAGTGTTGTAACAGTTTGATAGCCACAGGCAGGAATATAAAGAGTTATTCCCGTTAAAACCCCGTAAAATATAGATAACAGTTTCAAATTGCTTTTAAAATGAAAAATATTGATGTTCTGAAAATGTAGGAGACTGAATTGGATAACCAAGTTGTCTTGTTAATCTGAAAAGGAATTTGACTAACTGGAGAATCTCAACCTTTTATAATTACTTCTGATTTATTGGAGTCTAAATGAAAAAGGTTCTAAAATAACCAGTTTTCAACTTTTGTAAGACAGACCTATATTGACCCATATATGTTGATCTGTGGCCTCTGACATATCATTTCCTTGCCTGGGAGTTTTGAAGCTGTGTATGTACTGGGTAAATTGCAAATTATTTGTACTTGTTGGGATCAATAAAATCTTAATCTGTAGTTTGCTCAGTTGCATAATATTACTGGAATTGAAGGAGAAGATCTGAGAACCGTCTACATACAAATTAAACTTGATATGATGCTTTTGAAATATTTGATCTATGAGGCTATATTGATGGGGAAGACTGAGGACTGAGGACAGATCCCTGTGGTACTCCATTAATGGAGGATTTACAGTTCCCTAAAGGCATCTAAAACCTTACCCGATATATGCCTCCCCAATGCGTAAGACATTCAATTAATATCAAGGAGTCAGCTGTATAAAAAGCAGCAGGAAGATCTAAAAGCAATCAAACATGTTTAGCCACCGTCAGCTGCTAAAAGAAGATCATTCTGAAGCCTGAGAAGCCCTGTCTCAGTGCTGTAACCCACTCTAAAACACTCCAACTTGTTTAAAGGGGACATATTATTCTTAACCGTGTTTTCTGTCATATCTACAATGTTATAATGTTGGATTTTCATGTTAAACGTGGCCAAAACTTCAAATAATGAGGTAAACGTATTTTAGACAAATCACTGTGAGCTAAAACGTTCAGATTTCCAACTATTCTGAATGCTCCGGTTTCAACAGTTTTTTTCTACTGTAGGCTAGGTCTTACACAACTCTAAGCTGGCCTGCTATGATTGGTCATCTGCTCCAAGTTGGCAGGACTGAAGTGTTTTTTTTTTTTTCAAATTCCGGTCACTTTACTGCTGGACATGTCCGGTTGTGTAATATTTGATTTAGAAGTCTTTATTGGTGATTTTTCACAGTACAAAGTCCTGCTTATGCTCCGTTGCAGTAGCTCCAGCTTCAACTAGTGAAACACGGAGTGGAGGCTCCGGAGTGTCCAGGAAGCATGCTGGCCAATCAGGGCAGACTGGGCTTTTTCGGGAGGAGGGCTTAAAGAGACGTTCTCCTACAGAGCGTCTCATACAGAGAGTGAATACTGGTTTAAACATTAAAACATGTAAACATGTTCTAGTACAAACACAACATGCAAGTATAATCCTGAAAATGCTATATAATAGTTGCCCTTTAACTTGAGTGTTTTTCTTGTCTTAGCACCAGACTTGTGGGGCCAGACCTACAGCAACTGTGATGGAAACTCCCAGTCGCCCATCAACATCATCACCAGAAAGACTTTGAAAGACTACCGACTGACTCCTTTCATCTTTACCAACTACCGGGAGATCTTCAGTGACGCAATAACAAACGTCGGCCACTCAGGTGAGTATATTTTCCAATAAACATAAGATAGCTCTCAGTGCTGTGAAGCTGTTGTGTGACGTCTTTATGCTCGGCGTATGTCCACTACAGTTAAGGTTGGAGTTCCTCAGCTCAGTACCATCTCAGGTGGAGGCCTCCCGACCACCTACAAGGCTGTGCAGTTCCACATGCACTGGGGCAAAAATGGAGGGCCCGGCTCCGAACATACCATCGATGGACAGCGGTATCCCATGGAGGTACCATAACCTTACTGTACAACACACACATCCTGTCTTTAGTCAAGTTAATAACTGATGTGATTAACTGCTGGAACAGCTGGAAACTCAGGAGTAAAACAGACCAACAATTTGAAATATGATCATAAAAATGCAGATTTTCTCTAAAACTAAACTTTTCAAATTTGAATGTGAATATACTGTTTTGTTAAATAGCGTATTTGTTGGGAACTATTTTCTGCCACAGGTTTGACGTGCTAGTAAGCATTTACGGCAGAAGGATGGTGTATGAAGGGTTGACTCAAAATAAACCACACTGGCATTGTTCATCCTAGTAAAGTAACAGTGTGATGATGTGGCTCAATAACTTATTTTTTTAACAGTGGAGTTCTATTGCACAGTGGATAAGATATACCAGGCTTTGGATACACAGATGTGTTAGTAGGATGAATTTATTATTGACTTATTATTGACAATATAATATCACCTCATCCTTTAAATGGTCAGAAATACTGATTTGGCCTTTCATTTTCTGGTTACACTAATTCATTCTGTGACTAATTTGTGATTGTAGTAGTAGTAGTTAATTTTTGAACATGTGGAAAGAAAAAAAAATATATATATATATATATACACTGTATACATATATATACAAATTTTTGATTATAGTCCAGGTGAAATGTGACAACTATTTTCACTTTTTCATAAAAGCATGGAATTTGGTATACCTGTATACCTGTTTTCAATAATGGAGCCATTGCAAAAATGCCTTGTGGCAGCCATTTTACTTTCCACCTTAACCAAACAATGAATCTCACAGTCTTTCCATTCTTCCTGCTGAAGCCTTACGCCTTGTCTTCTTAAAGACTCCGTTCTTGGTTTGGCAGGTTATAAAAACTTCATTATGGGTTCTTTACCCTGTTGGTAGTGCATCCCACCACACAGCAGCTTTTAGGCATTTTTGTTTTTGTTGTTTGCTAGCACACAGAATGATTGCATTGTTTAAAAAATGAGTGGAATAATTACGTCTGGCATGGTCAGATATTTTATAAATATATTAAATAACACAAAACAACTAAATGGTGGTAGGTAGTACATCTGATTTCATATACTGCTTTAGTAAAAAAAAATATTACCTGGCTGACGATGGGAGCAGCAGGATGTAAAAAAACGAAAATGACTGTTGCACTATGTCTGGACATCTTACCGTGCCAAGGTTGCAATAAAGGTTTCCTAAATGCCACATTTGATGTCAGCTTACTAATTGATTGCGGGTTTTGTGTAGATTTGGACTTTCATACGTTTATTCCACTTTGTTTAAACGGCGAAGTGGAGGAAGCCGAGTCCATAGCAACCAGTTTGTGTGTTGAATGTTACCCAGAGTGCCTTGCTGAATGGTCTCAATATTTTATTGTTTTATTTCATGTGAATACTAGTTTACTAGAGGAGTAACTTAGTATTTGAAGTAATGCAGTAATGCAGGAAGTGTGCATTTAGTTTCCATGCTTATTGTGTTTCCACAACAATGTTAGTGAGTAAATCTACTGAAATTGTCACCACACCATAACAGAGGAGTGGGATGCGTCAGATGAGAATGCAGAGGTTTAGTCTCATATGTCATGGGTGTAGAAAAATAATCTGTATATATTTGCCAAGCACAAACCAGTACAAGAGGTATTGCTAAATTGTTGGGGGAGGGTCATGCCTTTTTTTCTAAATCGTTTTGGAGGGTCATAGAAATTTTTTTACTGGCGAGGGGAGGGTCATGTCTTTTTTGGCTAAAGGTCCCAAAACTTCTCCGGTGGCCCCTTAAATAACTAACAAACAGTCCCTTAACTATTTACCTGAACAGTTTATTATGTTGTATATGGTATCATTGTAATCCTTGACCATTGAAACATAGGGGTAAACATCACCTGTTCTGTGTTATCATATTTGGAGATATGATGCAAAAGCCACGTTATGGCAGAAAGTAAAAAGGCCACCATGAGGCATTTTTGCAAGGGTTCAGTTTCTGAAAATGTTGAGGGCACTAAACTGTACAAGTGTACTAAATTCCATGCTTTTATAAAAAAAGTGAACATATCTCCTCAAATTTGGCACAATTCCCTGGACTATTAAGAAAACTTTTTTTTATCAATCAAGTTTTTGATTAAGAGCCGAGTCACTTGAACTGATATGTTAGGTGTTCTATTGTTAGAGCATGAAATGTACAAATGGTGCAACTTCTGTAAACTGATAACATTGTGACTTTTTATTGGTGCCATCTACAATAACATTCAACACACACACTGTAAAATATTACGTTGTGAAAAAAAGTGGTAACATCGGTAATATTGTCTCAACAGCTGCACATCGTTCACATAAAGACCCAGTACAGTGATCTGACAACAGCTCTAGCAGACCCAGAGGGAGTTGCAGTCCTTGGGTTCTTCTTTAAGGTAACCATGTTGAATCCTGTATTGTTGAAAACAAATGGTTATTACTGAAAGGACCTTAGACACAGTGCTGAAATGTGTATATTGTGTATATTTCCATTCTCAGATGTCCAGTAGTGCAAACCAAAGGTATGACCCCATCATCAGCGCTCTGCCAAGCATCACAGCTCTAGGTAAGTACTACGTGTAAGTTCAATATAAGCGACTAAAGACATGGCTGCACAGTGTGTGTTGGTAACGTTTCATCTGTGGCTTTTCTGTTTTCAGATAGCGAAACTCCTCTGGAGTCCATCTCCCTGGCACAACTAATCCCAGCTGAGAAGAATCTGACCAACTTCTATCGCTACAAGGGCTCTCTGACCACCCCAGAGTGCAATGAGGCTGTAATTTGGACTGTGTTTGAGAGTACCATCCCTCTGAGCATGGATCAGGTTAGGATAAAATACCAGAAATGTAAAGGAATGCAAGTGCGTTTGTTTTTTAGTTATACGGTACATTTTCTTACTTTTATTAAAACATTTGCTTGAACAGTAAAGTATAAGACTGACCTCCCCTGACAAACGACCCAATAAGTCGTTTGTTCAAGCAGAAATTACGACTCATATTTATGTTTATAGTGACGGCGCCCTCTAGTAGCCTCTCGTAATTATTACGGAAGCAAAGCAAAAAGTAAGGTGACAAAGTATAAGACGCCAATGCGAATAAGGAGGCAGGTTGGGATGTTGCAGAAGACATGCAGAAAAGGGCCCAGCGCCAAACTCGAACCCTGATCGCTGCGGTTAGGACTTAATTCTGCGATCCCTACCCAGTGAGCTATGGGGGCGTTTTATGCCATCCCACCTCTGGATTTCCAAGAGGAATTTACTGCAATGAGTGCTGAGCACATGTCAAGTTTGGGTTTTATGCAAAGATATTAATGGCACCATGACATAAATCTTGTTGTTTTGCAAATCAAAAGTCAGTCCAGTCTCTTTCTCTCTCTCTCTCTCTCTCTCTCTGGGCAATAGGCTGCTGGTGTATGTGTTTGTCGGTAAGGTGTGTGTGGAGCCCTTTAGCCTGTTTCCATTGGCCTTTCAAAAGGGGCGGTCCCAGAACACAACCTTATCGTGCAGCTGTGTGGACTCCCTCAACTTCTAGAAACACACATCAATTCATACTTAACCAGGACAGGCTTAGTGATAGAGTATGGGGGACCCTAACCTGTGACTTGGGAGTGACCTTTATGTTACACAAGTTTTTCACTTGTGTCATCGTACCAACAACATGGTGTGTTCTGGGAATTCCACCGCGGTACTCAAGTTCAGTTTATGAGTAAATGTACTTAGAAAAATACAGCATTTAGGGACTCACTCAAATAACACACCATGATGATCTCTTTCCTCAAGCTGGGGCCTAACATTTACCCTCTGTTCCTCCAGCTGACGGTATTCTCTGAGGTTCAGTTCGAAGGTGAAACGCCAATGGTGGGGAACTCTAGGCCGGTCCAGCCCCTGAACGGTCGGCAGGTGTTCCGGTCGGGAGGCGCAGTGATACTGGTCAGTTCTGCCCTTCTCCTGGCTTCCATTGCCGCGGCCTTGGGACTGTCGCAACCCAACTAGAGCGAGGCATCCTGTGCTGCACTGCAACATCCATGAACACAATAAATTCAGTTTCACTCCTCAGCTCAACCCTGGTTTGTAATCTCTTCATCGCATTGTTGCTAAGATGATCAACCAGGTTCTGGTGCAGGCGTGACTCACCTGGTCTTACAAGACAAATGACAAAGGCGTAAAGGATGAAAGGTGCTGTAAGTGTTCAATTAGCATTCATGCATACGTAGTGAAGCACCAGATACCTTAGTCATTCCCTCATTTTCACTGTGTCATCCTGTTAGCACCAACGCACACTTTTGATGTTAGTGCGAGTCGCCAATCTCAGCCCCATGACCTGGCACGTTATGTGTTGTTGTCAATAGGTCATGTAGACACCATGGAGCTCTTAACAGCAGAACTGAGTCAAATATCCTTAATTTCTTTTGGGATAAATAAAGCATCTTTTTAGACTTTATTAATCCCGCACTGGGGAAATTCCTGTGCTACAGCAGCTCAAAAGAAAAAATGTACACACATCAGAATAACACAAATACACATTAAGTGGACATAGGCTAAAAAATATACATTACATACACAAGTAACAGGAATTAGAAAAAAATGAATTAGTTATAATAATAATAGTAATAAATCAAACATATGTACACAATAAACATCCTTCTATAAACAGACAGTATATAAACAGATACAGATGAGTAAGGTGCGGATGAATAGAAATTAAATATTGTACAGTTGGAGGTGACAGAATAATAAATGATAAAGTGTAGTGCAGAGTATTGACCAGTGAAGGCTCATATTACAGAAACAGCGAGCAGTGCTACATTATGATGTGGTATTAAAGAGTCTGACTGCTGCTGGAATGAAGGACCTGCGGTAGCGCTCCTTGCACTGAGGGTGCAGCAGTCTGCTGCTGAAGGAGTTGCTCAGGGGGGAACTCACAGTCTCACGTAGGGGGGTGAGAGGTGTTGCCCATGATTGATGCCAGCCTGGCTAACATCCTCCTCTCCCCCACCTGCTCTATGGTGTCCAGAGGGCAGACCAGAACAGAGCTAGCCCTCTTCACCAGTCTGTTTAGCCTTTTCCTGTCCCTCTCTGTGCTCCTAGCTCCCCAGCAGGCTACTGCATAAAAGATTGCAGACGCAACCACAGAGTCTTAGAATGTTTTTAACAGAGTCCTGCACACACCAAAGGGCTTCACGCCGCCTTCCCACAGGCACTTGAAATCAGATCCGTAATACGCAATAAGCCCCCAGCGGACGTCGTACTACACCGTTGAAAAGCTTCGGAAGCGACTCACAAAAATGGCGGAGAGACTAGAACGACTGATAAGTGTCTGAATGTACGATTCTCTATGACCTCTCTTATACAATATATAAATAGAAAGGCTGCTGCGTGGAAAAAAGTTGCCCAGGACCTTGACATATCACGTCGGTTAAATGTGATATAGCGGTATAATGTCAATAGTTCGATGTCTGTTGCTAGCCAGAGATGTTCACAAGTCATTTTTTGGAAGTCCAAGTCAAGTCTCAAGTCTTTGAGCTCGAGTCCAAGTCAAGTCTCAAGTCTTTGAGGGGAAGTTCAAGTCAAGTCTCAAGTCTTTTGCCATGAGTCCAAGTCAAGTCCAAGTCAAGTCTCAAGTCTGATCTGTCCCTAACACTGTATTGTTAAATCTTATGAATTCAAAGCATGTCCTGTAGCTACCATCCATACAGTACAGTATCAAAATCAGTTGTAGGATAACTTTATGGGGTCTACTGCAATGCAATCTGAAGAAACACAAATTAAGGACTTTTTCAACATTTTGGTATCTGCACCAAAGAATACATGTTTGTCTGTGTTACCAACTGGCTGTAAAGCCCAACCTCATCATGCATTACATTTTTCAGTGTTCTTCAACTTAGGACATCGTATAGTCTAATCTTCTGCTACTGGTGAAATATTAACCTAAGTCTGTCACATCATATGGATACAACTATAACAATACAATTTGCCTGTCCCCAGCATTAGCACAACACTTTGCGATGGTTAGCTTGTTACCTGTGGCGATATATGCTAAATGTAACGTCTCTTTCACATTAGCGTGAGTGACTGAATTATCTGGGTGCTTTTTGAGATGTCTGATGAAGTTCGATGTTGTTGATCCAGCGTCATGTATCTTGGTGCCACACTCCTTGCATGTAGCTGTTCGCTTATTGCCACTGTTTATGAAGTTATTGTAAGCAAAACTAATGACAAAAGGCACAACTGCAGGAGGACTTGGTGTCGCCATCGTCGCTGCATTTTTTGATGTGTGCGCGCGCCGCATAGCGCATGCGTACATTGCACATTACGGCAAAGGCCAAGGGACACGCAGCTCGTCATGCGTTTCCCCAACGTATATGCGCCAATAAAAGAAAATAGAAATACATAAATCAATTTCGATTTAAAAAGAAATAATTGCATGAAAATAGGTTGTTGACGAGTCTCGAAGCTCGAGTCCGAGTCAAGTCTGAAGTCTTTTGGGTCGAGTCCGAGTCAAGTCTGAAGTCTTTTGGGTCGAGTCCGAGTCAAGTCTGAAGTCAGCTGTTTGTGTGACTTAAGTGCGACTCGAGTCCGAGTCTCAGACTCGAGTCCCCATCTCTGTTGCTAGCTAACTAATTAGCAGGTTTGTTTATCAGTACCATAGTAACGCTGGAATTGTCGGATAGGAACCGTCCGTAGCCTTTCGCAAGAGTTACATTTTTTGAACGCATCCGGATGACCAACTGACACGTTTTTTTTTCGCACCGCACTCGTTCGGACCCAGTTCGGACCCATTCGCATGCAGTCTGCGAATCTCCATTGAAAATGAATGACTTCCGGTCGTTTCGAAGCCGTATCGGAGCTGATTTCAACTGCCAGTGGGAAGGCGGCGTCAGCCTCCTCAGCAGGTGGAGACGGCTTTGGCCCTTTTTGTACAGGACGTCTGTGTTTTTGGACCAGTCCAGTTTATTGATGAGGTGAACACTCAGATATTTGAATGTCTCCACCATCTCGATGTCGACACCCTGGATGTTCACCAGTGTAGTACCAGGCGGCCTCCTGCGAAAGTCAACCACCATCTCCTTTGTCTCCTTTGCTGGCGTTGATGTGACGGTGGTTTGACTCACACTAGTTGACAAAGTCCCAGATGACCTCCCGGTATTCCAGATCATTCTCCTCTGATACAAAAATGGAAGTATCATCAGAGAACTTCTGCATGTGACAGCTGCTTGTGTTGTGCCTAAAGTCCGCTGTATAAAGGGTGAAGAGAAAAAGAGCGAGCACTGTACCCTGTGGTGCTCCTGTGCTGCTCATCACCACATCAGACACACAGTCCTGGAGCCTCACATTCTGTGGTCTGTCAGTGAGGTAACTGATGGTCCATGTAGACATGTGGGGGGGTCAACACCAGCTCCCAATAGCTTCCCCCAGAACAGTGATGGTTGGATTGTATTGAAAGCACTGGAGAAATCAAAACACATGACCCTCACAGTGCTCCCAGTGTTCTCCAGGTATGACAGTGATCTGTGTGATAGATAATGGCATCCTCCACCCCTATGCCTGGTTGGTAAGCGAACTGTAGGGGGTCCAGTTCTGAGCCCACCAGGGTTCTCAGGTGTCACAATACAATCCTCTCTAAGATGTTCATCAGCTGAGAAGTCAAGGCTACCGGTCTGAAGTGGTTGGGCTCCCTGGGATGTGCAGTTTTAGGTACTGGGACCACACAGAAAGATGGGGGGAGGGGTGTGAAACATCCATGAATAGGGAATCAAAAGCAGTGGACAGGTGTGAATTGGGGGGTGCTGATGTCTCAGAAGCCCTGAGAGGGGATGAGGTGGTCCGCAGTGGCCATAGAGGAGAACGTTGAGTCACTGACAAGTCTGAAGTCTGGTTGAAGGGGGGATGAGAGGGGGTAGAATCAAATCTATTGAAAAAAAGATTTAATTAATTTGCCCTGTCACGGTCACCAGAAACAAAGCCTCTACCACTGTCTTTGTTTTGACCAGAGGTGGTTTTCAGTCCCCTAAAGACCTCCCTTGTGTTGAACGCGCTCCATTTCAAAGCCAGCGGTCAAAGGAGTCAGCAGTTTGGCTTTTCTTTCAAAGTCCAGGAGAACAGTGCAGCCGCCAGGTGAACCCCCACACAGCCATTCAGTCAGCAGTTGTTTGGGAAAGGGGGAGGGGTGTGAGGTTTGCCTTTCTCTGCAGGAATTCAGTGTCTCCTCCCAGAGTCAGAGGCTCCTGACACCTGAAACAAAGATGAAGCTGTTGAGATGCTAATGCTAATAAAGGAAGTGACAGCCTGGTTTTAGAGGGCGGAGGAGAGCATCTGCAATGTGGGGAGACAGCAACACTTTTGAGAAAACTCTGGCAGTTTTTTTGTATTCACATTCATCCTGGCACTCTTTTGTTGCAGCACAATTCTGCCAAAGTAGCAGCCTGCGATTCAAAGACACACTTTCATTTGTATTTCTAAGGCAATAAAACAAGCTTGCAACAGTAGATGTAGGCAACTATTAGATATACTCTATATGTCACTCTTGTAAAATGTTCATTCTATAAAGTGTTGTAAGTTAACACATACACACTGCTTTAACAACTTCCTGTGTGGTCTCTTCTACAGGAACTGTGGCAGTGTGTTCTGTAAAGACTGTTGTCATCTGAAGCTGCCCATCCCAGACCAACAGCTGGATGACCCGGTGTTGGTCTGCAACATCTGCCACGACCTACTCCTGGAGTCTCACACCTGCCAGATCCGCAGCCAGCAGCTCAAGAAGGCCATCGCCACAGCCTCCAGCTGAGAGAAGCGTTGTGTAGCATGGCTCGCGCTTGAAGATGAGGAGGAGTAGTTACTCTTTGGGAGGCTCAGTTTGGAAGCAGAGGTGCACTGTGAGACTGTCTGAAAGGCAGAGAAGAGGAAAGGGAATGTCTGAGATGGAGAAGTTTCAGCGGTTGAGGTTTTCCTTCAGAAACCCCTTCTGTTCCAAGACATTTTCAGCCTGGAGCACCGCAGTGCCCAGCTGCCTCCACACATGCCCTGTCAGAGACACATCTCCAACCTGTCCACCCCATCAGAGTCACCCACCTTTAGTACCAAACCGTGTGTGTGTGTGTGTGTGTGTGTGTGTGTGTGTGTGTGTGTGTGTGTGTGTGTGTGTGTGTGTGTGTGTGTGTGTGTGTGTGTGTGTGTGTGTGTGTGTGCCAACCAGTTTATCTGAATCACCTACCTGACGGGAGGAGCTTAAACAGATGGTGTCCAGGGTGTATAATGCTTTTTATGATGTTCTTAGCCCTCCTCACACAACCTGTACACTACCAGGGTGACAGAAAGGTGAAAATGAAATAAATCTTTTAATTTAAAGGGGAACTATGCAGTTTTTTTTTAGCTTAATTTAACTTAACTGAACAGCTTCAGAGTCATTGGAATGGTTATATGACTTTTTTTCGGGTTGAATGGTGGTCGTCTTGCTTCCCCCTAGCGCCTGTGAGTGAAAAAAAAACACCCTTGCAACTTTTGGCCGGCGAGCCGCCGGCCTCAGTGTCAGGAAGTATCGCGTGATATCAGGTCTCACGATGTAACAAATTGCTTCATGGCACTGCACACATACAACCATTCAGGAACCGGCTAACAATGTAGTGATGGAGTTTTTCACACTATCGTCATGGCTGAGCCGGCAAAAAAGACGCAGAAAGCTAGGAAAGCATTGTCGGAGGAACAGAGAAAGAGTAAATGGCAGCGAGGAGTCAGACACAAGTAAACATAGGAGCTGGCAAATATCTATTCCAAAGCTGTAGGGGGAGCTCTATAGAGAAACCTGCGAGCAAAAAGCAACAAACACCCTTAAATACAGGACTTTACTCTCACGTAACACCAGTCTTGCTGAAGTACAGAGCCAACTCAAGACACTGACTGCAACAATTTGGTTACTTTACCAAGTACAAAAAGATGGTGAATGTCACCACAGGAAAAAATCACCAATGCTTTCCCTCCCTTTGTCCACTAGGTGGAGATGTTCTATCGAGGGTAACACAAGATTGTACTTGCAAGGAGACCAGCACTTTGAGCGAATCAAATCAGATGTTTGCATTCAGAGCTCCATAACATGAGAGCTAAGTTTTAGCTACAAAGAATGCAACAAAAAGTTTGATGAGATTAAGGCAATCCTATTATGAGCAAGGTGAAAAAGCTGGTAAACTAGTTTGGTGCATTAAACAGATGCAGGCAGAGGAGGCAATCAACTCAATTCAAACAGATGGGGGTGATAACCTTGGACCTAAAAGAGAGAAATAGCACTATTCTAGGCTTCTACCATGACTTGTACAGCTCTGAGCTGCATAAACAAAAGGAATTCCTGGATTTATTAGAATTTACCCCCCTGAATGGAGAATCATTGGAGCTTAACCTTGGGGCCCAGGAACTGTCTGATGCTATAATCAGCCTGAAAGGACTGGGGGAAAACTCCCGGACCTGATGGGATTCCAATTGAAATATACAAAAAATTGTAAACTAAATGTATACCGCCTCTGCTTGATGTACCAACAATCGTTTCATAGTGACTCCCTTCCTCCCTCACTCAACACTGAAATAATTACGCTGCTGTTAAAACCCAGAAAAACATCAACTCAATGTGGATCTTATAGGCCGATCTCCCTTTTTAATAATGACTTAAAATCTTATGTAAAGTCATAATTCACTAGTACTATCTAGGAGGTTGGAACCAATGTGACCACAGGAACACTGCATGGAGGTGGTTTGACATCAACACACAAACATTGTTTTTTTTTAAATAGTATATTATTTCTTTTTTAAATAGAATATTATATAACGAAAAGGGATATGATTGGACCAAGACTGGAGTACTAGGTCCAGCAAATACATTTTAATGATTACAAAGGGAGGAAGATGGGTTGTGAGTCAAGGAATGACCTTATTGTGGCCCATAAGCCATTGGTATACCCATCTGGATATACCAATAAGGAAGTTGCTTTTTTCATACTTATAGGGTTCCAGAACTCCTCAAGCCAATTATACTTGTCAAAAGAATGAAATTAACCTTCCTGATTTTCCAGTTCATAAGGATTAGGCGTTTTGTTGTAAGGCATGCCCCAAGGCGTCAATTTTACAATTGATGCCTTGAGGCTCAATACCCAATAAACATGTGGCTTGGTATAGGAGTACATTTTTGTTTATGACTTTGGAAAGTTTGTCTCTGACTCCATCCCAAAGGGCCGGAACGGCTGGACAAGACCATAAAGAGTACACAAGGGTAAAAAATAGAGGGTTCTCTGCGCTTCTGCAATCCACAACAATCCGGTGCAGCCAGGGCAGGACAAAATAGTGTAGAGGAAAAAAGACCTCCGTTATTGAGTCACTAGTCGTGACAATCTGTAAACACAGAAATTTAACAGAAATTAAAAAAAAATAGGAGATATAAACACAGAATAACCCTGTATGCAGATAACATAATTTTGTTTTGTTCCAGTCTGAAACAAGCTCTTCCTACTTTACTGACCTGATAGGTGATTTTGGTGTCTTTCCAGGATACAAAATAAATAATAACAAATCGCTTATAATGTTTATGGAAGAACACTGGAAACTCAACCGTCCAATTTTGAATCCATTTGAGGTGTCAAGATCACACACACACACACACACACACACACACACACACACACACACACACACACACACAAACCATCATACCCATTGCCAATTGCTGGCAAAGTCTTTAAGAAGAGCAAAGCAAGCTAATTCATGTTTTTTTGAGGAACTTCTGCCAGTGTCCTTCACTTCACTCACTCAGCATGATCAATAATTCAAACTGCGGGGATTCTAGGTTTCCACTCCGTGAATAAAAATAAAGGTGACAGCTTTAACTTTTCTGTCGAAAAGTTGAAAAGAGATGTTCTTTTAGAAAGTGTGTGTTGTGTGTGTCATTAATCACCAATTTCTTATGAGATACTAAGTATGAAAATGTTTATGAAAAACAGTGATGGAAAGTAACTAAGTACATTTTTCAAGTAATGTACCTACTATGTACAATTTGGGGTAGTTGTGCTTGAGCATTTCTATTTAATGATACTTTATACCTCTACATTTCAGAGGTAAATGTACTTTTTACTGCACTACATTAATCTATAAAATAAAACCATAAGGTATCGGCTTTAATATGAACATTTTGTAATCACCTTTCCCTTTGTGAACTTTTGCACTTTGCTGTTGCATCACATCTGTACTTTTCAAAGTGTGTCAGAGTTGAAAAAAAGCATAAACATATAACCTGTTTATAAAATATGATGCATTATTATATAGTTATTAGTATCCCCCACTCTCACCAAGTACAACATTACATATCATCACATAAATAATAATGATCCAGTAAAATGATAATAAAAACTTTATCAATAATATGACACTGACAGCGGCCATTCTGCATGATGAGTACTTATATTTTTGATACTATAAGTACATTTTGTTGCTAATACTTTGAATGCAGGACTTTTGATTGTAAAAGAGTAATTTATAATCTTTAATAGAGATCTAGAACAAGCTGATGCAGAATATATGAAATATGGTACTGATAGTGTGAAATGTAATGGGTTTTCAAGGGTCGAGGTAATTTAGAGCCTAATATTCCTCTTTTTACACAGTTAATCCTCTGAGGGTCACCTTAAGTTACCTGTGGAGCAATAATTGTGATGATGATTAACTCCATCTTATTATCAGATACCTCTCAAATCACCAGGAAGTGTTCCCTGTGCACCAGGAGCCCATGGATGGGCCCCCTCATTGGAGCTCTTATCAGTGGAGAGCTTTATTAGAGGCATGCCTGAAGGAGGAGGGGCCACTCTTTCTTTCCTGTCAGGGTATGGTGATAGATAAGTATAAGACCCCCTGCAAGAATGCGATCACATTGGAAAAAAACACGTCATTGTGTTGTCTTCCCCAGGTCGAGTCAGCTCCAAAATGCAGCAGCTAATCCTGCCCGTTCTCCTGGCATCCTTTTGGACCATCTGCACAGGATCAGGTGAGTCTGCTTTCATTCATGGCTGGAAAATATGTCAAATATGTTATTTGGATTTCTCTTGCCACAGTACAGGTCCAAAATATTCGGAAATAGTCACGGAGATTGGTTAATTTAAGTGAAAAATGTATATCTCCATCGTCTAATACTACCAGTACATACACATACATACAGTGATAGATTGTTAATATCTGAATTCATGTAAGCTATTTAATTCATAGTAACACTGAATACCAAACATGAATGGGAATGAATACTTTAGAAATCTTCTAATGGTAAGACGAGCAGGGTGAAGTTGCTTTTTTACCAGTTTATTCCCAACCGTGCCAGTCACTTTATTCAATTAGAAAGTTGATATATTGCAGAATCCCGACACTATGAAAACTGCATATAAACAGTGTCTTGGAGTGACAAGTAAGTAAATATTGCCTGTGCTCCAATGATGGCAGAACATCAGTCTTGTTAGACTGTTTAGTTCAGTAGTGCCAAAGCTTTTCATTATTGTTTGTTATTGATCTGATGGGAGGAGCTAAAGCAGATGGTGTCCAGTTTGTATAATGCTTTTAATGATGTTCCCAGGGTGACAGAAAGGTGAAAATGAAAGAAATATTGAATGTGGCTGCAAATGTATGACCTTACTCTCACTTAAAACCAGTTTGCTGAAGTACAGAGCAAAATTTAAGACATTGACTGCAGCAATTTGGTTATTTTACCAAGTACAAAAAGATGGTGAATGTCACCACAGGAAAGAAAATCATCAATGTTTTCCCTACCGTTGTCCACTAGGTGAAGCTGTTCTATCGAGGGTAACACAAGGCTGTACTTTGTTGTACTGCAAGGAGACCAGCACTTTCAGCAAATCAGATGTTTGCATTCAGAGCTCCATAAACTGAGAGCTAAGTTTTATCTACAAAGAATGTAACAACAAAAAGTTTGATGAAATTAAGGCAAGGTGAAAAAGCTGGTAATCTCCCTTCTAAATTATAACTTTAAGATCTTATGTTATTAGGTGGACAACACTATCCATATCCTTGATTGGACATAACAACATTCTAAAAATTACAATTTGACCTACATTTCTGTAACACTTCCAGTCAATCTCACTTTCCCCACCATCTTCCTTTTTTTAATGGTGAAAGATACCCTCTTCAAATTTGATTTGGAACAATAAACATCCTTGTTAGGCTATAGGCCTACTCGCCATATGACAGTGGTATACTACAAATCCGGGCAGCTCAAATTAGAGCAGGTAGGCCTATGTTTTAAAGGCTGCATCCCCCAGCATGGGTTACAATGCAATCCCAATCAATTAAGGCCTATATAAGCTTGTATAAGCTATTTACACAGCAGATAAGATATTAAACAGACAAAAAAGACCTTCCTGAGAAATACAATAATGATTTGGCACAGTTAGGCTATCTCAATTTTCGCCACTATGTTGTGATTCGCCTCGGGCCGAACAATGCCCTTTATAACGGTACATCACATGTAATCACAACATAGGCTATCACAGACTGAGGTGGTTCATCAGGCCACATGAACGTTATATTCACATTCCAATTAAAATGGATTTTAATAATAAATACAAATAATATTGCCGTTGCTATGGAACACTCATAGATATATTGATTTTAATAATAAATACAAATAATAATACTATTGCTGTTGCTATGATACGCACATAGATATATATCTAGTGGAACGCAGCGCAGGATACGTTAGTCTTCACCGGTAACTAACAGACTTGTAGCACAAAATTGTTTTTTTTGGCTTAAAGAAAGGGACACAACAACTAACTGGTCGAGACAGCAGTAGAGAAGCAACTAACCATTCGAGGAAGCGATAGAAGAGCAACTCCTGTTTTCTGCGAGGTAAAATTGCTGTTTTTTATTAATGGAGCAAAAGTGGAGACTAGCTAGCTAGCTAGCGCGACATGACTCGAGTCAGACTCACACATTTGACGACTTTAGCCTCGCTTGGCTTACAATGATGAACTCGACTTGACTTTGACTTGTTATTAAAGACTGGATACTTGACTTAGATTTAAGACAGATGACTGGAAAGGAAAGGACTTGACTTTTTAATAATGTAGCTAGCTAGCTAGCTAATACAAAGTAATATTTGTTTTTTTTCAAGATATTGAGCAGTTGGCCCAACTTCCAACGCCAGTTAAGACCAGTCAACCCAACCGTTTTTTTTTAATTATTCTTTAAGGTTGGTAACTTCAAATGTAGCTAACATATTATTAGTAATGTAACATTAGCTAGTTAGTATATATACATTGTTGTATTTAAATTATTATTGTGTTTGTTAAATTAGTAACGTTAAGTTTCTGTAAGTTAGTCGTCATATGCTAACGTTAGCTAGCTAGCTAGCTAGCTAGTCCCCCGGGGATATGGGCTCTTTTTTTCTAATTTGTATATTACAACTTGTTTGCCAATATTAGGTTAATCCTAGGGATTATGACTGTCTGTGGTTATTGTTGATTTGTTTATAGATGCCAATTTGTAATAATATCAGTGATTATTGGTCGGATCTTTGAGATAATAACTAGCTAGCTAGCTAACTTTATGTGCATCTGTTAATTGTTGCCATAGCAATTAGCTACAAATAGTGCGACAGTTAATTTCGATGATCTGGGATTTATGATTTAAATTATTGTATTAATTATGTGTATATTGTATTGTATGTGTGTGTGTATAACGTTATATATGATATAAGAAATAGTGAGTTAACGTAATGTTTGAAATATTGTTATTATTTGAGATTGTGATTTTCATATTATATTTTGTATTGTTGTAACGTATTGTTCCAACTAAATTCAGTTGGCCGAATTTTCTAAATGTTCGTTAACTTTAGCCCAACGGTACTTGCCACTTAAGACCAGCCAACGGACTGGTAGTTTTAAACAATAACATAGCCTATCATTGCAACGGCAGCTGAGTGTCCGAAGTTTCTTGAAAAAGCTCAATAATAACTGTGAAGGCGTTCATAAACGATGTGAAAAAAGGAGGGATTGATGAAGGGGAGGATGACAGACCAGCCAATAGTGACCTTTTCTAAACTTTAAATCTGATGCCTGTCTATTATCGCTTTCAGTGTCTTTGTGCCTTCATCAGCGTGAGAAATACTAAGGTGTGGCGTGTGACCGTGTGAACTGGTTGAAATGCGTCTCACGGTGAATGCGAGAAACTTGAGAGCCCTGTAAGCTATGCCCAATGTGCCCACAGTTTGCCCACAGCATGCCCGTTAGCTATCAGTTTGTTTCTCAGATGAGGACTGACACTTTATTGTGCTAAGTAATTCGAATCATAGCCGTTATGTGTGGTTAATATATCACGCTATGGACCAAGGGTATGGTGATAGATAAGCATAAGACCCCCTGCAGGATGCGATCACATTGGAAAAAAACACGTCATTGTGTTGTCTTCCCCAGATCAAATCAGCTCCAAAATGCAGCAGCTAATCCTGCCCATTCTCCTGGCATCCTTTTGGACCATCTGCACAGGATCAGGTGAGTATGCTTTCATTCATGGCTGGAAAATATGTTGAAAAAACTGGATGTTTTATATAGATTTCTCTTGCAACAGTACAGGTCCTTTCAGTCTGTGTTTTAATGTTTTTCTTATATTTCTGCTGTTTTACATACAATCATGCACGTGATAGATTGATAATATCTTAATTAATGTGAGCTATTTAATTCCTAGTAACACTGGAAAACATGAAGGGCAATGAATACACCAGAAAGCTGCTCAATGAGCAGGGTGAAATTGCTTTTTTTAAACCAGTTTTTCCAACCGTGCCAGTCACTTTATTCAGTTAGAAAGTTGATATATTGCGGAATCCCGATACTCTAAAAATAATAGAAATCCAAAAATAGATTAAGAAAGATGTTCTGCAGAGAAAATAAACTAGTCACCAAAAAGCCACTTCTCCCCAGATGAAAGAGAGGCTCCCCCACACCAAAACCGCCTGCCTGACGCTCTCCATACACACACTCACACCCCCCTCTGTGCTGTCCATCACACTGATGTGATACCAGGCATTCCTCTGTGTGTCCGACACGCTCATCAACAACTGAGCTCCCTGTTCAAGGACATGATCCTGTATCAGCTTAGGGTGATTTTGAGTGGTTAATTTCACAGGAAAAGAGTCCTGAGGTTTGGCACCAATACTCTAATTAAAATTAGCACTACCTAATGACTGACAATTTTTTTGTAAATAGCAAGACAATTCCTACATATCAGGGAGTTTTGTATTGCTGGGAATAGCAGCTGACTTCAACTAACAGGAGAACAGTTCACTGTTTGTGATAAGGAAAAAAACTATTAATAAAAGAACACATTTGTAAATACATCTAGTTAAATCTAGCTGGACATTTGTCAGTGTATACGTTGAGAAGAAACATCCCATTCTGCCCTCACAATAGGCTGAGCTTGTTTGTGTCACCCAGAGGTTAACAATGTAGGCTGGCTGATACTGTGTGTGTGTGTGTGTGTGTGTGTGTGTGTGTGTGTGTGTGTGTGTGTGTGTGTGTGTGTGTGTGTGTGTGTGTGTGTGTGTGTGTTGTAATATTTACATTGTTTGCTTGTTGCTGACATCAAATCTCAAGATGGAGTTGGCAAGCTTTTTACCTTGACAAATGTTTTTTCATTTTCTGTGTTTCAGATTGGTGCTATCAGTCCCAGTTCACCTGCGATAACCAGTGCAATAGTAAGTAAATACCAAAAGTCTAACATTGTTTGGTTACAATAATAACTTCATTTATATGGTAACAGATGTAAAGTGCAATAAAATATAAGCGATAAGGTTAAAATAATGAGCAATTTATCTCAATAAAGAGATTTAAATTAAGAGGTTGCCAGTTATATTGCAGGTCGTTCCAAAGTTGAGGGGCCCTAAGCCCAAAGGCTCCTCTGGTTTTCAGCCTTGACTTGGGAATCATTTAGAGATCTACAAGAGATCCCAGACTGCACCTGGCTCATGTGAGGTTAGAAAGTCCGAAATATAGTCAGGAGCCAATCCTATACATACATTACTTACACTGTAAGTGATCATTTAAACCTTTAAATGTACTCTAAAATGTACAGGCAACCAATGTAGAGATGCTAAAATTGGGATAATATGCAACCTTCTATTGGATCTTGTGAGTAGTTTTACTGTTGTAACCATCTGAATACTGACTTAAACAGGAATATCAGAATCAGAATACTTGATTGATCCCCTCAGGGAAATTATTCAGTTGCAGTTGCTCAAATTCAGATTCAAGGTAAAAGTAAGAGTAAGAAAAGAGCTAGTCAATAAGTGTATAAAGTAACATAGCTACAGAAAAAATAAAAAAGTGAAGTATGGTTAGGTTAAAAAGTAAGATTGTGTTATTATGTTGCTAAAACTTCTACAAATGTTATTGTAATGCAGTGTCAACATAAATAAAGTACAGTATGGAATTAAGTATCAGTGAATAAATAACAGATATTGCACATGTAACTGATACATTATTGAGTTATTATTATACATAATGTCAAAGAATATTGAGATGTGATGTGATGTGAAAGATAGTTTTGACTCTAAGTGTGTAACACTCAGAGTGAAGTGTTGTACAGTTTGATAGCCACAGGCAGGAATATAAAGAGTTATTCCCGTTAAAACCCCGTAAAATATAGACAACAGTTTCAAATTGCTTTGAAAATGAAAAATATTGATGTTCTGAAAATGTAGGAGACTGAATTGGATAACCAAGTTGTCTTGTTAATCTGAAAAGGAATTTGACTAACTGGAGAATCTCAACCTTTTATAATTACTTCTGATTTATTGGAGTCTAAATGAAAAAGGTTCTAAAATAACCAGTTTTCAACTTTTGTAAGACAGACCTATATTGACCCATATATGTTGATCTGTGGCCTCTGACATATCATTTCCTTGCCTGGGAGTTTTGAAGCTGTGTATGTACTGGGTAAATTGCAAATTATTTGTACTTGTTGGGATCAATAAAATCTTAATCTGTAGTTTGCTCAGTTGCATAATATTACTGGAATTGAAGGAGAAGATCTGAGAACCGTCTACATAAAAATTAAACTTGATATGATGCTTTTGAAATATTTGATCTATGAGGCTATATTGATGGGGAAGACTGAGGACAGATCCCTGTGGTACTCCATTAATGGAGGATTTACAGTTCCCTAAAGGCATCTAAAACCTTACCCGATATATGCCTCCCCAATGCGTAAGACATTCAATTAATATCAAGGAGTCAGCTGTATAAAAAGCAGCAGGAAGATCTAAAAGCAATCAAACATGTTTAGCCACCGTCAGCTGCTAATAGAAGATCATTCTGAAGCCTGAGAAGCCCTGTCTCAGTGCTGTAACCCACTCTAAAACACTCCAACTTGTCTACAATGTTATAATGTTGGGTTTTCGATTTTTTTAAATAATGAGGTAAACGTATTTTAGACAAATCCCTGTGAGCTAAAACGTTCAGATTTCCAACTATTCTGAATGTTTCAACAGTTTTTTCTACTGTAGGCTAGGTCTTACACAACTCTAAGCTGGCCTGCTATGATTGGTCATCTGCTCCAAGTTGGCAGTACTGAAGTGTTTTTATTCATTTTTTAAGCCACTGCAGTGTTAACATTGTCGCATGTAGCTACATGCTAACGGCAGTAACATATGTCATCTTGGCTGCCAGTGTCATTAAATTCTCCCCAATTCCAGCTCACATTACTCCTGAAACATTTTCTGTTTATGTAGTATTTGGTTTAAAAGCCTTTATTTACAATTTTTGACGGTAGAAATTGCTGCTTTGTTCCACTACAATATAATGTTAGCATACTGCCAGTGTTGGGGAAGTTACTTTAAAAAGTCAAATCTGTCCCTGGGAAAAGTAACGTTGCGCCGAATTGAAAAAGGAACTACGTTTCGTTACCAAATTTTCAGTAGTAGCGTGTTACACTACTTTTTACACGAACAAGTAGTTACGTTACTGTAGCAGTGTTACACCCAACACTGCATACTGCTAAATTTTAAGCAGCTACATGCTAACGCGACATAGCTGTAATCTTGGCCAGTGCTGGTCATTTCTCCCCAAATTCCGGTCACTTTACTGCTGGACATGTCCGGTTGTGTAATATTTGATTTAGAAGTCTTTATTGGTGATTTTTCACAGTACAAAGTCCTGCTTATACTCCGTTGCAGTAGCTCCAGCTTCAACTAGTGAAACACGGAGTGGAGGCTCCGGAGTGTCCAGGAAGCATGCTGGCCAATCAGGGCAGACTGGGCTTTTTCGGGAGGAGGGCTTAAAGAGACGTGCTCCTACAGAGCGTTTCATACAGAGAGTGAATACTGGTTTAAACATTAAAACATGTAAACATGTTCTAGTACAAACACAACATGCAAGTATAATCCTGAAAATGCTATATAATAGTTGCCCTTTAACTTGAGTGTTTTTCTTGTCTTAGCACCAGACTTGTGGGGCCAGACCTACAGCAACTGTGATGGAAACTCCCAGTCGCCCATCAACATCATCACCAGAAAGACTTTGAAAGACTACCGACTGACTCCTTTCATCTTTACCAACTACCGGGAGATCTTCAGTGACGCAATAACAAACGTCGGCCACTCAGGTGAGTATATTTTCCAATAAACATAAGATAGCTCTCAGTGCTGTGAAGCTGTTGTGTGACGTCTTTATGCTCGGCGTATGTCCACTACAGTTAAGGTTGGAGTTCCTCAGCTCAGCACCATCTCAGGTGGAGGCCTCCCGACCACCTACAAGGCTGTGCAGTTCCACATGCACTGGGGCAAAAATGGAGGGCCCGGCTCCGAACATACCATCGATGGACAGCGGTATCCCATGGAGGTACCATAACCTTACTGTACAACACACACATCCTGTCTTTAGTCAAGTTAATAACTGATGTGATTAACTGCTGGAACAGCTGGAAACTCAGGAGTAAAACAGACCAACAATTTGAAATATGATCATAAAAATGCAGATTTTCTCTAAAACTAAACTTACAAATTTGAATGTGAATATACTGTTTTTTTAAATAGTGTATTTGTTGGGAACTATTTTCTGCCACAGGTTTGACGTGCTAGTAAACATTTACGGCAGAAGGATGGTGTATGAAGGGTTGACTCAAAATAAACCACACTGGCATTGTTCATCCTAGTAAAGTAACAGTGTGATGATGTGGCTCAATAACTTCTTTTTTTAACAGTGGAGTTTTTGTTGACAATATGTCAATATGAATAGACTCTTCCTTTAAATTGTCAGAAATACTGATTTGTCATTTCATTTTCTGGTTACACTGATTCATTCTGTGACTAATTTGTGATTGTTGATTATAGTCCAGGTGAAATGTGACAACTATTTTCACTTTTTCATAAAAGCATGGAATTTGGTATACCTGTATACCTGTTTTCAATAATGGAGCCATTGCAAAAATGCCTTGTGGCAGCCATTTTACTTTCCACCTTAACCAAACAATGAATCTCACAGTCTTTCCATTCTTCCTGCTGAAGCCTTACGCCTTGTCTTCTTAAAGACTCCGTTCTTGGTTTGGCAGGTTATAAAAACTTCATTATGGGTTCTTTACCCTGTTGGTAGTGCATCCCACCACACAGCAGCTTTTAGGCATTTTTGTTTTTGTTGTTTGCTAGCACACAGAATTGACAAGGAGGCCCCTTCACACAGTCAGTTGAGAGCGATTAATTGTTTTTCCCCTCCAGTGTCGGTGGGACTTAATTGCGCTCTGTCTCTTTATTGTTCTACTCTTTGCAGTCACTGTATCGTCAGGGTTTAAAACTCTACACAACATGCATGCAACAGACATGATATTATTACGTTAGCCTAGGTTCTCAGATACTGTGATTTCCTTCTTCATATCACCAAATTCACCATTAACTATTATTATTATGTTGTATATGGTATCATTGTAATCCTTGACCATCGAAACATAGGGGTAGACATCTATTCTGTGTTATCATGTTTGGAGATATGATGCAAAAGACGTTATTTGGTTATGGCGGAAAGTAAAAATGTTGAGGGGACGCTAAAAGTGTACTAAATTCCATGCTTTTATAAAAAAAAGTGAACATATCTCCTCAAATTTGGCACAATCCCCTGGACTATTAAGAAAACTTTTTTTTATCAATCAAGTTTTTGATTAAGAGCCGAGTCACTTGAACTGATATGTTAGGTGTTCTATTGTTAGAGCATGAAATGTACAAATGGTGCAACTTCTGTAAACTGATAACATTGTGACTTTTTATTGGTGCCATCTACAATAACATTCAACACACACACTGTAAAATATTACGTTGTGAAAAAAAGTGGTAACATCGGTAATATTGTCTCAACAGCTGCACATCGTTCACATAAAGACCCAGTACAGTGATCTGACAACAGCTCTAGCAGACCCAGAGGGAGTTGCAGTCCTTGGGTTCTTCTTTAAGGTAACCATGTTGAATCCTGTATTGTTGAAAACAAATGGTTATTACAGAAAGGACCTTAGACACAGTGCTGAAATGTGTATATTGTGTATATTTCCATTCTCAGATGTCCAGCAGTGCAAACCAAAGGTATGACCCCATCATCAGCGCTCTGCCAAGCATCACAGCTCTAGGTAAGTACTACATGTAAGTTCAATATAAGCGACTAAAGACATGGCTGCACAGTGTGTGTTGGTAACGTTTCATCTGTGGCTTTTCTGTTTTCAGATAGCGAAACTCCTCTGGAGTCCATCTCCCTGGCACAACTAATCCCAGCTGAGAAGAATCTGACCAACTTCTATCGCTACAAGGGCTCTCTGACCACCCCAGAGTGCAATGAGGCTGTAATTTGGACTGTGTTTGAGAGTACCATCCCTCTGAGCATGGATCAGGTTAGGATAAAATACCAGAAATGTAAAGGAATGCAAGTGCGTTTGTTTTTTAGTTATACGGTACATTTTCTTACTTTTATTAAAACATTTGCTTGAACAGTAAAGTATAAGACTGACCTCCCCTGACAAACGACCCAATAAGTCGTTTGTTCAAGCAGAAATTACGACTCATATTTATGTTTATAGTGACGGCGCCCTCTAGTAGCCTCTCGTAATTATTACGGAAGCAAAGCAAAAAGTAAGGTGACAAAGTATAAGACGCCAATGCGAATAAGGAGGCAGGTTGGGATGTTGCAGAAGACATGCAGAAAAGGGCCCAGCGCCAAACTCGAACCCTGACCGCTGCGGTTAGGACTTAATTCTGCGATCCATACCCAGTGAGCTATGGGGGCGTTTTATGCCATCCCACCTCTGGATTTCCAAGAGGAATTTACTGCAATGAGTGCTGAGCACATGTCAAGTTTGGGTTTTATGCAAAGATATTAATGGCACCATGACATAAATCTTGTTGTTTTGCAAATCAAAAGTCAGTCCAGTCTCTTCTCTCTCTCTCTCTCTCTCTCTCTCTCTCTCTCTCTCTCTCTCTCTCTCTCTCTCTCTCTCTCTCTCTGGGCAATAGGCTGCTGGTGTATGTGTTTGTCGGTAAGGTGTGTGTGGAGCCCTTTAGCCTGTTTCCATTGGCCTTTCAAAAGGGGCGGTCCCAGAACACAACCTTATCGTGCAGCTGTGTAGACTCCCTCAACTTCTAGAGACACACATCAATTCATACTTAACCAGGACAGGCTTAGTGATAGAGTATGGGGGACCCTAACCTGTGACTTGGGAGTGACCTTTATGTTACACAAGTTTTTCCCTTGTGTCATCGTACCAACAACATGGTGTGTTCTGGGAATTCCACCGCCGTACTCAAGTTCAGTTTATGAGTAAATGTACTTAGTTACATTCCTGAAAAATACAACATTTAGGGACTCACTCAAATAACACACCATGATGATCTCTTTCCTCAAGCTGGGGCCTAACATTTACCCTCTGTTCCTCCAGCTGACGGTATTCTCTGAGGTTCAGTTCGAAGGTGAAACGCCAATGGTGGGGAACTCTAGGCCGGTCCAGCCCCTGAACGGTCGGCAGGTGTTCCGGTCGGGAGGCGCAGTGATCCTGGTCAGTTCTGCCCTTCTCCTGGCTTCCATTGCCGCGGCCTTGGGACTGTCGCAACCCAACTAGAGCGAGGCATCCTGTGCTGCACTGCAACATCCATGAACACAATAAATTCAGTTTCACTCCTCAGCTCAACCCTGGTTTGTAATCTCTTCATCGCATTGTTGCTAAGATGATCAACCAGGTCCTGTAAGTGTTCAATTAGCATTCATGCATATGTAGTGACGCATTTTCATTCCCTCATTTTCACTGTGTCATCCTATTAGCACCAACGCACACTTTTGATGTTAGTGCGAGTCGCTGATGGTTTGCGCCTTGAGTGCCAATACTTAAAGCCAAAATGCAACCTAGGGTCTTTTTGTGAATATACCCGAGTCAAACTTTCATTTAAAAGCATAATTAGGACGGAAACACCACTTTTAAGATTCACCGTATTCTCATTTTCGGTCAAATGGCCTTTTGAATGGGAGTGCTAGGGGCACAACTATGATTGCATCGCTAGTTTTAAAAGTTGCGGTCTTCTCCTGAACAGTGGTGGCGCTAATGAGGAAAGGGTACCAACTTTGCTATTTCTACGGACTAGAAGAAGAAGAAAAAGGTAAACAACGGCAGAACTGGCAGCAGCATTGACATTAATGTTTCGATTTGATTTGATGACCTACTTCGTCGGATCAAGCCTTTCATTCACCATAAAAGAACTCATCTGAACTCACTAAGTTTACAAGAGAGTCTTGCGGTCACTCTGAGAATCTTGGCATCCGGTTTCCCTCGAACTCGTCCATGCTTCCTGTTTTCCGCTTTGTCGTGCGCCTCTGAAAAAAAATAGAATCCTATTCTATAGAATCTACTTCATTTTGACATCACATTGGCGAACAACAGGTTGGCTGCGGCGACTGTAAAAAGGCCTTCAGTCAGCAGTTGTTTGGGAAAGGGGGGAGGGGTGTGAGGTTTGCCTTTCTCTGCAGGAATCCAGTGTCTCCTCCCAGAGTCAGAGGCTCCTGACACCTGAAACAAAGATGAAGCTGTGGAGATGCTAATGCTAATAAAGGAAGTGACAGCCTGGTTTTAGAGGGCTGAGGAGAGCATCTGCAATGTGGGGAGACAGCAACACTTTTGAGAAAAAGAGTTTTTTGTATTCACATTCATCCTGGCACTCTTTTGTTGCAGCACAATTCTGCCAAAGTAGCAGCCTGCGATTCAAAGACACACTTTCATTTGTATTTCTAAGGCAATAAAACAAGCTTTGCATCAGGCCCATGGTTTCAGAATGAAAGGCTCTTGGTTAGCCAGATAATTATTTATATGCTCCCCTGAAAAACTGAGACAGTCCCAAAATGGAAAGAACTTTATAACAGACCACTCTGAAAAACACAGGGGATGGACAAAATGTTTGCAACAGTAGATGTAGGCAACTATTAGATATACTCTATATGTCACTCTTGAAAAATGTTCATTCTATAAAGTGTTGTAAGTTAACACATACACACTGCTTTAACAACTTCCTGTGTGGTCTCTTCTACAGGAACTGTGGCAGTGTGTTCTGTAAAGACTGTTGTCATCTGAAGCTGCCCATCCCAGACCAACAGCTGGATGACCCGGTGTTGGTCTGCAACATCTGCCACGACCTACTCCTGGAGTCTCACACCTGCCAGATCCGCAGCCAGCAGCTCAAGAAGGCCATCGCCACAGCCTCCAGCTGAGAGAAGCGTTGTGTAGCATGGCTCGCGCTTCGGCTCTGTCCTGCTCGTTTTGGACTGATAAGCTTAGCGCCCCGTTGTAACCCCAACCTGCTCTGGTTTCGGCTGCAGGGGGGAAGATGAGGAGGAGTTGTTACTCTTTGGGAGGCTCAGTTTGGGAGCAGAGGTGCACTGTGAGACTGTCTGAAAGGCAGAGAAGAGGAAAGGGAATGTCTGAGATGGAGAAGTTTCAGCGGTTGAGGTTTTCCTTCAGAAACCCTTTCTGTTCCAAGACATTTTCAGCCTGGAGCACCGCAGTGCCCAGCTGCCTCCATACATGCCCTGTCAGAGACACATCTCCAACCTGTCCACCCCATCAGAGTCACCCACCTTTAGTACCAAACCGTGTGTGTGTGTGTGTGTGTGTGTGTGTGTGTGTGTGTGTGTGTGTGTGTGTGTGTGTGTGTGTGTGTGTGTGCCAACCAGTTTATCTGAATCACCTACCTGACGGGAGGAGCTTAAACAGATGGTGTCCAGGGTGTATAATGCTTTTTATGATGTTCTTAGCCCTCCTCACACAACCTGTACACTACCAGGGTGACAGAAAGGTGAAAATGAAATAAATCTTTTAATTTAAAGGGGAACTATGCAGTTTTTTTTTAGCTTAATTTAACTTAACTGAACAGCTTCGGAGTCATTGGAATGGTTATATGACTTTTTTTCGGGTTGAATGGTGGTCGTCTTGCTTCCCCCTAGCGCCTGTGAGTGAAAAAAAAACACCCTTGCAACTTTTGGCCGGCGAGCCGCCGGCCTCAGTGTCAGGAAGTATCGCGTGATATCAGGTCTCACGATGTAACAAATTGCTTCATGGCACTGCACACATACAACCATTCAGGAACCGGCTAACAATGTAGTGATGGAGTTTTTCACACTATCGTCATGGCTGAGCCGGCAAAAAAGACGCAGAAAGCTAGGAAAGCATTGTCGGAGGAACAGAGAAAGAGTAAATGGCAGCGAGGAGTCAGACACAAGTAAACATAGGAGCTGGCAAATATCTATTCCAAAGCTGTAGGGGGAGCTCTATAGAGAAACCTGCGAGCAAAAAGCAACAAACACCCTTAAATACAGGACTTTACTCTCACGTAACACCAGTCTTGCTGAAGTACAGAACCAACTCAAGACACTGACTGCAACAATTTGGTTACTTTACCAAGTACAAAAAGATGGTGAATGTCACCACAGGAAAAAATCACCAATGCTTTCCCTCCCTTTGTCCACTAGGTGGAGATGTTCTATCGAGGGTAACACAAGATTGTACTTGCAAGGAGACCAGCACTTTGAGCAATTCAAATCAAATCTTTGCATTCAGAGCTCCATAACATGAGAGCTAAGTTTTAGCTACAAAGAATGCAACAAAAGGTTTGATGAGATTAAGGCAATCCTATTATGAGCAAGGTGAAAAAGCTGGTAAACTAGTCTGGTGCATTAAACAGATGCAGGCAGAGGAGGCAATCAACTCAATTCAAACAGATGGGGGTGATAACCTTGGACCTAAAAGAGAGAAATAGCACTATTCTAGGCTTCTACCATGACTTGTACAGCTCTGAGCTGCATAAACAAAAGGAATTCCTGGATTTATTAGAATTTACCCCCCTGAATGGAGAATCATTGGAGCTTAACCTTGGGGCCCAGGAACTGTCTGATGCTATAATCAGCCTGAAAGGACTGGGGGAAAACTCCCGGACCTGATGAGATTCCAATTGAAATATACAAAAAATTTTAAACTAAATGTATACCGCCTCTGCTTGATGTACCAACAATCGTTTCATAGTGACTCCCTTCCTCCCTCACTCAACACTGAAATAATTGCGCTGCTGTTAAAACCCAGAAAAACATCAACTCAATGTGGATCTTATAGGCCGATCTCCCTTTTTAATAATGACTTAAAATCTTATGTAAAGTCATAATTCACTAGTACTATCTAGGAGGTTGGAACCAATGTGACCACAGGAACACTGCATGGAGGTGGTTTGACATCAACACATAAACATTGTTTTTTTTAAATAGTATATTATTTATTTTTTAAATAGAATATTCTATAACGAAAAGGGATATGATTGGACCAAGACTGGAGTACTAGGTCCAGCAAATACATTTTAATGATTACAAAGGGAGGAAGATGGGTTGTGAGTCAAGGAATGACCTTATTGTGGCCCATAAGCCATTGGTATACCCATCTGGATATACCAATAAGGAGTTGCTTTTTTCATACTTATAGGGTTCCAGAACTCCTCAAGCCAATTATACTTGTCAAAAGAATGAAATTAACCTTCCTGATTTTCCAGTTCATAAGGATTAGGCGTTTTGTTGTAAGGCATGCCCCAAGGCGTCAATTTTACAATTGATGCCTTGAGGCTCAATACCCAACAAACATGTGGCTTGGTATAGGAGTACATTTATGTTTATGACTTTGGAAAGTTTGTCTCTGACTCCATCCCAAAGGGCCGGAACGGCTGGACAAGACCATAAAGAGTACACAAGGGTAAAAAATAGAGGGTTCTCTGCGCTTCTGCAATCCACAATAATCCGGTGCAGCCAGGGCAGGACAAAATAGTGTAGAGGAAAAAAGAATCGCCGGTGCAACACAGATGTCTTCTTAATTTATAGTTTTTTTATTTTTTAAAGTGCATAACAGTGACTAACGTTTCGATGTAAGGGTAATCGGTTAAGGTTACATCTTCATAAAACTTAATCGAGAAACAAAGTAGGGCTGCCCCTTATCTCCCCTTCTGTTTACCTCCGTTATTGAGTCACTAGTCGTGACAATCTGTAAACACATAAATTTAACATAAATGGATTTAGGAGATATAAACACAGAATAACCCTGTATGCAGATAACTTAATTTTGCTTTGTTCCAGTCTGAAACAAGCTCTTCCTACTTTACTGACCTGATAGGGGATTTTGGTGTCTTTCCAGGATACAAAATAAATAATAACAAATCGCTTATAATGTTTATGGAAGAACACTGGAAACTCAACCGTCCAACTTTACATCCATTTGAGGTGTCAAGATCACACACACACACACACACACACACACACACACACACACACACACACACACACACACACACACACACACACACACACACACAAACCATCATACCCATTGCCAATTGCTGGCAAAGTCTTTAAGAAGAGCAAAGCAAGCTAATTCATGTTTTTTTGAGGAACTTCTGCCAGTGTCCTTCACTTCACTCACTCAGCATGATCAATAATTCAAACTGCGGGGATTCTAGGTTTCCACTCAGTGAATAAAAATAAAGGTGACAGCTTTAACTTTTCTGTCGAAAAGTTGAAGAGAGATGTTGAGAGTTTTTGCAAAGCGTTGCACTAACTGGACAGGTGTTATGGATAGGGTGAACTGGGCTGGAAAATAAACCTTTTTAGAGATTTTACCTAATATCCTCTTAGAGAAAGTGTGTGTTGTGTGTGTGTCATTAATCACCAATTTCTTATAAGATACTAAGTATGTTTTGGGGAAATGTCTATGAAAAACAGTGGTGGAAAGTAACTAAGTACATTTTTCAAGTAAAGTACCTACTATGTACAATTTGGGGTAGTTGTGCTTGAGCATTTCTATTTAATGATACTTTATACCTCTACATTTCAGAGGTAAATGTACTTTTTACTGCACTACATTAATCTATAAAATAAAACCATAAGGTATCGGCTTTAATATGAACATTTTGTAATCACCTTTCCCTTTGTGAACTTTTGCACTTTGCTGTTGCATCACATCTGTACTTTTCAAAGTGTGTCAGAGTTGAAAAAAAGCATAAACATATAACCTGTTTATAAAATATGATGCATTATTATATAGTTATTAGTATCCCCCACTCTCACCAAGTACAACATTACATATCATCACATAAATAATAATAATCCAGTAAAATGATAATAAAAACTTTATCAATAATATGACACTGACAGGGGCCATTCTGCATGATGAGTACTTATATTTTTGATACTATACGTATATTTTGTTGCTAATACTTTGAATGCAGGACTTTTGTAAAGGAGTATTTTTCAATATTTAATAGAGATCTGGAACAAGCAGAATATATGAAATATGGTACTGATAGTGTGAAATGTAATGTGTTTTCAAGGGTCGAGGTAATTTAGAGCCTAATATTCCTCTTTTTACACAGTTAATCCTCTGAGGGTCACCTTAAGTTACCTGTGGAGCAATAATTGTGATGATGATTAACTCCATCTTATTATCAGATACCTCTCAAATCACCAGGAAGTGTTCCCTGTGCACCAGGAGCCCATGGATGGGCCCCCTCATTGGAGCTCTTATCAGTGGAGAGCTTTATTAGAGGCATGCCTGAAGGAGGAGGGGCCACTCTTTCTTTCCTGTCAGGGTATGGTGATAGATAAGTATAAGACCCCCTGCAAGAATGCGATCACATTGGAAAAAAACACGTCATTGTGTTGTCTTCCCCAGGTCGAGTCAGCTCCAAAATGCAGCAGCTAATCCTGCCCGTTCTCCTGGCATCCTTTTGGACCATCTGCACAGGATCAGGTGAGTCTGCTTTCATTCATGGCTGGAAAATATGCCAAATATGTTACTTAGATTTATCTTGCCACAGTACAGGTCCAAAATATTCAGAAATAGTCAAGGAGATTGGTTAATTTAAGTGAAAAATTAAGATCTCCATCCTCTGATATTACCAGGAAAATGAAATCTTTATTTTTTTTCAGCCTGTAATTTAATATGCATTTCCTTCATGTCTGCTGCTTTACATACATACAGTGATAGATTGTTAATATCTGAATTCATGTAAGCTATTTAATTAATAGTAACACTGAATACCAAACATGAATGGGAATTAATACTTTAGAAATCTTCTAATGATAAGACGAGCAAGGTGAAGGTGCTTTTTTACCAGTTTGTTCCCAACCGTGCCAGAAATCCAAAAATAGATTCAGAAAGATGTTCTGCAGAGAAAAGAAACTAGTCACCAAAAAGCCACTTCTCCCCAGATGAAAGAGAGGCTCCCCCACACCAAAACCGCCTGCCTGACGCTCTCCATACACACACTCACACCCCCCTCTGTGCTGTCCATCACACTGATGTGATACCAGGCATTCCTCTGTGTGTCCGACATGCTCATCAACAACTTGCATTTTCACAACTGAGCGCCCTGTTCAAGGACGTGGTCCTGTATCAGCTGAGCCAAAGACAAAAGCAGGCAGATCTGACCGAGCTGAAATTCCCTCAGTGCCTCTGTGGTCCGGTCACCTCTCTCTCTCTCTCTCTCTCTCTCTCTCTCTCTCTCTCTCTCTCTCTCTCTCTCTCTCTCTCTCTCTCTCTCTCTCTCTCTCGTGCACCTGCTCAGCCAGTGACAGCCGTTTGCGTCCTCTTTGCAGCAGAGATAGCCTAGGCGTCGAGCTGCGCACCGCCACTGTCTCCACATTCACAGCGGGTGATTCTAAGTTGTTAATTTCACAGAAAAAGGGCCCCGAAGTTTGGCACCAAGACTCTAATAGAGTAAATTAGCACTAACTAATGACTGACAAGTGACGAAGCCTTTTGGTCGGTTATTAGTCATTGCGTAACAAAGAAAATGACACTGTCGTCTTTTAACTGTGACCTATTTAGGCTTATTCAATCATTTTGGGATACTCCGAATGCCGTGAAGTCCAGTTAGGCACCTTAAGAAAGAAATGCAATGATCTAGAATGACTTGACTGCAATTTTACGATATGTTTTAGTCATTTTTAGATAAACCACCAGTCAATGTAGACACTGAAACACACACTCAGTGTGGCTCATTGGGGGATTTGATGCGCTCAGCGCGCTCATGCAGTGTTGAGGAGGAGCAGCCCGCGCTTTGTCACACATGCACCCTGAGTGGCGCAGTCTGAACAGTTGTCGGTATATTTCTTTGCCAAAGACCCGCAGCTAGATGCACAGAGTCCCGGTGGATAAACGTTT
This sequence comes from Zingel zingel, assembly GCA_023566125.1. Taxonomy (NCBI): domain Eukaryota; kingdom Metazoa; phylum Chordata; class Actinopteri; order Perciformes; family Percidae; genus Zingel; species Zingel zingel. The sequence continues at coordinate 19,265,335 of CM042328.1, forward strand.
TGTCCAAGGCGTCTGATGAGAGACATATGTGCTGAGAGTTTGTGGTGAAAAAGGAAAACCTGATAAGTGCAGTCAAACGTTCTCTTTTCCACTTGCTAGTGAATTCATTAATTGTCTTCTTTTTTGGGCCAGAAAGAAAGACATTAGATCAGTCCTCATATTGTTGGAAACCCGTTTTGGCTCAATGAGAGGTTCAATGATTGGCAGACCACGGCATAGTCTCAATCTGTCTCAGTCTCTTTTATTTTGAACCGTGTTTTTGTGTGAAATTCAGCGTCTAACAGCGCACAGTTTATGTCTGGCTCACACAACACAATGGCATGAAAAGATCCGTCTCCGCGGCGTGCAGTCATATTTACGTTTTCACTGTGGTCGACGTGCAAGCAGACTTGGCCTGTTTGTTTTCCTTTCGCTGCCTTTTGTTTTCTTCTTGACAGCTTCCTCAGTTTGCTCTCTTGGCAGACCTCTCAGATCCATAGAAACCCATTCATATTGTTCATTCGCTCTGCGCCGCACAAGAGATCAAAGCCAAGTACCGATTGGTCAAGAATTGTGCGGACAGAAATCTGATTGGCTGAGATTTAAAAAAAGCAAGCGACTACGAGTCATACAAATTGATATTTCTACTTACAGACAGGTGGAGGATGGAGGGATTATCCAGATGCATTACTTTAGTAAAACTGCAATACCACACTGTAAACATCCAAGTCCTGCACTGAAAATATTACTTCAGTAAAAAGTAGGTTTAACAAAGTTAATGTATCAACAGTAAAAGTACTCAATCCAGACCAATGGCCCCTGTTGTTATACTATTAGATAATAACAGATTATTATTTCTGATACTGCTGTAGTTGGTGGTGGTGAAACTAACTAACTATGAAATACTGCCAGTTACGAGTTAGTTGAAGCTATAGCAGTACATCATATTCATCAGCTCATCATATGTTTTGTGTGAAAAAAAATAAAACTATAAACTATAGCTGCCAAATCTAGTGGAGTAAAAAGTACTATATTTACCCTCTGAAATGTAGTGGAATAAGTATAAAGTAAAAGTAGTATAAAATGGAAATTAAAAAGTACCTCCAATATGTACAGTACTTGATTAAACTTACTTTCCATCACTGCTTATAGACGAAACATTAGCAAACATTTGGCTATTTGGCTGAAATTAAACTTTTCATGGGAGCAATTTTGCAGCCACTGTCATGTGCTATAACAATCATCGTGACTGATGACTGACAAGTGTTATTATCACAGTTATCAGATGTTATTACTAAATCTGTTTACTAATTTGACTCCTGAATGTTGCTGTAATTAAACTGACTTTAGCTGTGCCTTCAATGCAGATTTCATAGGACAGAAAGTGACACGCTTTCACAGTTACCACCCATGCTGAGTCAAAGTTTGAAATGAATCATAATCTTTTAATACCCTCAGCACTTAGGCGGTACTCACAGAGTAATTAGACATTGCTGAGTTGTAGGATTTCTTTCCCCTGCAGTGATCACTCACACACATACACATCCTGGAACAAGAATAGGAATCTGAAATCAAAGAAAGGAGCTTCTCTTTATTTACTGTGACCAGTAGAGTGAATGATGGCACCAGTGAATACAATCTGAACCCCCTCCAAATGTTGCCCCCCTGCTACATATATTTTCAATACCCATTATCATGCCAGAGCAAGAGGAAACAGCTTACCAACATGGCAAAAAAAGCAAACATTGACTTCCTTCAGAAACACTGGGAGAAGGCCTCGCACCAGTCGAACAACAGAGCGGGAAACCATCCCCGTATTTTTCAATGGCATGTGTGTTTTTCATAAATATTTGATTTGTGAGATAGCTGCAGATATTTGTCTCCCAGTACAGGGTGGAAACATGCAAACCAATTGTGAAATTTTTATACATCCTCAGACAAACATGTGAGAATGGGACCTCGCTGATGCATCCTGATAGCACAGAAATATAAAGCACAAATGCAACTTTTTTGTGAATAGGAAGACAATTCCTGTGTATTAGGGGGTTTTGTATGGTACGGAATAGCAGCTGACTTCAACTAAAAAAAAACTATTAATAAAAGGACACATTTGTAAATACATCTAGTTCAATCTATGTGGACATTTGTCAGTGTATATGTTGAGAAGAAACATCCCATTCTTCCCTCACAATAGGCTGAGCTTGTTTGTGTCACCCAGAGGTTAACAATGTAGGCTGGCTGATACTGTGTGTGTGTGTGTTGTAATATTTACATTGTTTGCTGGTTGTTGACGTCAAAATTCTAGATAGAGTTGGCAAGCTTTTTACCTTGACAAATGTTTTTTCATTTTCTGTGTTTCAGATTGGTGCTATCAGTCCCAGTTCACCTGCGATCATCAGTGCAATGGTAAGCTTATTTAAATAAAAAAATTGTAGCGGGGTTAGTGGGGTTAGCAAGTCAGGAGCCAATCCCATACGTACCTTACTGTAGGTAATCATTAAAATCTTAAAATCTACTTTTAAACGTACAGACAACCAATGTAGAGATGCTAAAATTGGAGTAATATGCAATCTTCTATTGGATCTTGTGAATAGTCTTGCCGATGCAACCAGCTTCTGAACCAGCTGATGTTTGGATAGGTTGTACTGACTCGGACCGGAATATAGAGAGTTACAGTAATGTCATTGGGATGTAATAAAAAAACATGGACTATAGTTTCAGAGGGCTTTGCAAATGAAAAAGATTGAATTTTGGACAACCAAGTTCACTTGTTAATCTGAAGTGTGAAGGAATGACTAACTGGAGAATCTGAACCTATGATAATACCTTTTGATTTATTGGAGTCTAACCAAAGGAAGTTCTGAGATAACCCGTTTTTAACTGTTGCCTCTGACATGTAATTACAACACGGTCCTGTGAGTGTTGTGTATGTACTGGTTAAGCTGCAAATGAATTGCCCTTCTTGGGGTCAAAAAAAAAGGAAGAAATATTTGATCCAAAGGTAACATGTAGATGGAGAAGACCGAGGACACATCCCTGTGGTACGCCATTAATGGAGGATTTACACCTATAGGCGTCCAAAACATTACCCAATATAGATGCCTACCCAATGCTTAAGAAATTCAATTAAAACCAAGGGGAGCTAAAAGATCATTATGAAGTGCTGTGACCCACTCTAAAACAGTCCAACTTGTTTAACTTGGGTGTTTTTCTTACTTTAGCACCAGACAAGTGGAACCTCGCCCACAGTGACTGTGATGGAAAATACCAGTCGCCCATCAACATCATCACCAGGAAGACTTTGAAAGATGAGCGATTGACTCCTTTTGAGTTCAACAACTATCAGCAGATCTTCAGAGACACAATCAAGAACAACGGCCACTCAGGTGAGCATATTTTCCAAAAACATAAGATAGCTCTCAGTGCTGTGAAGCTGTTGTGTGTCATCTTTATGCTCGGCGTATGTCCACTACAGTTAAGGTTGGAGTTCCTCACCTCAGCACCATCTCAGGTGGAGGCCTCCCGACCACCTACAAGGCTGTGCAGTTCCACATGCACTGGGGCAAAAATGGAGGGCCCGGCTCCGAACATACCATCGATGGAGAGCGGTATCCCATGGAGGTACCATAACCTTACTGTACAACACACACACATCCTGTCTTTAGTGAAGTTAATAACTGAAGATGTTAAAGGTTTGCTCACACATAACAGCTGGAAACTCAGGAGGGAAACAGACCAACAATTTGAACTATGGTCAATGCAGATTTTGTCTAAAACTAAACTTTTCAAATATGTATGTGAATATACTGTGAATTTAAAGGGCAACGCTGGTGATATTCTATATTTTATAAGACCAAAACTAATATTAGTGCATTAGTCGTCCTTTCAATATTTCTTGACCTCACTACTCTGTCTCCCAGCCTCAAGCCCATTCATCTCTACTCAAGACATAAATCTTTAAAACAGGCCATAAATTGTTTTTTTAAAGGCTCAATACTGTTCTGGATACTGTAGTTTTACAAACATTACCGACACAATACATGTTAGTGAGTATTTACGGCAGCTGGATGGTGTATGAAGGGTTGACTCAAAATAAACCACACTGGCCGTGTTCATCGTAGTTAAAGAAACTATGGAACTCCATGGCAAGGTGGATAAGATATATCCGGCTTTGGATACACAGACTTGTTAGTAGGATCAATTTATTGTTAGCTTTGGTCTTTTCATGGAATTTGTTGACAATATGTAACATCATCAGACTTATCCTTTAAATGGTCAGAAATACTTATTTGGCATTTCATTTTCTTTTTGTATGGCTACACCATTTAATTCTGTGACTAATTGGGGATTGTTACATTGGTTAGGAAAACACTTTATTATTATTAATCAAGTCCTTTAAAGCACGTTTTTGAAAGAAATGATTCACTTGAACTGATTTGTTAGGTGTTCTATTGTTAGAGCACAAAATGTAGGCCTACTCTACACATTTTTGTGGGTCCCATCTACAATAAGATTCTAAACCCACTGTAAAAAATGACTTTGTGAAAAAGTGGTAACATCTGTAATATTCTCTCAACAGCTGCACATCGTTCACATGAAGCACCCTTACAGTGATCTGACAACAGCTCTATCAGACCCAGAGGGAGTTGCAGTCCTTGGGTTCTTCTATGAGGTAACCATTTTGAATCCTGTATCGTTGAAATCAAACTGCTGTTACAGAACATACAGTACCTCATGTTGGACTGAAACAGTGCTAAAAGGTGTATATATTGTGTATATTTCCATTCTCAGAGGTCCAATAGTGCAAACCGAAAGTATGACCCCATCACCAACGCTCTGCGAAGCATCACAACTACAAGTAAGTACTACATGTAAGTTCAATATAAGCAACTAAAGACACAGCTGCACAGTGTGTGTTGTTTCATCTGTGGCTTTTCTGTTTTCAGATAGCAATACTTCTCTGCCATCCGTCTCCCTGGCACAACTAATCCCAGCTGAGCAGAATCTGACCAGCTTTTACCGCTACAAGGGCTCTCTGACCACCCCAGGGTGCACTGAGGCTGTAATTTGGACTGTGTTTGAGAGTACCATCCCTTTGAGCATGGATCAGGTTAGGATAAAATACCACAAATGTAAAGGAATGCAAGTGAATTTTGTTTTTACTTTAATACTGTTTTTGACTTTCTATTAAAACCACAATCATTAAAACATTTGCCTGAACAATGGCAAGAAAAGCATTTAGAGTAAAAAAACAACAACCAGGAGACTGAATGCTGCTTCTCCCTGTTGAGTTCTGACTCTGGGGACAGAATGCAGAGCTGTCCCAGACGACCTGAGATGTCTGGATGGTTCATAATGTAGCAGCAGATCGTATTATGGCCCTTAACCGTTCAGTGCTTTATAAACCAACAGTAGTATTTTGAAATAAATTCTTTTAGAGACAGGAAGCCAGTGTAAGGACTTCAGAACTGGAGTGATGTGATCCACTTATAGATTGTTTTAGGGGGACATGTAAAGACACCGTTACAGTAGTCTACTGAAGATAAAAGCATTGAGAAGTTTTTCCAAATCCTGCTGAGACATACAGTAAGTCCTTTAATCCTTGCTATATTCTTTAGATGATGGTAGGCTGACTTTGTAATTGTCTTAATGTGGAATGGCTGTTGAAATTCAGGTCTGAGTCCACGACAACACCAAGATTTATTTATGTTCGTCTTTTGTTTTTAACATTGCCGATTGAAGCTGAGCACTGACTGTTAATCTTTCCTCTTTGGCTCCAAAAACAACAATCTCAGTTTTGTCTTTGTTTAATTTAAGAAAGTTTCCAATTTTTGATTTGTAGATGTTAAACACAAGAGGCCCCAGAATGGAGCCTTGGGGAACTCCACACATCACGTTTGTTCGCTTAGATGTGTAATTACCTATAGACCCTGTTCTTTAAGTAGGATTCAATCCAGTTTAGTACTGTGTCAGAAAGTCCAACCCAGTTTTCCAATCGTTCTAGTAATATGTTGTGGTTGACCCTGTCAAATGCAGCACTTAGATCAAGTGATGCTAAGACTGATATGTTGCCACTCTCTGTATTTAAGTGGATGTCAATGAAGACTTTTACAAGAGCTGTCTCAGTGCTGTGGTGTGGTCAAAAAACTGACTGGAAGGCATCAAAACAGTTGTTTAGTGACAAGATAAGGTTAAGTTGTTAAAAAACTGCTTTTTCAATGATTTTACCTAAAAATGGAAGGTTTGATATAGGCCTATAATTGCTTATTAGTGACATCAGTGAAAAAACTCATTTATGATCTCTTTACAGAAGCTGGAGTCTAACATTTATCCTCTGTTCCTCCAGCTGCGGGTGTTCTCTGAGCTTCAGTTCCACGATGGAAAGCCGATGGTGGGGACCTTTAGGCCAGTCCAGCCCCTGAATGGTCGGCAGGTGTTCCGGTCGGGAGGCGCAGTGATCCTGGTCAGTTCCACCCTCCTCCTGGCCGCCATCGCCACGGCCTTGGGACTGTCCCAACCCAACTAGAGCGGGGCATCCTGTGCTGCACTGTGACATCCATGAACATAATAAGTTCTGTATCACTCCTCAGCTCGTAACCTCTTCATTGCATGGTTGCTAAGATCAACCACGTCTTAGTGCAGACATGACTCATCTGGAGGTCCTCTCTTACAACACAAATGACAAAGGCGTTAGAGGAACACCTTACGAAAGGTGTTGTAAGTGTTCGATCAGCATTCATGCATGCATAGTAAAGCAGTAAGTCTTATTTCAGCATTATGAATGTGCCATAAAGCTGGTTACCAAGCAGTCAAAGTGACAACAAAATTCAAACTCAACACCAGATCCCTTAGTCATGCCCTCATTTTTCACAGTGTCATCCTACTAGCACCAGCACACACTTTGGACCACATCCTCCTTGTCCAATGTCAGGTAAATTTAGTCTCTGCTTAATGTTATTGCGAGTTGCCAATGTCAGCCCCATGACCTGGCACGTTATGTGTTGTTCTCAATGGGCATGGGAACGCCATGTAGCTATTAATAGCAGAAATGAACACGCTCCATTTCAAAGCCAGCGGTCAAAGGAGTCAGCAGTTTGGCTTTTCTTTCAAAGTCCAGGAGAACAGCGCGGCCGTCAGGTGAACCCCCACACAGCCATTCAGTCAGCAGTTGGTTCGGGAAAGGGGGGAGGGGTGTGAGGTCTTGCCTTTCTCTGCAGGAATCCAGTGTCATGAGCAGAGCTGCAGTCTATCTCCTCTCAGAGTCAGAGGCTACTGACACCTGAGACAAAGATGAAGCTGCAGAGATGCTTATACTAATAAAGTGAGGGACAGCCTGGTTTTAGAAGGAGGAGGAGAGAATCTGCAGCGTGGGGAGACAGCAACACTTTTGAGAATTAACCTGCATATAAAATGTCACTCATATTTTCAAACCAACATCATTAGTTTTCATGCATCTCAAACATTTGCATGAATCTGCATGTCTTGATGTTCTAGATGTTCATATTGAGCAACATGTTCATGGAGTGAAGCTGCGCACACAAAACTGCTTGCCAAATTCATACACACGCCTCAGGCACCCGTGAGGTTCAGTGAGCTTATCTTGAGAACATGTGACTGTGTTTATGGCTTGTATTACAGGGTCTAGGATGCACTAAATGTTATTGACTGTGAATTACACCCCACCGAGTTCGCATTCATTTATTCAGGAGGATTCGTTATGTATTCTAGTGAGAGATCTGTGCAATTTTCCAGCAAGATTTATTGAGATGATCGAGCAAGGAATCTGTATGTTTTCCATTGTTTCATATGGCATCAAGTTATATTTCTATGCTGTGTCATCGTACACATGTATTTATGTATTGAATGTGTATATTGATATGAGATGCACAGTTATTGTTATTTAGGTATTGCAAAGTTTATATATATATATATATATATATATATATATATATATATATATATATATATATATATATATATATATATATAGTACTGAATGCAAACCCATATATGAAGGATCAAGTTGTTCATGCACAATCAAGTTTACTTATGATGTTATTTTAAAGTTATGAACTGTAGGAGATCGTCTGGTTGTAATGCTTGAAAATGTCATAAATAATATGGAAAATGTGTTCCAACTGAACAAAGGAATAAACTACTTACATGCCTTTTTAATAACAGTCTCACCTGCTTGCATGGGCACAATTCAAGCTATTTGAACCATTGATCAAAACAGTATATAACAGAGTCAGTGTCAGCCTTGCCCCCGCATCGCTGCACTGTGGAAACTGATATTAGAATACACTCGGTTGGCTCTGTTGTTTGTCTGTTAGCTCAGCCACATAGACAAGCTTCTCACTTTCCTGTCCAATTCCCCTTTGGTCTGTCAGGAGAGTCTGGGGGCGCTCACTGATATCAATCCCTTAATCCTTTTCTAATTGGCTTGTTCTTGATGTTATAGAGGCAGATTTCATTTCACTTCACGCACACGCACACACACACACACACACACACACACACACACACACACACACACACACACACACACACACACACAGCTGAGTAGGAGATTGTTGTATCATACAGAGCTCACTATGAAAGCTACCAGAGCAGTAACACTAACACTTCTTACAAGGCTTTGAGGCAGATTGCAGGTGCTTTTACAAACTTCACCTGTTTTCAAGATACTTTCAAGTTACCCCCCCCCCCCCCCCCCCCCCCCATCATCAAGGAATCAAAAGGCTTCTTGTGATGTACAGACTTATAAAGACAGCAGCCTCTCACAGAGACATGCTTGAAGACGGAGACAGAGTATAGACAAAAGCTTGAATGAAAGCCTCCTGTTCATTCCCCTGCTCAGGCCTCTATTGCTTCTTCAGTAAAGCATCAGGATGGCCTGGGGATCAAAGGGTGCATCCTTAATATCTGGCAGCGGTACCTTGGTGTTCTGTCAGGCTTCTAGGACAGCACCCATATAACTTAACTTACTCTTAAATCTTCCCACAAATGCCCCATGTCCCTGGGGTCTCTGGGACAAAGGGCACCATTCTCCCTGGGAGAAACCAGAGGTATCCTCATATTGAAAGTGACCCTCCCTGAAGCACACACAGCAGCCCATCAGATATCCAGCTGCAGCTGAAGGTCACTGGGCCGCTCTTTGTCCATGAGGTCTAAAGAAAAACAAACAGTGTCACCTTTTACTGCCTCTCTATGTGATGTCCCTGCTTCCTGCATCTCACGCAGTCTATTGATCGATGCTGCAATGTGTGTCTCTACGCTGTATCTATGGCCTAATCAACTTTGCTCTAACCCAGTTGATACACCTGCTACCCTAGTTACTGTGCTGTCAGTGACATAACTCACAGAGGTGTCTGCCAGCTAGGTGCTCAGGATTTAAAGTTAGCCAGCTGTGGAGAATGACCTGGCAGGTAATGTAGCAGCAGTTAGCGACAATAGTCCTCGCGCAAGGAAGCAATCATAAAGGGCCAAACATTCATTTCCTCTTAAATTGAACTCAGAAGAGATAGCCTATGAGCAGAACGTTGCTTTGTCCTTTAGCACACAATGGCTTTCATTCAAGGAGCATTGCAAGAAAACAGCAGGGGGACCATTAACTGCTAATATCGTTTTAGGAACCTACTTATCACAGCACAGACACTGTTACATCCATTAGCATACATTTCCCATCAGTGGGGATAATATCCTGTCATTAATACACAGCGGCTGACATCAGTTTGCAACCAGCGCTGGGATAAATGCTGAGAAAGAATGTGAAGCAACTTAAAGCCTTTTGATCTCACAGAGCAGGACAATGAGTAAATCACTGGGTTTAAAAAGCCTTTTCAAAAACGTCATTCTTGCTTGGAACACTTGAGTTTCAATTTCAGGGGAGGTCAGAGTTTGTTGTGGTCAAAACCAACATAACAGTCCCACAGCGAGCTGTGGTGTCTTTATCTACAAGCCTTGTTTTCATCCCGATCAGTGAGCTGGTCCTCTGAGGTGTTCAAGGCATCGGTTGAGAGGCGATGGGATCAGGTGCTGCAGAGGCGACTCACTGCTCCTGGTGTCGGGCCGATGAAAGCGGAGTCAGTAAAGCAGACAGACCTGGCTCTGAGGCCGGTCTGTGAGAATCAGATAAAGCAATAGGTTAACCACTGTAATCCCTTTTAGGAGCAGCAGCTTTGGGAAAGTGATCTGGATTAGTCTGGCCTACTGTGGACAGTAATTCACGGAGAAATAAGGGAGGTGGGGGCACAGATATGGAAGAAAATAACCCAGTTAAAAAGCAGTCACCTCTACAGTCAGGGGGATTTCCATCAGTAATTGTACAATACAATATAATATCCTATGCATAATAATTCCTCTTTGTGTTAATAGCTGTCTGTTGTCACTCAGCAAAGGAAACAGTCTGGGAGATACAAACTACAACAAGTACATGGGAAGGTAAAGCTGAACGTGAATTTTTTCCGCAAAATGTTTTACAGTGACACGTTTACATGCACACTTATATTTCACTATTCCACCAAGTTCCAGGTAATTTAAACATTGTTTTTCGGACATGTCTACAGTGCATTCAGAATATGTGTCTAGATTGGGGTAATTACCGCAGTTTCTTGTCTGTTTATGGTCAGCACAGTGCGTTGTACACAAACCGTGCAACAGTTTGCATGGCTGGAGTAAAATGCATGCCAGAAAGAAAAAACCCACATTTCTGGTCAGAAGGAGAAACACGCCTACATTTTAACATTGAGACATTAAAAATGTGAACCTATCCTTTAAGTTGACGTGATGTTCATTGAAGAGGTTTTCTCAGCTTCATAAACCTAGAAATAAACTGGAAGGAACAATATTTTTGTCAGTAGAGACAAGTGGAAAAGCACCTTATTCTATTCTACAATTGTAATTTTGTTGCTGGTGCTGTTTGGAGCATTGGTAACCCTTGTGCCACCGTACAACCAAATGAAGTGTGTTGAAAGCAGTCATAAAAAGTCATAGTATAGAAGGTCGAAAAAAGTTGAAAATTGTCATAGTATAGAATGTCGAAAAAAGTCAAAAAAAGTAAGAAAAAAGTCATAGTATAGTATGTCGAAAAAAGTAAAAAATGTCATAGTATAGAATGTCACAAAAAGTCATAAAAAAGTCAGAGTTTAGTATGTCGAAAGTTATCATAGTATAGTATATCGAAAAAAGTAAAGAATCGCCATAGTAGTTATGTCGAATTAAGTCATAAAAAATCATAGTATAGCATGTCAAAAAAAGTTTAAAAAAAATGTCATAGTATAGAATGTCACAAAAAGTCATAAAAAAAGTCATAGTATAGTATGTTGAAAAAAGAAAAAAAAAGTCAATGTATAGTATGTCAATAAAAGTCTGGAAGAACATGCAAACTCCACAGCCTGGACTGGGGATCGAAGCAGAGAAAGAGTTTGCTGTGCCTACTTGCTGGTGCTGTTTGGAGCATTGGTAACCCCTGCGCCACAGTACACCCAAATAAAACAGTTGAAAACAGTCATAACACAGTCATAGTATAGTATGTTGAAAAATGTCATAAAAAAGTCATAGTATAATATGTTAAAAAAAGAAATAAAAAGTCATTGTATAGTATTTCAAAAAAAGTGATGAAAAAATTATAGTATAGCATGTCGAAAAAAGTCGAAAATTGTCATAGTATAGTAAGTCGAAAAAAGTAATAAAAAGTCATAGTATAGTATGTTGAAATACGTCATAAAAAGTCATAGTATAGTAAGTCGAAAAAAGTCAAAAATCGTCATAGTATAGCATATCGAAAAAAAGTAATAAAAAGTCATAGTATAGTATGTCGAAAAAGTAATAAAAAAGTCATAGTATAGCATATCGAAAGTTGTCATAGTATAGTATGTTGAATAAAGTCAAAAATCATCATTGTATAGCATGTCGAAAAAAGTAAAAAAAATGTCATAGTATAGTATGTCGAAAGAAATCATATAAACTCATAGTATAGTATGTCGAAAAAAGTGTTGAGAACATACAAACCAGAGGAAGAGTCTGCAGTGCCTACTTGCTGATGCTGTTTGGAGCATTGGTAACTGCTGCACCACGGTACACCCAAATAAATTGAAACAGTCATAACACAGTCATAATATAGTATGTCCAAAATTGTCAAAGCATAAGATGTCGATAAAAGTCATGAAATGTCATAATATACTAAGTCGAAAAAAAGCATAAAAAGTCATAGAATAATATGTCGAAAAATGTCATAAAAGGTCAAAGTATAGCATGTCAAAAAAGTCATAAAAAGTCATACAATTTGCATGTCGAAAAAAGTAATTAAAAGTCATAATATAGTATGTCGAAAGTTGTCATAGTATAGTATGTCGAAAAAAGTGATGAAATCGTCATAGTATAGCATGTCGAAACAAGTAAAAAATCGTCATTGTAAGTATGTTGAAAAAGTCATAAAAAGTCATAGTATAGCATGTCGAAAAAAGTCATAATAAGTTAATGTATAGTATGTCAAAGAACATCTGGAAGAACATGCAAACTCCACAGCCTGGACTGGGGATAGCATGTCGAAAAAAATCATAAAAGTCATAGAATAGTATGTTGAAAAAAGTCATAAAAAGTCATAGTATTGTATGTCGAAAAAGAGTAACCAGCTATTAGCTGGTGCTGTTTGGAGCACTGGTAACCTCTGTGCCACCGTACACCCAAATGGACTGTGCTGAAAACAGTCACACGATAGTATGTCAAAAAATGTCATAGCATGTCAAAAAAGTCCTAAAAAAGTATAGTATGTCGAAAAAAGTCATAGTATAGCAAGTGGAAAAAGTCATAAAAAGTCATAGTAGAGAATGTCAAAAAAAGTAATAATAAGTATAGTATGTCGAAAATTGTCATAGTATAGGATGTCGAAAGCAGTCATGAAAAATTCATAGTCTTGTATGTCGAAAAAAGTCATGAGAAAGCCATAGTATAGTATGTTGAAAAAGTAATAAAAAGTCAATGTATAGTAAGTCAAAGAAAGTCTGGAAGAACATGCTAACCACTGATCCACCATTCCACCAATGAAGTAAAAAAACAGTGAAAACATAGACACACAAATGTCCTTAAAGAGCTGAACATTTTGATATTCAAATGATTTTTGTAGCTGAAAGTATGTAGAAGTAGTAGGCGACCGAATTTGTACGGAAGAATTGGATCCTGTGAAAGCTGCTGAATCAACATTCAACTGATGTGGCAGTGTGACCTCCAGTTATTGTGTCATCTGTGGTTTAAGGAAAGCAGTTTATGTGTACATATTGATAGGATGGTACCACACAAAGGAAATAAGTCTAGGTTTCTATGTTACCCACTGCCCATAGACCTATGACATAAGTGTTGGCATTGTCTGAGAGTCATAGCAAAGATATGATAAGTTTACCTCAAGTAAATTTGCTCCCAAGGCCAAACACAGTAAAATAAACAGGAGAAACTGTTGAATATCTGCTCTCTGGGAGTTTGCAGGGAAATAAATCAAAATATGACCACAAAGTTAACTGCAAGGAAGCTTATATGATTGCACTTTTGTTGTAAAAGTGGCACTCCATGGTGACCTGAGTGCAGACTTGGAATGAGGTGGCGTCAATCAACAGGTAGAAGGCTCAGGCTGGGGTGAAAAACGGTCCCTTCTAACAGAAAAAAGGTGCCTTAGGTAGTGCTCACAAAGACACAAGCAGCTCACCCTTCTTCCAACAGACTACAATATATTACATTATACATAATATTTCCTCTTTGTATATATCTTTTGTCACTCAGCAAGGAAACAAGCGCTTGAGAAGGCTGATGTAGAAAAGAAAAAAATTCCATTAAGTTTAACAGTGACGTTTACATGCACACTTATATTGCACTATTATTTTTATTTATATGTTTACCTCAAGTAAATTTGCTCCCAAGGCCAAACATAGTAAAATAAACAGGAGAAACTGTTGAATATCTGCCCTCTGAGATTGCAGGGAAATAAATCAAAATACTGTATATGCAAGAAGTAAACTGCGAGGAAGCTGAAATTATTGCACTTTTGTTGTGAAAGTGACACTCCATCATTACCTGAGTGCAAAATTGGACCGAGGTGGCGTCAATCCACAGGAAGAAGGCTCAGGCTGGGGTGAAAGACGCTCCCCTTCTAACAGAAACAAAGGTGCCTTAAGTACCAGAGCTCACAAAGAGCCGGCGGCAAACACGGTGAAGTCGTTCTCTTTTTGACAACAATGTTATTTGGCTGCATTGTTCTCTGGGCACAGGCCAGTGCAGGGGGTGAGGGTTCTTGTACAAAAGAGAAAACTGATGTGAAGCTTTAGGTTGACCCTACATTCTCAGCCAAACCAGATTTATGTCTGGTTTTGTGAAGAACTGCTGAGGAATCAGAATTGTGATCATGTACTGATCATTAGCATTAATACAGTATATTCCCAATAACCATATTCATATTTCCTTTGACATTTCTTTGTTAATTCTTGGAGAGTTATTGGGATAGAAAAAAGAAATGGGATAAAACATGTGTCAAAGGCCACAGAAATCCTGCCAACTTAGGTTCTGCAGGACACAGTGCGCGCTTACACATCCTGTCCAAAGATTACACTTACTGTAGCAATTAGTTTCCAATCCAAATTCCTAAATGCTCACATCAGGATGTGATGATGCACACGTTGTATTATGCACCTATGACTGTAAATAAAATCCATCCACCCTTCTACTGGTGCCACAATTTCTGTCTGGCTGACAGCACACCCTGCTCATTTTCCTTTTATTAAATTGAATTGCATGAGTCATTCTTACCAGCCACAATGACAATGAGAGGCTGCTGCCTGCTGGTATATTACGACAAAAAACCCATCACCTGCCAGCTCCCTCCCACCCGCCATTCCTTACCCACTCAGTCTCATCCCCACCTCCCTCCCTTTCTGTCACACAGCTCTGCTGCTTGTTGAATGCAGATAAAGCCACACTGGAAAAAAAGAAAGGCTTAAACGAGCAGTGCTTTGGTCCACCATCAAACAAATGTTTAATGCAGAAAAAAACAGTTTGTTCTTTCCATGAACTAATATTTATATTTTGAAGGAAGGAGACACATCCAGCCAACTGCAGGATGAGAGGACAAGAGACAGGAGACGGAAATGTCCTTGACTTAAGCTATGCAGAGCTGTGTTCAGTTGTGCTCAGAACAAACTGATGTGAATATGCATAACTTTGGGTTTTCAACAATAACTTCCAGTATTCATTTCAAGTATTTTTACCACCATTGTCAATAAGACAACAACATTTTTGCTATGGGACAAACAGTAGATAAGCATCCTGCTGCAATTTACAATTACAGATTTGGTTTTCTGGCCATTTTGATGCCACTTCTCTGTGGTCTGTGACTGAATTAGTTAGTAATTGGTCAACACTTCTCACTATGGTGTGACATACACAGAGCCACCTCCAGGGTGTATTGCCAATACATGCATGGATAATCATTTCATTTAGTATGTTGAAATAATATGAAATTAATAAATGGTGTTACAGCCTACGTAGTATCTGAGAACAGCTGTGGGCATGTTTTCTCTCTTCGCTCCCACGCTTTATGATACTCTCTACGCATGTACAACCAATCTGCTCAGGCTCTTCAAATGAATATATTTCTAATATATTTTGTAAACTCATTTTTGTAGCTTATGTGGCTGTAGCTTGTGAATCTGTTAATGCTAACCAATCACACACCTGCATATCTGGACACATGACTAAATTCCACAGTTTCAATAATTGCTAACATTTTACTTTTTAGTTCATTTATCAATCTGATATGATACACACTTTAACATGAAGTCTGAGTTCCCTGTTTTTTTCTTGTTGTCTTCGCAATCATAGTCTTCATGGCAACTGTGATTGTGACAGTTTAACAGCAAAATAGTCAACTGTAGCTACTTTAAAATGCCTAAAATTATTGTAACGCAAAGTATAATAAACAATCTTGAAGATTAAAAAATGTCCTATATAATATTGATTATTCTTAGAAATTTAAAGGTCACATGGCATGAAAAATTCACTTTATGACATTCATTTTTAACATTAATGTGAGTTCCCCCAGCCTGCCCATGGTCCCCCAGTGGCTAGAAATGGTGATAGGTGTAAACCAAGTTCTGATTATCCTGCTCTGCCTTTGAGAAAATGAAAACTCAGATGGGCCGATCTGGAATCTTCTCCTTATGACATCATAAAGAGGAAGGTTACCTCCCCTTTCTCTGCTTTGCACACCCAGAGAATTTGGCCCGCCCATTAGAAAGAGAGAGACATCATGGCTTGCAAACAAGTGAAGCATGGCAGTTTGTCAAGGCCACAACCCCACCCTCCAGCTTGCCCCTCCTCTCTCCTCCTCAATAGCATTTAAAGCTACACAGAAATGCCACATACTAAGGAAAGCTCATTGTGGGACTGGTTCTAGTGGCTGTAATTCCGCACCAAGGCTGAATTTCGGGAAATACTTCAGATACAGTATTAGGGGACCACTAAGGCTTATATAAAAGCATCCAAAAAGCAGCATGTCATAGGACCTTTAAGAAAATATCACATTTCTTGATATTATTTTTTTTTTTACCAGAACTCACTCAAATCTGAATCTAACCTTCACAAAAAGAAATCCCAAACACAGTGCAAAGTTGTTTCCAGTTCCATTTCATGTTTATTTGATAGGGACAGATACTGCCACATAGACACTTAAACAAATAATCTTTAATGTACAGCATCACAGCACTTTATTTAGCATTTATTAACCTATAATGCTTCCAAGCCAGTAGCAGGAGTTTTATTTTCTGCAATCTTTGTATCAATATATACTAATCTTACTATAGTTGTTGCAATGAGTCATTAGGTTTACAAAGGCCAGTTTTCATCCAAAATTAGTAGCTTCTCAAATAGTTTCCCTGAATTGTTAGAGAATGTGAAATTCCTTGAGCCTATAAAATTTAGTTTTACCATAATGCATATAATACAGATAGACCTTTCAGTGTGTCATCATTCAGTTGAAGTAAGATGTTGCACCATTTCTTTCTAATTTAAGTCATCATACTGTAGGGTAACTTCCCTTAGAAATTGCTCATGTAACCGAAAGATTATGCAAAGATTATACTTACTGTAGCAATTAGTTGCCAATCCAAATTCCTAAATGCTCACATCAGGATGTGATGATGCACACGTTGTATTATACACTTATGACTGTAAATAAAATCCATCCACCCTTCTACTGGTGCCACAATTTCTGTCTGGCTCACGGCACATCCTGTTCATGCCGTGAGGAAGCATGGCGTCCAGTGTGTCATCATTCAGTTGAAGTAAGATGTTGAAGCATAGTGTTGGGTAACTTCCCTTGGACATTGCCCGGAACAATTGACATGGAGTCTTTTAGCACTGACATTTCAAAACACTCCAAAACAACATACAGATTAATTTAAAGGCACATAAAGTACATGCTTAAATTATCAAGTATCATCAAGAATACTTTACCTTTAACCTCTTCAGCCCAAAAAGCATAGCTCACAGAAATATATTTAACATAATGCTAAGTTATCGGTAAATTTGTATAAACAATTCGAAAGCATCCTACATTTTTCATTTGATGTAATAGTGCAGCCATTAATATACAATGTATTTTATTTGCATATAGTGCGATATATCACACTATATGCAATATTTAAAACTGATCTGCTGCGGAAAATGCAAAAAATGGTTTGACAACTTCACAATAATAGCAGTAACTTAATACAGCTGTGACACAGCGTGAAGACAGTGAACAGTAAACAGTGAGGCTGATATCAAGATAAAATTAAAAACAGTAACGCTGGATTACATGCTGAATCATTTCCTGTGAATCCCTTGGGCATAGTTAGAGTGGCGTACCCCGCAACTAACAATGAAAACTACTATATTGAGAGGTATTTATTGAGTGTCTTATTGAATAGAAAATGTAATTTAAGGGAATATTTGGATCTTTGGGGTTTGAGTGCTCAATATAATATATAAATACTGGAGGAGATATAGAGTAGAAGTAGGAGTTGCTATTTTCCTAACCAGCTTCTCTCATGTCTGCAAATGTCTTTCTTTTTCTACTCTTCCACAGAGACTCATATTTTGAACAGCCTGTGTAATGAAAAGCCTGCTGCAGGTCATTGGGACACTCCACCTCTCACCTCTCCTCTCTGTGGCAAAGTGCTCCGGCCTTTCCAGAAGCTGGTGAAATATCTTCCATATATTGTGACACTACCTCACCACCTTTCCCAGGGGAGCCATAACTATACATCGGGCAGGCTGAGCAAACCATCACCTCTAATGTCTTCACACAAAGGAAGGAAAAAGGAACTATCAAAGACTTCCCTCTCTTTTTCTTTCTGTTAGTGGGCTTTCAGCAGGTCGTCATTAGTGCTGCGGTCAGCCATTAAAACAAGACACAGCTTCCTCATTCAGACAGCTGGATGAGATTCAGGGGTGTCTGTGTGCCCAGAGGTCCAGATCAAATTTGAGTTTTTCAATTTTATGCTGAATTAGACAAGCACTCCGGTTTTAAAGGGAATGCATCAGCAGGATCTGAAGGGTAGCATTACTGAGTGTTTCTGTGGCCAAGTGCACTGAATGTATGCATACAAGAAACCAATGAGGGATGGCCTTACTACTGTGTGTACAAACACAGTTGTAAAAATGACTGCAAATGTCATGGTGGATAGGGCTGAAATAAGAGATTTACA
Organism: Zingel zingel; assembly: GCA_023566125.1. Classification (NCBI taxonomy): domain Eukaryota; kingdom Metazoa; phylum Chordata; class Actinopteri; order Perciformes; family Percidae; genus Zingel; species Zingel zingel. Next base: position 19,284,045 of record CM042328.1, read on the forward strand.
CCCATGATGTTAACAATGCGTGCATGATGCTGTTATTGTAACATATCAAATTACTTTCTCACCACATATCAATTCCTCACACTCAGTCCCCCTGTCTGCCCAGCAGGCTCCTGGCAGGTGATCCCTCTGCTGTGCAGTATGGGACACTGTGAGATGCCTCTCAGATGTCTGCTTTAAGTTCATTCAGCCTTTTCCTGCTGGCCTGAAGGGGACAAGAGGCTTCTCTTTCCCTTGATTCTGCTGACTTTGTGCTGTTATGGAATGAAAAGTAGAGAACCTTTCCAAAGGAGCCTACCGGCACCCCACAGGGAGAAGCACCTCTCTCTCAATCTCTCCACACACCCCCAGCCGCATTTGTTTGCCTGTGTGATCAGCTGCAAGTGAGTGTCCTCATTCTGCCACATGTTGTGTAGATGACATTTGTCAACCATATCTTACCGGTGTAAAACAGTGACTGTATGATATACATCTGCACTGACAAGTTCCTACAGAAATACTTTAAAGCAGTGAGTGAGAGTACAGTGATTTTGCAGGCGACATACTCAGAACAGAGAGACAAAGTACAGAACAGAGAGCAGCTCTGCTTGAATTGACCTGAGCTTGTGTTCCATCCTGACGTTCCATCCTTTTCAGTTTCTATCTTTAATGTCACACAGTTTACACCGAAGAAAAGATGAAAAAATGATGCAGAATGGATGTATGTATGTACCTTTACCATGACTTATTCAGATGATGAACATTTCTAAAGGGACACCTTGCTCCATCCATCCAGAAGTGGCGCTCCTTTGCACTTTCTACAGTACACATACAATAATGGGTGAATGCACAAACCAGGACAAACTGAGGCAAACCAATGTCAAATTCATAAATAACTCCCATTCACCTTTTAGCCAGTTAAAGGACCGTATATGATATAATTAAATAAAAAGTAATGAAAACAAAGGAATATAAATGAGCTTTTAAATAATTTTATTTTAAAGATTTTCTGCATAACAGTCACAAAGGGAGTATGAACAGACAAACACCAAAAAGACAGGATGAAACAAAACAAAACAAAACAAAAACATAAAATGCCAGTTCATATAAAATATACCAGTATGTATCTATATATTCCAGTCCAAAAACTGAAAAGAATGTCCACAGGTTTTGAAGATTCAGAGTTGCATGGAGCTGGGAAGAAGTGAGGTCAAAGAAGGCCCAAATCAAGGGCAGGGTCCCAGCAAGCAAATTACATGAAAGCAATTCACATCATGAGAATAGGAAAACATTTCACATCATACAGTACAACACAATCTAATACCATTAAACCTCATCCTGAGACTGTTCTCTCTTAATATGGTCTGTGAAAGGCCCCCAGATCTTACGGAATTTGCGGTGGGTGTCTGACCTGTGTTCTATAAACAGAGCCACTGAATAAGGGGAGCAACCCAGTATTGCCAAGAGGCCGTCAGGTCTTAATGGGGTTTTATATATAGCGCTGTACAGTTGAAAAATGTCGCCCCAAAAAACTATGAACTTGGGACATGCCCAAAAAAGATGACCCAGAGTCCCATCACTGGACTTGCATTTATCACAAGAAGCAGAGACAGAGGGGAAAATCCTATTCAGTTTAGTTTTTTAAAAGTGCAGTCGGTGAATGACTTTAAACTGAATAAGTTGAAGTCTGGCATTGATAGAACATGCCTTGATTCTCTCTAATGCCAATGACCATAGCCCATCTGAAATCTCCTCTCCTGTGTCTTTAACCCAAGCTTCTTTAATGTGAAGAGAAGAGGTAACTGATGGAAAGAGGGCTACAAACTGTGAAATCAAACCTTTGGATGTGGGGTTACAAGTCAGAAGTTGGTAAAATGTGTATTGTTTGGGTACTGACTCCTTTACAAAGTTTCTAATTTGAAGATAATGGGAAAAAAATGGCTGGATGGTAGCACATATTTCTCCTTAAGTTGAGTGAAAGATGCAAAACAATTATTAATATAAAGATCGCTAATAGTAGCAAGTCCCTTCTCTGACCAGTGCGTAAACACTGAGTCCAATAGACTTGGCTTGAAAGAAGGGTTGTAATTAGGGCTGTCAATCGATTAAAAAAAAATTAATCGAATTAATTACATACTCTGTGATTAATTAATCTAAATTAATTGCATACATAATTTTTGCTGTGAAAGTATTTTACATATTTTAATTCAAATGAATCAATGAATAATCAGCATTAGTGACATTGAAGTTAAAAAAACTCTTTTTATTATTATTTTCACTGTTCAAATAATGGCCATAACAATCAACAATATGACCTAATATGCTGAGGAAATAAATTCAAAAGTGCTTCAGGAATAGGGGTATCGCTTGGCTTTTTTCTGATACCGGTGCTAAAATGGTACTTTTAAAACGGTGCCGGTGCCTAAATGGTGCCTTAACAGATACTTTTTAATAAAGTTTTTTAAAAAAAAAGAAAAAAAAGAAGGGTACTAAACAACAGTTGGCGACATTAAAGAACGGCTTGTTTATTGGTAAGGCCATATGGTCAAAATTAAATTATTTAATAATAATCTAATAACTATAACAATGACTTATTTCACTAGTAAATTGCTGTTGAACGACAAATGCACCACGATGCTGTAGGTTACCAGTTTCATTGAACGCACCAGCTCCGTCTGTGTTTTTCCCAAGGGGGTAAACTTCTCCTCGGACCGCGAAGACCCTATGGCGCCATTTAGATGCTACCAAGCCATCACCTCCCGTTAGCATTCCATTGACTGCCATTAATTTTGGCGCCACTTTGACAGCGAATAACTTTACATCTGAGGCGTTTAAAGACTCTATTTGTTTATTGTTTATTTCTAAAGAAACACGACAATGTATAAAAGGCTCCATTACCTTGTACCTCACGTTATGGCTCCATAGCAGACGTTTTTGTAAAAACAGGCTAACGATTGTGTCATAACCACGCGACTTACTGTCGCATAGTAGAGGAATTACCGTACAGTACAGGAGAAGCGTGCAAGCAGTTTCGTCTCACATTAGCTGTTTAAGTGGAATTATTAATGTTAACTAGCATGTTAGTTAGCAATAATTAGCCTGTGCCTATGTTATCTCCTTACATATACATACACTCTCCATCTCTGCAAGATTGGGAATGATTGAGATTTCTCTTGGCACAGCTACCAGAAGACTTACAGCTTGCAGACAGGTTGCTCACGTCACATTTACGTCGTCTCTCTCAGTTGGAGGCTGCGCAGTAATGCTCAGCCATCACCGGAAAAGTGCTTCTAATGACCTTCAATGGTCTCCGTCCAAAACAACGGGATCTGTTGGTCCATTATATATATGTCAATGGTTTTTCCGACATGGCAGCTACATCTGTTAGCTGTTAGCTATATCCTGGTGTCGGAATCCTCAGTGGATTACAGTCAAACTTTACACCATTTAGCGTTAGTTGTCAGCATTTTAACCGTGTTTAATCCAGCTGCTAACTAGCGTTACCTACTGTTGAGTGTAGTGTTAACTAGCGTCACGTGCAGCGATGTTTCTGTTGCCTGTAACAGCGCATTCTCGTCTCCCTCCTTAATTTTACAGTCAAATGGTGGCTAGAACGGCTCCAGGTCAAAGTCCAATATGGAATGGATTAATCTGCGTTATTTTTTTTTAATGCGTTATTTTTTCTCAGATTAATTATTCGAAATTAACGCGTTATTTTGACAGCCCTAGTTGTAATATAAATGAGCTTTATAAATGATTTGTCAGCTGTTATTTCCGAGGTCAAGCATGAACTTTGAACTTCAAACTATGAATAATAGAAAAGACAAATGCAAAAAAATGCACTTTTGTAGCATGTATAGGGATTCATCTAATAATCCACACACGTATTACATTTGACAACAAATGCTTTTAAACCTGAATGATTTGATGCAATTTTAGGAAAATCAAAGCTGGTGATGCTTTTGATTGTCATTTTATGCAAACACTTATACACTTACAACACATACAGCTACTGTACATAGTTCAACAATCAATTATATTCATAAAAAATGATCATTAAGTGACCAGATTAAGCTGGGACCAACTAAAACCATTTGGTGGTCACCCGTATCATTTTTCCTGAATCTGTTCTATCTAATACTTTCCCACAGTCATGTTGGCATTTGTTGAAGCATGTTTGGGTTTTTCTGGTCCTGAATCAGTGGCTCTCAAAACATCAGGCCCCTGGATTATTAATATTTATCATTCACGCATCCTGCCATGAATTATTTTCCTGAATGGGATGAGATTTTGTCACTAGCTGAAAAAATTAGATGTTTATTTATGAAACCAGGGGCGCCACTGTGGGGGACATTATTCGTGTCTGACCCGGCCTGGCCATGACCTTTGACACAGATGATAGCATCAATTGTATGGTAAGCACATAGGCCATGTTTGTAAGTAAATGGAGCAGTGAATTGTGCAACAGCTTTCTACCACTATCACTATCTCTGAAAAAAAAATGATTTGCTGACAGAGCTGGGGCATCTTAGGCAGCTCATTAAATTTAATTTCCACTATAGATGGAATTCTTAATTAGATGAGTTTAATTGCCTGTGAGACAAGAAACATTTGTGTTTAGCCACTATCCTTGTCAAGATCCATTCCTACAGCAGGGCAGCTGTCAAACTGCCCTGCTGCTTACACTTAATTTCCTCAGAGCCTAATTATAGCTGCCAGCTTTTTAAAATTCAATCATGCAGAGTTGTGCACTTCCCTAAGAAATACACCTCCACAGAGAGTTAGTGGTGTCAGTGGGGACTGTGCTAAGAACGCTGTGTGCGCTCACTGACATCAGCTTATCCAATCCAATGGAATAAATGGAATAAAGCAGGTCTGTACCACTTTCTAGTAAGGAATACTTTCAAGGCTATTAGAAGTTGTAACTAATGGCTTTATTAATGGTTAATGATTCATTTTGTAATGCTTTATAGACCAATAATAAGGATTTTTTTAGCCACACTAATAGCATGTCTTGGATTGAATATTATGGTTCCCAGAGGATGCATCATGGTGACTGTAGTGATCCCCTGACTTTTCCTCAAGTAAAGAAAAAAAATATATATCCTCCTCTAGCATAACTTGCTTTGCTTTTTAATGTTGCTTTTTAGTTAATTGTACAGAAAGACCCATCCAATGGATGTGCCATCTTGACCAAAATCTATTCAACAAACCTTTTAAAATTCAAACTTCAGATATGATGAATTATTGTAGTGCAAGAAGCATGTATTAGTGATGTACATTTATAACTGCAGGCCTGGCATATTAAATGAGACATGACCTTTCTTGAATGACTTTCTAATAAGGCATGCAGTCATGTCTGCAGTTACAAATATCAGTAAATCATCAATAAGGAATTATGGGCTTTCCAATAATCCATCAAAACTGCAGCTGTAAATGAAGGATGGATATACTGTATAGTGGTAAAATATAGTTCTTAGAATAGACTTTTCACAACCTGGAAACCCAAAAGGTTTCTAAAGAATGAATAACTTTATATTAACCTTTAACTTAGCCATTGGTTACAATTTCTAAACCTTGCAATGTATTATATTAGGACATAATACCAGCATGTTAAACACTCTATAGGTCACAAGAATCTCATGCAATGGCTAGGAAAATCTTTATCATTTACCAAAAGTGTGGGCCTTTGACTAGGCATGACCTGTCCACACACCACCATTGTTGATACTACGGAGTTTGACACCAAGGTGAGATTTTCCATTTTCACGTTCACCCAAACATTGCCTTATTCTCATAGTGATTGTTTGGTTGCAGACGTATGGGTGCAGCCCTGAACTCTGGACCAAGACCCACAGGTCTCAGACACATTGTGTGGGGAGGGACTGGGGCATGACCGGAGCAGACACAGGATGACATAGGTGATGATGAGCCTCTATAGGCACGTAGGGTAAGGGACCGTGACATCACAACACAGACAGCCCAGAGGGAGGATGTGAGAAAGACACCCACATTTTTGTTTTCAGATAAGGGGGAGTGGGGGTGAGGGGGATGTTTCTGGAGATAAGGAAAACAATACATCACATGCTGATTTCCTATTCTTCTATCAGGTCATTGCATGTACATGAAACTGACAGGTAGTAGTTTAAATAAATGCTGGAAATTCGTCAGTTGAAATCGTAAATTTGTAGTCCGTAACCATTCATCACAAACACTCCTGTGTGGAATATCTTTGGCGGGGTTTGAACCAATGTCTTTATTGTCATCAGTCAGCATCTTTCCCCACTGGACCATCTCCAGGGATGATTAACATGAAGACCCAGAGAGAAAGAAGAAACTTCCCCTTCAATAAACTGCAGAATAAGTTTAGACACAGTTTGTCTTTTCCTTCTGTTGCCTCTTAAAACCTTTAAAATGTGCAGATAACTGATAAATGAAAAATAAGAGACAACCAATCAAAACTTTTGTATTGTAAAACATTTATCTAACCATTATGTCCCCCAATCTTTTTCCCAAAAAAAGAAAAATTTAAGTCGTTTTAAGAGTTTGTCACCACTTAAATTAAAATTTTCAGTTGCGGGCACAAAGACAGAATTAATTGTTCCCAAAACATCAGCATGGCATCCGTCAGCAGGTTCAAACTCCAATGAGACATTTCAGCTAAGTCACTTCCTGTTTGGGAAAGTGATAAAATGTTTTTACTCTTAGTCCTAGGAGAAGATAGAATCATGTGGTGACTGATTTCCACCTCTGAGGTGTTTGATGAGTTCAGGCACAAGCTTTTCACAATATGAGACTCACAATATGAGACTAAGAGACAATATGAGACCCAGACTCACAGGTCTCAGACACATTGTGTGGGGAGGGACCGGGGAATGACCCGAGCAGACACAGGATGACATAGGTGATGATGAGCCTCTATAGGCGCGTAGGGTAGAGGACAGTGACATCACAACACAGACAGCCCAGAGGGAGGATGTGAGAAAAACACCCACATTTTTGTTTTCAGATGGGGGGGGGTTGACTTAGAGAACTGGAGATAAGGAAAACAATACATCATGTGCTGATTTCATATTCTTCTATTAGGTCATTGCATGTACGGGAAACTGACACCTGACAGGCAGTAGTATAATTAAAATGATGCTATGTCATTTTATTTACACCTGAGTAAATCTGATTAGATATTTTACAGGACGGTTGTACTCATAGCCTAAAACCTTGTTGATGTTACAGGCAGTTCCAGATGTTTCTCCCTGGTTTGTTTATTGTGGGGAGTCTGTGCACAAGGCCACCACTTTCTCATGATTGCTGTTCTCTTCCCACCGCTGCAGTGGCAGCGGTGGGAGGTCTTTTTTAGACCTCCAACCTTAAACCCCATGTTGGTCTGACCACATCTTACATCCCTATGTGAGTCCACAGGGCCCTACATATAAGAGCAGGTGAGAGATTGAGTCAGTGCTCCAAACATCAGTCCATCTCCATACATGGAGTGCCCTAGTTTGTTGCTAACATCTTGTGTATACTTTCTTCTATGTCTTTAAGGTGAACATACTGACCAGCATGTCGTCTTGTCAGAAAAAGCCTTTGTTGATTAAAGTGGATCTGGCTAGAGCAGAAAGAAGGTCATGTTTGCTGAACTTATACTGTCCTGTACAGTATGTTCAAATGTTTTGACTTAAAATCTGTGTCAAGGACTTTTCTACCCATGTTTTGTGTGATTGAACATGCTGTATGACTTACTGGATTTGTAATTTTTACACTCTTCCTGTATGCTGGTGATATAATGTATAACCTGCATATTGGCATATTCTGCTGGGCATTAACTTTAAAAAGGTCTTCTGAGAAGTCTGAAAAGTCTTTTTTAGTCATTACTGTCATTGAAATCCAATGAATTGTCTTAAAATAGTCTGAAATACGAAATGTTATGGAAAATTAAGAGCACAAAAACTCTAAATTGAAAAATGATGTTTTTGCCTGTATTGTCTCCCCTTATTGTGTTATATGTAATGATCAGCTGCAGTCAGCTAAACAGCCTGCAAACTACAACACATTTAAATGATAACAAAATATAATTTCTTTTCTTTTAAAATAAAAAACAAACAAAAAATGTCCGTTAAAGTAGATCAACCACCTGGGCTCATGTGTTCTGTTTCCTCCTTGATGGACAATGTTGAAGTTGAAATCTTAATTCCCAAGCTGAAATTGTAAATTCACAAGGTGAATTGATTCTCAAGTTGAAATCGATGCTGGAAATTCATAAGTTGAAATCATAAATTTGTAGACCACATACATTCATCACAAACACTCCTGTGTGGAATACCTTAGGCGGGGCTCAAACCCGCGTCTCGATGTCATCAGTCAGCGTCCTTCCCCACTGGACCACCTCCGGGGATGATCAGCACATAGACCCAGAGAGAAAGAAGAAACTTTCCCTTCAATAACTTGCAGAGAAACTAAGTTTAGACAGTTTGTCTTTTCCTTCTGTTGCCTCTTAAAACCTTTCAAATGTGCAGATAATTGATAAATGAAAAATAAGAGACAACCAATCAAATCTCTTTTAACATTTATCTAACCATTATGTCCCCCAATCTTTTTCCCAAAAAAAGAAAAATTAAAGTCGTTTTAAGAGTTTGTCACCACTTAAATTAAAATGTTCAGTTGCGGACACAAATACAGAATTAATTGTTCCCAAAACATCAGCATGGCATCCGTCAGCAGGTTCAAACTCCAATGAGATATTTCAGCTAAGTCACTTCCTGTTTGGGAAGGTGATAAAATGTTTTTACTCTTCGTCCTAGGAGAAAATAGAATCATGTGGTGACTGATTTCCAGATGTTTGTTGAGTTCAGGCACAAGCTTTTCACAATATGAGACTCCTTCACAAAACAGCAAAGGTGAGTTTGAAAGTCACAACCTTCGGAACATGGAGCAGTTTTTCTACAAGCTGAGCTACAAGTTCTCAGGCATTTGCCATCTTTTAATTGATAATTAGATGTATTACAAGATATTAATGGGGTTTGATTGGTTATCTGTTATCTCTTGGAAAGTGTTAAACACCTTAAGGGACTGTTTGCAGTGCCTGTTTGGAGTGCATGCCTGTTCGGAACGGGCCGATTGCTTGGTTTCCAGTATTTGTTTTCACAACTTTATTTTTCTATAAATGCGGTTCAATCAGGCCCGGCTCGGCTGCGGCTCATCTAGAGATTCGGCATGTCCCCTTTTTTTGGTCTAGTCTTCACACCCCCGGGCTGGGGATGCAGGGAGCCTGGCTCAGCCTGCTGGGCAAGCCTCTACAGCGCGTAGAACGGCCGGAAAATGTGCGCAACCGGCAACAAAGCTGCTGAAGAGCCCAAAAGCCTGGGCGTTCATCTACCATGTGTTTGTGTACGATTAATTTCATCATTTGCATGTAGGTTAGAAAGCAGTCAGTTTTTGGCAGATGATCACCTTTTGGCATGACACCGGTAGTCCACTGCAAAGACATGCTTGGGCTCTCCGTTGGTAGCAGAGCAGAGCCGATGAACCATAATCAATTAGTTGTCTAAGGATGTTTTGGCTGTACATCTTCCTGCAGTTGTATAACCTCTTTCAAACTTTGCCCAAAATATTTAATGGAACGGACTTCTTTTGAGGTGCTGACTTGGCACAGAAGCATTTTCTGAAAACATCACTTTAACGTCTCTTTCGATATCTGTCACTGTGTGTCAATGAGTTGGAAACCTGGACAGGAAATGCATCGCCACACATTCCTCTGGGGGTGGGGTCACGTCACTAAATCTTAGCATAATGAGAAAACAGCTCCTCTTTACTTTCCCAGAGTTTTTCCGATGACTAATGCTGTTTTGAATCCATAGTTACGTGCTCCTTCAACAGACCTGATGTTAGGAGAAAATCCCCAAAGGGAAAAGGTAGAGACACCTTGTCCACCCTGGGACAATGGGAAACAAGACTGTTGCACGTCATGGCACACAACCATTCTTATAACACCAGGTTAAGCAGGGAGAGAGAATAAAGCTGCCGAGTCAAGCTAGACAGGTAGTAAGTGGGTAAGTCTGTGACATGTAGCCCATTACAATATTTACCACTCTGCAAAGGCGTACGGCCCGCTGCAAGCTGGAGCCGGCTGGTGTCCCTGCAGTGTGCTGGCACCAACTTCTGAAAAGCAACCCTTCTTTGTTGATACTGTGTGATCATAAACACTGATTAAGTCTCTTGTCGCAAGCACAAGAAAAGAGCTGGGAAATAGTTTGTTGCATTGATGCCAGGACTATAAATGTGTGGGCTGCCATCAAGGAAGCCGACCCCTGTGGAGGTGTATTGTATGAGAGAATATTACTGCATTGCAAGTCAATTTACTCGAAAATTCAAAATATAGGCATCTATATAATGGTTTTGTTTTGTTAGCCTATAATATAAATTTAAAAAATAGTTAGACATATTGGGAAATACCTTTATTGTTATCTTTCTCAGTCAGCATGCTACTGTGACATGCCCACAATGAGAGTGAAAACCTATATTATTTGTGGGTTCCCGAATAGCTCAATTGGTAGAGTGGATTCCCATATATAGAGATTTACTCCTCAACACAGTGGCCCGGGTTCAATGCCGACCTGTGGCCATTTGTTGCATGTCATGTCTTCAGCTGTCCTATCAAAATAAAGGCTGAAAAATGCCCCCCCCCCCCAAAAAAAAGAGAGTGGAAACCTTGTGAAATTTAGGAGGCATAATTTTGCCATTTTCATCTTCTTAGTTTTCATTATAACGTGCTAAAATAAGCTAAAAAGCACAATGCACGGCTGATAAGAAAGCCATTAGTTTTGCAGGTATTTAGTCTCAAACCAAAGTATTGGACAAATTAAAATTTTGACTTGATGTTGACTTGATGTTGGCATCCACTTGATGAGGATCAACAATGTTTTCGAAGGGAAACATTAATGTGTAAACCAAATTTCATAACTATCCATCCAATAGTAAACTCCACTCAAAACAACAAATGTTATCCTCATGGTGGCACTTACCTTCTTCTGTTTATGAGTTTTACATAAATGTCAGCTACCATTTAGGCAATGTGTTTCTTTTTCTTTCAAGTTATATTCTACCTTACAATAAAATTCTTCAGGCAAATAAAGCCATTCTATGCCCCAAATATGAGGATGTTTCTGTTATTATTAAAGCATTTATCCCTTCAGGAAATAAATGGGGTACAACTCACCTAAAATGAGCGGTATCATAACATAAACATTCCAATCAGGTGATCATTCTTAGCATCTATATGCAGATGTGTCCTCTTATCTAAGAGTTCGCAGTCAACACCTGCTGTCACTTGACCTCTTGATTACTGAGACCATAAATCTGTGGCATTGCATGGACTTCTTCCAAGCTAAGGAATGTATGTGTGTGTGTGTGTGTGTGTGTGTGTGTGTGTGTGTGTGTGTGTGTGTGTGTGTGTGTGTGTGTGTGTGTGTGTGTGTGTGTGTGTGTGTGTGTGTGTGTGTGCACGTGTGTGTGTGGTTTCATGAGAAATAGTCGCCCAGACATCCTCTGTGTCTGTCTCTTTGTGAACGCTCTCCTGTAGTGGCCTGCCTCTGATTCAATCTCCTCAAAAGCAGGAAGAGGAAGCTGAGTGTTCGATTGTGTGAGGGAGCCAAACACTGATCAGAACTAACCACTCCTCTAATAACAAATTATGTAATGAGCATAGAAATATGTGACAAATGACATGCACAACTATGATAAGTATGTGAAAATAACACTGGTGATAAGCCTTGTCTATAATGTTGCTTTTTTTAGAATTTTTGTTCATCTATTACATCACTATCCATTAAAAGTTCTGCATTGAACATCACTAATTTGTCAGTTGTATTTTTTTCCTCAAGTCATGTTAGGGAATGTGACTAGAGAGCTTTGATGGGAAGAGAGGGAACATTGATTTATTTTTTCAGCTGAAGACCTCATGATGCTGGTCCACTCTGGAGAACACTGACCCACACCAGAGGCATGGACCTCTGAACTTATCAGAACAGGCTATACACACACACACACACACACACACACACACACACACACACACACACACACACACACACACACACACACACACACACACACACACATAGTGCGTCTCACTATCTTTGTGGGGACCCATCATTGACATAATGCATTCCCTAGCCCCTTACCCTAACCTTAACCATCACAACTAAATGCCTAACCTTAACCCTTACCCTCACCCTAACCATAACCTAATTCTAACCCTAATCCTAAAACCAAGTCTTAACCCTCAAACAGACCTTTAACCTTGGTCCAGCATTTTGGCCCCACAAAGCTGTCGGGACCCCACAAGTATACTGTATGTAGCGGCAATATACACTGTATTCCCGGTTTTTGGACCCCACGAATATAGTTAAACAAGAACACACACACACACACACACACTGAAAAACAACTCAGATACTAGATACTATTTCTATCTGATAAAAATAGGTCAAATTTGCAATGTGCAAGAAGTTACTCATAATGATAAACTAAAAGAGAATTACCACCTCCCCTCAGCTCTACAGAGGGAGATTTGGTTGCTACTATAGGCTTTTTCGCAGAAGACGTTTTGCTTGTCCTAATTGCTTTATTCTATTCAAGGGTCCATTCCATGACAGTATGACAGTGAGCCAGCATCATTAACTATATTATTTGAGGCCGCCCGGATAGCTCAGTTGGTAGAGCGGGCGCCCATAGAGGTTTGTTCCTCGATGCAGCGGGCCCAGTTTAGACTCCGACCTGCGACTGTTTGCTGCATGTCATTCCTCCTCTCTCTCCCCTTTCTTGTCTTCAGCTGTCCTGTAAAAAAATAAAGGCCTAAAATGCCCAAAAAAGTCTAAAAAACAAAAACAACTACATTATTTGTGCATTTCCTGCTGTGACATTTCAAAAAGCCTTCTGAGAAAAACACCTATCAACCTCGTATTCAGTAGCAGCAGACAGATGTTTTAAGCCACTGTACACCTGCTAAGCTCCAAACAGCAGACAGAAGAAGTTAGCGACTAGCTGGTGAACGTAGCTCTTAAGAGCCTGATATTTTTCTCAGGAGTTGATGGACACTAAAACAGAGCTAAAAGCAGAGTGAATATTGGACTTACATTCGTCAGGTGGTCAGAAACACAACTCCAAATGAATGCTAATGTCGCTTTCATGTCTCCTGGATGTGTAATTAGGCAAGTGTTTGCTAAAACATTCACCATGGCAACTTGACAAGGCCATAATATGTCAAACACATGTGTGATGTTCAGCTTGTTGTTGATTGTTGCCCCTAAGTGGCCAAAAAAAACAGTTAATAATGCTCTAAAGAATTTTTTTTAAATGTAATCATTTAACTTTGTTATTACTTATCCCTTTTGACTTGATGTATTTATTGATATAGGTGTTTTATCAACTTACCTAGTATAGCCCTCTTTAACTTGTTATAATTTAATTGATTGATGTTAGTATTTTCATTTTGTTTGAGAAGTTTTAAATGACTGAATTTTCTCTCTTTCACTCTTTTGATTAGGTGGTTGAGGAATTATACCTGTTAAAGACTGAAAGTCTTCTGGGCCTGCTGATTGGCTCATCTTACTAAAACAAATGAATGCCATTTTCCCATTCCATTGAACCAGACAGCCTCCTCTTTGCTGCAGATTAACCAGAGAAGGTGGTGTTTTTAGCCCCTCAGGTTCCAATATGGTGAGGATGTAGTCTTCAGTTTATTCAGAAAAAACATTGGACATAAACTGCAGTTATTTTCACACAATGTGTGACCTTTATCGCAGGTCTGGGAGCCTTTACACTTACATATATCTTCATTATGTGTGTGTTAATATGAATTATTTCTGCAGCAGCTGCTGAATGGACACCCTGCTGCTTAGTGTCATTAAAAAGCGGTAACCCTCAGGGCACAGAGCAACTCACTCCATTGCCCAAAGTGTTGCCACACACACACACTCTCCGTTTTGTCATAATACGTGCTGCTGTACACGTTCACATACAAGAAAACAAATCTAAACAGTGCATGTCAAACATCAGCCTCTGCTCCCTGGTGTTTTGCCACAGCTTCACTGAAACCATTGCATTATAACCTCCACCATACATGCACATCCCTCCTACATCGCATTAATAAGTAAAAGTGCAACATGCTCTTTTGTCTTGCCTGGGGGTATGTTGCTTCTTCACATATATGTGAGGTGTATATTTAGAACAGAGTGCGTAATAGTGGGTGTTGCGTGGGTGGATGTCAGGAGTTACTTTTAACACTGGAACCAATGACCCAGGTTCCGCAAAAACAATCACAGATGCATGGGCTCAGATGTGTCAGCACAGACACGCGCAACTTCGCAGAGAATAATTAATGTGCATACACGCACTGAAACAGAGTGTGTGTTAGGGAGAAGGAGATAAACCCCATATATAGCGGCCCTACTCCCACCTTTCCCTTCATAGGAGCCCCCAGCATGCAGACACAGCTCGGTATGATGCTGCAGCAATGTATTATTCACCATCTTCAAACTTTTCACTCCATTTACACAGTTTTCACAGCGTTCCGGGATCTTCGGGGCACAGAAATGCATCAAGCAGAGCACGTGGATATGCATTATGTTGTGATGGCAAGCAGTACAATCCGGCTCACAGTGCAGGTTGAACACTTGAGTGTGCTATTTTAGCTCCTCTGCATTTGAAGCAGGTGAGATATCACTCAGCGGGGGAAGCTCTCCTCTCTCTCGCTCATCAGCATGTATCCTTTAATCACTTGCACAAATTCATTATTCACCTCCCACAGGTTATTAATTATTCAATGCTTGTATTTCCACATGAGAACAGTGAGAGAAGACACAAGGAATGCCTGTTCCCTGTCTTTACTCTTCCAGTCCCTCTAACCCAGTCTCCCTCTATTGTGCACCATTGCCACTCTGGCACTGCGAGGACAATGATGAGGAGAAATCCCCTGCCTCCGATCAGCATATTCTACCACTCAAGGTGTCTGAATGTAAAAACTATTGGTAGGGAACAAACCATGTTTCCAGTAACAAATAGAAGCATTTAGAATAGAATGCCTTTTATTGTCATTATACACATGTACAACGAGATTAAAAGCAACTCCTTTCCAGTGTCAACATGAAATAAGTAGTACAAAAGAAAAATGTGTGGGGGGGGGGGGGGGGGGGGGGGGGGGGGGGGGGGTGTAAGGTGCACAGTTCTGAGAGCTATATACATACATAAAAAATATAAAAATATAAAGATAGATATGGTTTTATGTGTGAAGTAATGATATTGCACAGTAATGAAATTGCACAGAATTGTCAATATTATCAAAACTATTAAATATTAAATATTGCACAGTAGGTGGGTAGAAGAGAGTCCGGGGGTTGGGGGTAAGACTGTGAAGTCAGTGCATGTGTGAGTTTGAGAATAAAACAACAGAATAACAGCATGTGATGTGGTTCTTTAAAATATCTGCAGGGCTTTGTTTCTATAATGCATAAAACAATTCCTCAGTTAGTCATTTGATTAATTATTAATCAATCAAGTATGGCACGAAAATGTGAGCAGCAAATTAAAGTTAATCTTTAGCTGTTTTTTTTCCTCACCTATGCACAGGTAGCTGTGGAAACAAGATGGTGTAGAAACAGGATATTGCCTGGAATTTTGCTGAGATATTGAAAACATCGTCATCCATAACTATTCTCCCTAAAAAAATAAATAAGCCCCTGTCTCTAAGCTGCAATACAGCATCATGCAGTATATCTTCTTCACCCTGCTTGGACAGCGATACAATTGCGACTTGGAATTAAAATCGATCGACCGGGTATGTGTGCCTGTGTAGCTGTGGCTCTCACACCTCACACAACACTATGGTGTCAGAAGCTGTCTGTCATGAACCTGTGTTACTGTGTCCACTGGGAGCAGCCTGACCCAATCTGCTGTTATGCCATCTGCAGGAAAGGGAAGGGTGTTTTCATTCACAACAGAGCAATTACAGCATATAAATCCTGGGTTCCAATATAACCTCCAGGTCTGACACACACACTTTGACAGATGGCAACCATCTCGTTGTTCTCCTTGTGGTCTGAGCAAGGTAATCACTATACAGCTTCAACAGAAATAACCAGTGTGTCACCTTCTCAAACTCCACATTACTGCAGGAAAGTAGCCATTAATAAAAATGTGAAGAAAACGAGAGAGCAGATCTCTGCCGAAGTGGTGGTGGTTCTGCAGGCTCCTGATCACAGCCGGAGCTTTGGCAGTGTGAAACCTTGGCACAAAGGGAAGCGCAGCAGGACTTAAGAGAAGACTTCCTACTCTGTCATGCATGCGCCCACACAGCCAATCTGCCACTGCTGCCATCTGACTGAGCAGCCCAGGACCCTCAGTGCAGCTACACCCTTATTTGGGCTTCCTGCCTTTGCCCCACACTCATATATCTGGAGGGAGACAATGGTGCATAATGTAATTTAAGAAATTCATTAAAAAAAAATACACAATACAAGACCTGAAATATGCCAAGGCAGTACATAGCAATATCATCGTTGTGCAGAAAATGACTCTATAAGCTGCAACATTTCAGCTTTTCAGAATAATGTAACAATTTAAATCTGTAAGGTTATTAGATACTAAATCAATCTATTCTCCTGTCAAATCTCTGCCATTAAAATCTTTCTGTTTTAGCTGCTGGAAGGCCACATCAAAGACTATGACCCCTATAACTCCTGACTAAATTCCAACTGCTTCCTGCATCTTAACTTCTTCTAGCAACACATTTACACACCCATTTATAATGTACAACTCACTTAATAATCTATTAGTGACTAATATTAGACACAATGCCTCATTAGAGGCCAGAGCTATGGCATTAATATGTGCTCAGTTTATTATTACCTGATGACAACTTTAATCTCTCATTGGGTTTTATTATGCTTTTTTATTGCATTAACGTTCTTATCACAGTAATCAGGAGGTGCAGAAAATATTTCAGGTGTTGCGACACAACACCTCTGCGTTGGACTAAGGACTTTACTGCCAGGACGGAGGATGTAGAGTAAAGGAAAAAAGCACAAAGCAAGTTGTCTAAATGGCCAGTTTCACCTTGTAACACAAAGAAAAGCCTCTGTAATGCTCTGACTGATATTAGTGAGTAAAACATAAAGGCACAGTGCAAAAAAAATTCCCTTCTCTTCTTTGTCATTTATCGATCAGCTTACTCACTGTTTGGTAGATGGCTATCATGACTGTTTGCGTGTGCCTATAAATAAATAAATCCACCATTTAAATGACTGTTATGGTATGTAATCATGTTCCGCTACAGTTCATTCACAAAACTGAATGCAAGCCATTAATAAAACTGATATCTATTCTACTTCAGGATGCTATTAGAGGATATAACATTAACTACATCTGCACAAAAGACAGATTGAGATAAGGTTTTTAGAATATCATAATATCATTGAGAATGTACGGACTGCTGTACTCACTTTAAACCTGCACTTTAATGCTCAAGCCAACTTGTTTTGTCATTTTTTTCAATATCATAGGCTATACAGTATATCACATGTGCTCTTGGTGGAAGGCAACTTATTTTTACTGACCAATCTGAACAGGTCATAGGTAAAGCTGTTACTTCTCACAACTGAATATGTTTCACACATGGTAAACACAGGTACAGCACCACTGTGAAAAGCATGTCAGCTAAACATTCTGGCTTTGGGGAAATATGCCCCCTTTTATTCTCTCTTTCTCACCCTTTAAAGTCTTGCTCCCCTTTGCTTACTTATCAATAATGCCAGGATGAACACCCTTTTAAAACGTTTTTACTGCAGACTGCTTCTTATCTTTTTGCAACACATTTATTTATTAAAAAATGTAAGAACAGCAGGTCAACTTTGAAAATAACTAGTGCTTAAAAAATGACAGCGTGGGGATGCATGAAACATTCTCATGTGTAATTAGCTGCCGCGAACCTTAAATAAGTTCTTAATATCAGAAAGATGACAACCGAAGAGCTTCTCTTTGCAATCTGGGCTTCTGAAGTTGTTTTTTTTTATTTGATTCACAACTATCCACATCCTAAATACACCTAAATACCACTTTTATTGCTGTTTAATGAGTGCAATTCACAGTAACTAAAGCAATGAAGAATGAACATCGAAACAAAGGATTTCTAGACCACAAAGTGGTTTGATGGATTGACATGTTAAAACTAAACCCTCCTTACGTCATTGAGGTCTGAAGGTTATCTTATATCAGAGAGACTGCAAATATGGTAGGTACATGGAACACACCATGTCTGAGATGAGTTAACACAACACTTGATTTTTCCTTTTCTTAAAGGTCTTATAAGGGACCATCCACACGGAAACGGTTTTTGCGTGGTTTTGGCCGATCGTCCAAACGAATCCTGTAAACACACTGCCTGAAGACGCACTTTTTTAAAATCTGGTCCCAGGGTGAAAAAATTTGAAAACGCCGCCCTTGCGTCTTCGTGTGGACGGCGAAGCCGCATACTTGTGTATTGATGATGTCATCGCCACATCCCTCGACCTCTAGCATTCGAACTCTTATCCCGCGATGACATCTCATAACAACAACAATGGCGGACTACATGCTACAAACGATTCTGGTTTTCTTGCACTAGCCATTTTCATCGTCTTCTTCTTGTGTTTGGTTTCTTCTTCTACTGTCTGTTTGTATACAGCACGCAAGCTTTATGCTTTATATTATTGTTACTATTCTTTATATTATTTGTTGTTATTACTGAAGAACTGCTGCTAACATGTCTGATGTGTTGATATATTGCCCGGTATCAAATTTAGCTCGCCCTGCATTTCTTGGGGATGTATAAAATATTATACATTGTAAATATATAAATTGTATTTTAAATATTTTACCATCTTATCAATCACTGCTATATTAACGCATACCTAACGAGTGATGTAGCCTAGTATCATCATTTCATTACTGCTGTTAGGGCTTTGCATGGTTGAGCGGTGTTAGAAGATGGGTTAGGTCTATGTTATTTGGATGTGTTCTGATGTTTGCATGGCTTCTTATACTGAATGTGGATACTGTTTGATGTGTAGTTGTGCTGGGGTTTTGATGCTTCCTGTGGCACTGCATGGCAAACTGTAAAAGTTTTACTGTTGTTTAAGCTGTCTGTATGGTGTCTTTATGACTTATGCACTAATATCGTGCTGCTTCTTGCTGCTCTGGTCTAAAATCATCTGGCCAAAGGACTACAGTTGAAAATTAGCCGGCTGGCTAACACTGGCACATCTACAGAAATGTTGATTAATGTGTGTTGTCCTTTATAAATAAAATAATCAAAAAATAATCAATCAATGCTCCGCCTCTTCTTCTCCGTTTTTCGGTTAATTTCTGTAGCAGAAACAGCGCCACCTATATGAAGTAGCATGTTGAGTCATTTACAAATGGATCGTTTGGACGCAAATATTTTTGAAACGATGCCAGGGAAGACGGGAAAAAAGATTGTTTTGGTACGTGTGGATGTGGCCTGACTCAATGAGGTTTGGTTTGAGGTAGAGATGTGTTTTCACCCCTGCAATTTAAATCTGATGTTGTTGAAGATCAACTTTTGGGAAGTAGTCAAAGCAATGTGGAAAAATGTCAAATAGCTGCAAAGTGAGAGCAGGAGCATGCAGGTAGAATAGAACAGCTTCCTGTGGAAGATGGCGACTGAGAGTCAAGTCATGTGTTGCTCTGTGAGGCATGTTAGAACATACCTGTGTTATTAGAGCTTTACAAAATCAGACCTGCCAACATGTACGCATTTTTCGTACTCGGTCGGCACGCATTTTGACCCTTAAGTACGTTTGTACGATTCGCTGCTCTCTAGGTACGCATTTTGTTGCATCTTTTCATTCAGTTTCTATGCAATCTATGACGTTGATTCTGCCGTTGAGCCACAGCGTGTAAATGGAGTGAAAAGCTTTCGGCCAATCTGAGCGCTGCAATTTAATCCTCCGCCCACCTGCCCCTCCTAGCCAAATGCTTCGCACGTTTAATTCAATTCAGTTTCTCAAGCAAGCCAGACTTGCCAGTTAACTGTAGGCTTGCATGCCATGGCTGAACCGCCTCAAAAAAAGGTTCGGGAGAGATGGCCTTGAATCCACAGGCTACCTCATCACGCATTCTGCACCATGTGCAAGACAGACACGAAGGGGCAACAGGTAACGAACACAGTCCCACGCGCAAATACTGAGTTGGGTATGGCTGCAGCCTGGAGACCTTCCGTCTCATACCTCCCATGCTCACTAACTTAACCGTGACTTCGTTTAGAAAGTAATTCACGATGTCGTAGGCTATTCTGAACATCTGAATTTACCGTTGGACATGCCCAGGCATGAGATGGGAGGAGCATGAGACAGGAGGTCTCCAGGCTACAGCCATACACTCTTGCAAATACTCCCCGCCCACCCCCACGAAACATAATGATATTCAAAATAAAAGGATGACAAGAGAAAAACTTCATAGTGTCAATAGGCTAGCCTATCGCACCCGCCATCCTCCCCATTAGTTGGGGGCAGTTAGAAAAGTGGTGGAATGGCTAGAAAACTAGAAGGTTTTAGACAGGCCAGGTGCTGATTAACGTAAGATAAAGGTAACAGTTAGGCTATTTTTTAGCCTACTTGAATTTATGAACATAAATAATGACCTTGACATCATAACAGGGAGTCCAGCTGTTACGAGCTCAGTTAATGATGCATAGCATACAGTAGGACTATTTGCTAGGCCAATGTGATGGCAACTGACATAATGCAATGTCACCCATGTCACCCTTTTAAAACCCTATCTGAAAATATCTGACCCA
This sequence comes from Zingel zingel, assembly GCA_023566125.1. Taxonomy (NCBI): domain Eukaryota; kingdom Metazoa; phylum Chordata; class Actinopteri; order Perciformes; family Percidae; genus Zingel; species Zingel zingel. Next base: position 19,304,866 of record CM042328.1, read on the forward strand.
TGTTATTTATTAGCCTATAATTGTGTCTCTGCCAGGCTTCAATCTTGTGCTTTTTTAGTAGTTGCTTTAGGCCTATTAAAAGTTGCTTTATGATTAAATCATTACTTAAGACTACTTCATTAATCAGAAGAAGGCTATGTGTTAACCTGGTCTGACTCTCATCTTTAACACAGAAGTAGGCTACGTAGGCCTATTTATTAGCTCTCTCTGCCTCCTATTGGCTAGACTAACAAATATATGAGCATAAAAAATTGTACAGGATATAAGAAAACATTTGTTTAGTTTCTGTACACCTACAGCCATTCATCCACTCCATTCCTCTACACAGTAATAACCATTTATTGTAATCTAGGAGGTAGTGATGAGCCAAACAATGTATTTGAATTTAATTACATATATCTAGTTTTCCTTTGAAGTGTGTGTGTGTGTGTGTGTGTGTGTGTGTGTGTGTGTGTGTGTGTGTGTGTGTTTGTGTGTTCTCGTTTAACTATATTTGTGGGGTCCAAAAACCGGGAGTTCAGTTTACTTGTGGGGTCCGACCAGCTTTGTGGGGCCAAAATGCTGGACCCCACAAGGTTAAAGGTCTGTTTGAGGGTTAAGACTTGGTTTTAGGATTAGGGTTAGAATTAGGTTATGGTTAGGGTGAGGGTAAGGGTTAAGGTTAGGCATGTAGTTGTGATGGTTAAGGTTAGGGTAAGGGGCTAGGGAATGCATTATGTCAATGATGGTTCCCCACAAAGATAGTGAGACGCACTATGTGTGTGTGTGTGTGTGTGTGTGTGTGTGTGTGTGTGTGTGTGTGTGTGTGTGTGAAACATAATTTATAATATTTGTAACAATATGCAGGAATATGACCTATCATAATATACCCCCTCTCCACCTACATTTTTTAGATTGCAGACGCCATGTTTCTACTATATTATGGTGTAAAGTATCTCATAGGTTTCTCACTGGTGGGTGGGCAACAGTGGAGCATACATTGGCGGTGAGCATGTGCACGCCTGGGGGGGGGGTTGTACTCAAGGTTGGCAGGTCTGCAAAATGTGCAGGGATGCCTCAAAATGTACTTGTAGTCATCTAATCTCACCTGGATCAAATAAATTGAAGTTGGAAGCAAAGGATAACAATTATACCAGATTGTGCTAAATTTGAATGCTTTTGGAAATGTATATTTGTTTTTTTTACTACAGGAATCTGTAATCCAAGGATACACGTTAAAAGACATCACTGACATGGGAACCAAAGGAATATTTGAAAGATCCCAAATGAATTGCTGGGAAAATGACTTCAGACAGATTTCAAACAGGAAATTAACACTGAACTCACCATTAACCTTACATTAATTTCAGGCAGATGGCAGTGCTATGGGTTGTTTGGATGAGTGTGTCACTCTGTAAAAAAAAAAAAAAAACTAAGTTGTTAGTTGATTTGATTATGTCTTGGGAATAGAGTTTTCCAACTCTGGTATGTCATTTGGTTAATGTGAACTATTTTTTGATTTAATGAGAAATCATGCTCCCCATCAGAACAAAACTTTTGAGGGCAAACCAGGGGGTGGAAGAAAATGGCAGACATAAATTAGAAGCAAAAAGAAAGAAATGCAGAGAAAGTACTGTGCCTTTCAGTCAGCAAGAGTCTGTGGAGTCACTCCCTCTGGGACTAAGAAGCTATGTGGGAAAATGTGTAGCAATCAGGGATAGAAAACATACGTGGATAGAGATTAAGCGGGGATGAAGAGAGAGTATTATTTAATATATTATTATTTTGCGTAAGCAAAACATTACTTAAATAATTGAAAAATATGTCAGTTTAAGTAAATATTAGTGTGTTACATATTTAAATGGTGATATATGATATTGCTGTTAACTTAAGAGCACCTTTAGGCTACAAAATAAATTGCATTATATTACATGTGACTAAGATTTATAGGAGATGTTGCTAAATGCTACAAAAATAAACATTCTGATGTCTTTGAAATGGTGAGGAGCAGGAGATTGTGAAATAAATGGCATCATGTCACATTTCTGTATTTCTCCTGGGTTTTATTTTCTAGGTGCCTGTAGTTCCCTGTTGCTCAATAGAGGGCAGCGTTGGCCTAAAGGTTAGTGTTAAACTGGCAAGATAAGTCTGGGTGGGGAGAGTAAGGGGCCCTTGATCAAGGCACCTAAGAGCTGTTTATTAGTGTATGCCTTCTTCTGATGAACAATGTTATGTTCTATTCATACTGGAACTAAAATAATAACACTATATAGTATTTAAATATTACAAGTATACAAGATACTACACAAAAACAACAACAATTATTTTTATTATCATTATTATTGTTGTTATGATTAAATATATAATACAATAATACTAATAATTATTATTAATTAGTTGTTATGTTAAAATTGATAATAAAGCAAGGGGTGCTTTACGGGTGTGGCTAGGCTACATGCTGACCTGTCAATCATGACAGAGGCTTATAGTGCGTTCCATTTGTACTCGGAGGTCAGAATTTTTGAGGTCAAAGTTGGAAACACACCACCTGAACTTGTATTTCCAAGTAGGGAAGTCGGACAACCTTGCAGTACCCCAAGCTCAAAATCCAACATAGCTGCCCCGTGCATCAACAGTAGTGAAAGTTGTAGTAACATACAGTTTATTAACACTTTTGTCTTTTTTGTGTCTCACTAAATCCAATCAAGCTAGTTAAAGTCCAGTCTGCTCTGATTGGTCAGCGTTTCTGGGTCTTTTGCATCTGCGCTCTCATCATCTCTTCACTCTCTTCATTGTAACAGCACTTTCTACATCTGAATAATAATCAGGTTTATTGTCAATGAGTACTTAGAAGGAATTTGCCTTGGTGGTTGGTGCATACATAAATAACACATATTGAACATTAATATGAAATAAACAATAAAAACCTAAACAAATATATACAAAATAGCTGTTTAACATTAGAAGAAAGAAAAAAGAGGCTGAATGGATTGAGTGCAGAATATGCAAAAAATATATAGTATGTGCAATGGGCAGGTGTATAGTCCAGGAATATATAGTAGTGACATCACAACCATAAAGAAGTCCTGATGGCTTGTTTAAAGGCACAGTTCCTGAATATGGTCTGTATGCATTTGATCTGTGGACTGAGCGATTTGATACTTTCACAGTCTTCATATATCAAGTGCAGTGCCCGTTTGGTGCATGTTGGATTGAGCCAGCTGCATGGTTCCCAGTATTATTTCCCAACTCTATTGTGTAAATTCTCACAAACAACATGTAATGCAAAATGCAGCTATAAAAAGTGCTTTACAATAGGGCTGCAACTAACGATTATTTTCATAGTCGATTAATCTGTCGATTATTTTCTCGATTAATCGATTAGTTGTTTGATCCATAAAAAAAGATGACGTCCTCAAATGTCTTGTTTTGTCCAAAACTCAAAGATATTCAGTTTACTGTCACAAAGGAGAGAAGAAACTAGAAGATATTCACATTTAACAAGCTGGAATCAGAGAAATCTTATTTTGTTTAATAAAAAAATTACTCAAACGATTATCGATTATCAAAATAGTTGGCGATTAATTTAATAGTTGACAACTAATCGATTCATCGATTCATCGTTGCACCTCTACTTTACAATGTGCCCCTCTTACACCTATTCACATACACTGATGGTGGCAGAGCTGCCATGCAAGGCACCCACTCAAATGAATTTTTACCGGCATTTGGCAGGTTGGCGGGTGTCAATTTAAAGCCCTGGATGTGGCAGCCACAAGATAGAACTACCCCGGACAATACTGGAGTCTTTTTTCTACAGAAAGTTGATTTTTTGAACCTGCCCCTAATGCTGTACAGAGGCTCGACATCTTAACAAGGTCACAAACTCAAATTAGTAATGAATCCATAAAGTTTATAAAGACATTCAAATACAACAAATATTGTTGGTTATTGTTTATTATTATTAATTTATTTGATGTATTTAGAATTGTGGGAGGAAACCAATTCACTCTGACAAAACCCACCCAAACACCCTTACACTATCAAGAATGGGTAGCAAGTGTACATGCGCTGGTGTTTGCTTAGACCACTGCGTGCTTGGCAGTGTGTTTAGTGGACATGGTGTAAGGACACAGCTTTTTACTGTGTCTCTCTACACAGTGTCTGTCTGTCTAATGATGTGTTAACTGAACCCAATCAAGAATGGGTGTCAAGCGCTCTGGTTTTAACAACAAGGGACCCAGCAGAAAAAGTGTGGCAGCAAAAATCTCTGCAGACCCCTCACATCCTGGTCACAAACTGTTCAAACTCCTTCCCTCTGGTAGGCAATACAGGGCACTGTTTGCCAAAACCAGTTGACACAAAGGCAGTTTCTTTCCCCAAGCAGTCACTCTGTTGAACGCTCAGAAATACTGTATACTTTAACTTTCTCACTGTACTCTCTGTTTTTATTCTTATATATTAAGTGAGTGTTGTACTTTGAGACTAAAGATTAACTGGAGTCAAATTCCTTGTTTGTTTGTGCTAACCTGGCCAATAAAGCTGATTCTGATTTAAAGTATGACAAAGTGATATGGCCTAAAAGAGGGGTGGGTTTGAGCTCTGTTCATGCAGATTTCAGGCACACTTAACAAGGTCACAAGCTCAAATTAGTAATGAAGTCATAAAGTTTATAGCAGCATATCATTCAAATACAACTAACATTATTGTTATTTTGTATTACTATTATATTATGTATTAAGAATTGTTTGAGGAAACCAGATAACCCAAACTAAACCCAAACAATTTTGTGAGGAAACTGGATCACCTGGAGTAAACCCACATAAACACCCCTCCATTTTTGGACCTTATTTGGTTCATACACTGCCTGCTGTGCCAGTTATGGCAAATGGTGGTAACGTTTGTTGGAAATGGTGAGAGGAGATCATCTTTAAATCTCTTCTCCTGCTGAATCTTGGTGAGTATTTTGCAGCTTTAGTGCAGCTTGTGGTGAGCTGAACCTGATCAGAAATGGGTGGTAAGCGTACATGCTCAGGTGTTTGCTTAGACCACTGCATGCCTGGCAATGTGTTTGTTGGACACGGTGTGAGGACACTGCCTGCCTCTCTGCTGAATCTTTAACTGGGTTCAATAATGTGTGCGCTGAACCCAATCAAGAATGGGTGGCAAGTGCTCTGTTTTTTACAATAAGGGACCTTTAAAGTATGGCAAAGCGATATGGCCCTAAAGAGGGGTGGGTTTGAGCTCTGTTCATGCAGATTTCAGGCACACTAAACAAAGTCACAAGCTCAAATTAGTAATGAAATCATAAAGTCATAAACAACATAACAGTCAAATACAACAAATATAGTTTTTTTTATTATTAATTTATTTTATGTATTAAGAATTGTGAGGAAACAGGGGCGCCTGAATAGCTCACCTGGTTGAGCGTTGATTCTGACCTGCGGCCCGTTGCTGCATGTCATTCCCCCTCTCTCTCCCCTTTCACATATTCAGTTGTCCTGCATAATAAAGAATGGGAAAAAAAATAGAAGATAAAGAATTGTAAGGAAACTGCATCACCCTGACTAAACGTACACAATTGTGTGAGGAAAGCCGATAACCTGGAGTAAACCCATTTGATGTGCTGGTGATTAGAAATGGTGGCTGCGGTTGTTGGAAATGGTGAGAAGACCTCATTATTTAATGTCTTCTCGTGCTGAATCTTGGTGAGTTCTTTGTAGCGTTGGTGCAGCTTGTGGTGAGCTGAACCTTATCAGAGATGGGTGGTAAGCGTACATGCTTTGATGTGTGTTCAGACCCCTGCTTGACTGTGCTAGCCGGTAGCTGCATGTGTGGTGAGGTCTTCTAAGCTGGCAGTGTGTTTGGTGGACATAGTGTGAGGACACTGCCTTTTAATGTGTCTCTCTGCTGAATCTTTAACTGGTTCTAGTGATGTGTGCGCTGAACCCAATTAAAAATGTGTGGCAAGTGTACATGCTGGTGCTTGCTCTGACCCCACCATGCCTGGCAGGGTGTTTGGTGGAGGTGGTGTAAGGACACAGTCTTTTAATGTGTCACTCTGCTGAATTTTTAACTGGTTCCGTTAATGTGCTCTAAACCCTATTTAAGGATCGGTGGAAAGTGTACAGAACAAATAAAACCGCAGAGAAAAGGTTCAGGCAGATACTGAATCTTTGGTTCAGGATGCTCATACCTGCAAGCCTCGGTGCTTTTCGTGTTTTGTGCCTCTTTGCTGTGTTTGAAGCGGTATGTCTGCTTGACACCGGCATGCTCTTCCCCCTGGAGTCTTCCTCCAGAGAGGTGAAGGAGCTGAACGGGCGGTGGGACTTCAGGGCTGACAAGTCCCCAAACAGGAACCAGGGCTTCGAGAAGGCATGGTACAAAAGTCGCCTGGCAGAGGTGAGCTAACAGCAGTGAGCTAACAGCAGCTCTGACGAAATAAAGCAGCTATACTTTTTTAAAGGTTTTTTTAAGTTCCTCATAACCGCTGACAGTAATATATTACATAGTCAAAGACGAGACAAGTAACATTTCTGTACATTCATTTTTTTGTTAAAAATATGAATGTATATCAGATCTATTTTTGCGCTTATGTAAATTGTAACATAAATTATGGGAGTTTTGGAGATCTTAAGTGTGAAAATGTCATTTAATATAAGTGTCCCGAGCAAAAGTCTCATAAGAAAACTGTTCTTCTACTAAATGTAAAAAAATATTATAAAAATGTAAAATAACGCCTTTGGCATTGTTGTGTTTTCAACAAGATATAAAAGCATTTTTATGATATATATATAGTGCGATTTGTAAAAAAAAAAACAGAGGGGGGGAGGAGGTTATTTAATCATGCACAACAAAACATGCAATAATTAAATCCCCCTTCCAATATCATGGATAGTGCCACTTGGCTAGGCATGCCAAAACATTTATTTATGAACTTCAATATTCAATGGAAAATAATCTCAAAATGAAAAGGAGTTTACTTCCCAACGAAAACAAAAGACTTTCACCCAGGACTTATTTTGTTCTTCTCACATTGTTTTTTTAGAAGTTGTAAGACATAAAGTATCCAGTATTACTACCCAAGAAAAGAAAAACATAGAGAAAAGTCCAAACAAATATACATAATTGTAACAGAAATATATATGTTCCTTTTAATCATCCTATAACCACAACATTCCACAACATTCCACTTCCGGGATTGCTCTGTTGCCACTGGAAATTCCATCGGATTTCACTCTTTTCGGCCAGATGTCCGTTACCTTCCGCTTTCTTTGTGTTGGAATTTTAAACTCCGGTGGATTTATGAGGACTATGGTTAACTGCTCCTCAGATCTCTGCAGGGTAAATCCAGACAGCTATCTATCTGTCCAATCTGAGTTTTCTGTTGCACGACTAAAACAACTTTTGAACGTACACACGTTCCACCAAAACAAGTTCCTTCCCGAGGCTATTTTGCAGCAGCGTGGCTCTTCCAGTGCTCAGCGTGACCATGACGATTGTGATTGATTTAAAGAAATGTCAATAAACCAGAGCACGTTTTTCACCCATCTCGGAATGCTGTGTGGACTAGCCAGACCCGACCCTCCTCTGCTGCGCTGTGGAGGAAGGTCTGGCAAAGCGAGAAGATCAAGTCAAATTATTAACTCCCTATTATTAACATGGTGGTATTATTAGTGCTGATTATTCCTTTTACTGAAAACTCACCAATAAGTTCAGCAGATCCACTGTTCCACTGATCCAAATGTTGAAGTTTTATTTTGCCTAGACGGGCCCAGTGATTGACATGCCAGTTCCTGCCAGCTACAATGACATCACCCAGGATCCAACACTGAGAGATTTCATTGGCTGGGTGTGGTATGAGCGAGAGGTGGTGGTGCCTGCCCGCTGGATCGCCGATGAAGGAACAAGAGTGGTTCTCAGAGTGGGAAGTGCTCACTATTATTCAGTAGTGGTGAGTATCACATATGCCTTCCCAATCACCTGCAGTCAGAGTTGGAGAAATAAAAGTAATCTGCTTCACTTAATGCAGTTTTAAAATATGACACCAAACCTTTATACCCACCTCTTGTAAGAATGTGATCACTATAAGTTGGATTCATTGTCTTTACCCTTTGCAGTGGGTGAACGGAGTGAAAGTGACAGAGCATAACGGTGGCCATCTTCCTTTTGAGGCTGAGATAGGCAGTGTAATCCGCAAGGACCCAACTCAGCCATGCAGGATCACTATCGCTGTCAACAACACTCTGACTCTGGACACTCTTCCTCCAGGAAATATCCAGCACATGGACGACCACACCAAGTAACCTCTTTTTTCTTATTTTAATTAAAACACTGACTTATAAAACAAATGCCTACATTCATTTGTGTGATCACTTCAGTTTCTTGATGTATTTAGCAGTTTTTTATTAATTATAAATTAAAAAGTTTTTCACCCAGTTACAGAATTCACCATTGGTGTACATTGTGCTGGGTTAGAATGGTTGGTGATATCATTATTGCTAAACTGCCAACAGATTTCGTTATATTTTTTTTCCTTACAATTCAGATGACACTTAGCAGTGACACTTCAATTCTTACTGTCATACAAATACAAATGATTACCAAGCTTTTCCTTTATTTGGAGAATCTAGCCTTTTCTAGTTTGCTGACGTATTTGAGTGAAATGTGTACCCATCAGTGACTATTCAAAAAATGACAAAAATGTAATTGCTCAACAGGTATCCTGATGGTTATTTTGTGCAAAACACCTACTTTGATTTCTTCAACTATGCTGGCATACATCGTTCCGTGTTACTGTATACTACTCCTAAGGCTTATGTGGATGACATCACTGTGGTGACTGACTTCTTGGATAACACTGGTAAATGAATACATGGGCTTACAATGAAACTACTAATTTAGTCAATTTAAAATCATAATTTTTTAGCACTAAAGTATTTGTAAGGGAGTAAACTGCTCAATAAAGCTACATGGGACTTTTGTAAACTACCAAAGAGTAGTTAGGTGACGCTGTGTGAGTGTTGGTTTCCCTTCGTTTCAGGTCTAGTCTACTACAAGGTGTCAGTCCAAGGTGCTGCCACAGCCACCCTGAAAGTCACTTTGATGGACAAAAATGATCGCTGTGTGGCTTCTTCCAGCGAGCCATCTGGAGTGCTCAAAGTAGTAGATGTCAATCTGTGGTGGCCGTACTTGATGCATGAGAATCCAGCTTACCTTTACTCTATGGAGGTAAGACAACATTACATACAGGTACATGCCAAAGTGACTTTCAGGCGCCATGGTCCCATGAGCATTGCCACTAGATTTGTGAGAGTAATAAGGCAGTTGGCTTGATAAAGAATCATCTTTTTTCTTCTCTAAGGAAACTTGGGGTGACATTTGACAAATCCCTATCTTTTGAAACTCACATCAAATCATTGACCAAATCCTGTTTTTTCCACTTACGTAACATTAGCAAATTAAGGACTGTGGTCTCTCAGTCAGAACTAGAGATGCTCATCCATGCCTTCATTTCCTCCCGTATTGACTATTGCAATTCACTTTTCTCCTCACTCAACAAATCTGTCCTTCACCGCCTGCAATCCATTCAAAATTCTGCTGCTAGGCTACTTACTAGATCAAACAGGCGCACCCATATCACCCCTTTACTCTGCTCCCTTCACTGGCTTCCAGTAACCTACAGGATCCAATTCAAAATTCTCACCATAACCTATAGGGCTCTACATGGTCAGGCCCCTGCTTATCTTGCCAATATAATTCACCTACACAACCCCTGCCGGTCTCTCGGGTCTGTCAACCAAAATCTGCTATCCACGCCACGCACTCGTCTGAAGACATGTGGGGATAGAGCCTTTGCCGCTATGGCATCCAGACTCCGGAATGCTCTGCCAACCAGCATTAGGTTTGCTGAGAATGTGGACTGTTTTAAGGGGCAAGTTAAGACTCACTTGTTCAGGCTAGCTTGTGGGTAACCTATGTCTTTTATTTATTGATCATTTTATCTGTTGTATTTGTACTTTATTCTATTGTTAGACTATTTTTCTACTATCGTCTATGCACATTGTAAAGCACTTTGTGACCCTGTCTGTGAAAAGCACTGTATAAATAAATTTTACTTACTTACTTACTTAGGCTACTTATCTTTTAATTAGTTACAGTTGAATGGTAAATGTTGTTTGATGCACTCAACAGCATATTTACCTCTAGGAAGATCACGTGTTTACATCATCCAACTTGTGTTCAAGCTTAAGCTAAAGTTCTAGCATATGTTAATAATAATACAATGATGTAAAATGACCCAATTCTACCACCGTACACTGTGTAGGTAAACAGTCTTTCTGTCTCCTCTTTCTTGTACCTGTTATAGTGCTCTGCATGTTCAGTAGAGTTATGCTTTATGGGATGTAATTTTGGAGAACAGCAGCTGTCTCCTTGCAGATGAAACCAGGAAGCTGTTGCATTAATTTGGCCTATAAAATGTCAAATGAAACGCCAATTGTTATGCTCCGTTTTTGCACCCTTGCTTGAAAATGTAATGATTATTCTATACATCAAAAACTAAAAGAGAAAATAGCTAAATGGGATGGGGGGAAAAAACATTGCTGGCAGAATTTAACAATATATTTAAAGTTTTAATTACCCATTTTCACCTGATATTTTTTCCACCACTTTGAGGTGTGTGTGTTATCTTGTGTTAGAGTGGTCAACCTCTTCTATTTTACAATGTCTAAAAGAGTTGTTCTTACATTTGCATTTTAACATCTAGGTTCGCTTAATGGCAACCGATGGCAGATCCACGTATGAGGATGTGTATACTCTACCAGTCGGCATCCGCACAGTCAACGTTACCAGCACACAGTTCCTCATCAACAACAAGCCCTTCTATTTCCATGGAGTCAATAAACATGAGGACTCTGATGTGAGTACCACTAGAGGGAAGCAAGACCTTTAGCAAAAGACTCCATGTCATTTAGCTGTGAGGCAACATATCTGTTGTAACATGAGCTAACATCTACAGACCGTCTAGACTCTAAATCAGTCACATGGACATTCAATTCTGATAACAGAGAGAACATTCCTCCCTTCCTCTGTTTACCTTGTGCTGTAGATTCGAGGTAAAGGCTTCGATTGGCCCCTGATTGTCAAGGACTTTAACCTATTGAAGTGGTTGGGGGCCAACTCATTCCGCACCAGCCACTACCCCTATGCTGAGGAGATCCTGCAGATGTGTGACCGCCACGGCATCGTGGTGATAGATGAGTGCCCGGGGGTGGGCATCGCAGACATGTAAGTGTCACTACTCACATCGCTGTGATTTTTATGTGTTAGAGGTTTCAGAGTGGGCAACAGCATGAACATCTTACTGTTGGTCACAGTGTATGAGGACAGAGACAGATGAGAGTGTTTACCACTAGTCTTGAAAACCTCCTGACTGACCTGTTGTTAAGTTAGAGCAACAAAAATATACTGTACATAAACCTCACCCCTGTCTAAGTTAGGATTATCTAAGAAGTGCCAAATTTGGAACAGTCTTGTGACATGACAAAACAATACACTGCAAGCAGCGGACATACAGAACATGCTTCCCCTTGTGGGGTCACAGTTTGCAGCCATAACATGACAAAACAATACATCAATAAAACACTGCCAGCAGTGGACTGCAAAAACATGCCTCCCCTTCGGGAGACACATTCAAACAGTCCTGAATCATTGTGAAGTTTCCAAATTTATCCTAAATAGTTTGAGGGTGGTTCCTCAAATGACATCTCTCCCTATTGGCCAGATGTTTTCTCAAGATAGGGTCCTACCTCTGAATTGTCAGGTTTCTCCAAGTCAAGACAAAGGTCATTTATCAAGGTAGTGCCAATTCTATTCAAGTTTACAGCGATATGCATTTCCTTTGTTCTAATCAGTCTGGCCCAGCAGGGAATGGCTCCCCAAAAGGCAGAGACAAAAGTTTCCTTTCCTGTGAGGAACAGTCTCCTCTAGTATGCAAATCGACAGTCATGACTTAATCATTTCTTTAGGAGGTTGGGTTGGGGTGAGCCAGGCAAAATGCTGATTAGTATAGGTATTTGATTAGATCTAGCTGCAGACTACATAAAAACCACAAGTACATTTGTTTTCATAACATTAAGTATGGTTTTAACTTTTTTATCTTCAACAGTAACATGTAATGGAAAACCACCATTAGTCTAGTTTTTCCATAAAATGTCAACTCAGTGTGTGATGTGTCTTTGGTGCCTTGCCAATGTAGTCGCAGTTTTGGAAATGCCTCCCTGACCCATCACCTAGCTGTCATGGACGAGCTTGTACTTCGGGACAAGAACCATGCCTCTGTGGTCATGTGGTCAGTAGCCAATGAGCCGGCTGCAGAGATGCTTCCTGCTGACTTCTATTTCAAGTGAGTACTGGTCATTTCATTTACTGTAAATGTTAAGCACTAAATGGATCAAATATTCATTCATACATCATCATTCACTTGTTTTCCTATCCCCCAGTATGTCTTTTGCCTTTTTTAAGATGTATTTTGGGACATTTTAAGCTTTATTTAATAGAGATAGATAAGAACTGGGCTACCAGGATACCACTCAAAGTCCCAAACGTTTAAAACGTGTAAAGCTTTAAACTGTGTGTGTGTGTGTGTGTGTGTGTGTGTGTGTGTGTGTGTGTGTGTGTGTATGTGTGTGTGTGTGTGTGTGTGTGTGTGTGTGTGTGTGTGTGTGTGTGTGCGTGTGTGTGATACTGGTTTGTTATTCAGTCATAGCCTATCCCTCTTTACTCTGATAAGTGGAATGCAGTAAGAGTAGTCCTGAAAACTAATAGCTGGAGCACAAACAAACAGGGCAGACAAATATACCTGCCCAACTACCGTACCCATCAAGTGAAGCAGTATTGGGGGTTGTGTAGAACAAAGTGTACATACTGAAGTTGTGACAGACTAATGTAGGTTTAACATTTTGTGACATTATAGTGATTATATAACACTGTTATCATAAAAAACCTTCTAATGTAAACACCTATGGCTGCTTTTTGTTTTTCCTACAGGACCTTGATAAAACATACCAAAGCTCTGGATCCAACCCGGCCTGTCACTTTTGTCACAAGAACTGACTATGCCAGTGACAGAGGGGTGAGTTTTAACAGTACTCACTTCAATATCAAGAGTTTGGTAAAGTGAAAACCTGCACAGTACATTGATAATTTGTTGTGTTTATTATTTATCACATTAGTAGTAATTAGTGTTTTAAACCCCCCCTGAAAAACGTAGTTTTTGCTAGCTTCTCAACTTGCTGCAGTGATGTACTAGACATGTACTCCAGGGTGTGTCAGTACACAGTGACATCAACATCGTGTTGGGTGTGGCTACAAGTGATGCTGACTTCAAACTTTCAACCAAGAGAGAGCAGCAGAACAATCTAGTTCTTAGTTAACTTTTAAGTCATTTAACGACAAAAAGGTTAGCTACATACAAGCAGAACATGTGAGATACTAACAATTCACATTTTAAGTCAGATACTAAAACTTTTTATATATGTTTTATTATAAATGAGCAAATGTCAAATGCAACATTGCCAGCTTCGGCGGAGTCAACCGTGCTGTTCTGGCCTCCTCCGTCGTCCATTAATTCTTAACAATGGACTCCTCGTTGGGCATGAACTCTTACATAATCTACATAATCAGGACTGTGTGAGCATGGTTTGATCAGATTTCATTGACAGTGCTGATGACATAACACCACAACGGTCATAAAGTTATCTGTCATTATGACTATAAATCCTGATTGGTAAGTGATGTCACCCTTTCCCACGTAAGCCCGCCCATATCAAACCAGTGAGGAGAGCACAGACAAAACCACAATGTATGTGAAATAACCCAAACTGTTAAACTTTGACATAAAATTGGGTGTTCACGTAGGACCACATCACTCATAGTTAGAAGTTGAGGGCAAATGTGTTTTTAGGGCTTTTAAGGGCAGATGCTGATCATATAATCATCACATTATTCTACACACTATGTAGAGAGAAGATCACTCGTTTGGAAAAACATTTGCAGTACAGAAGGGCAAAAGTGTGTCTCTCAGTGCTGCAAGTCAGAGCATGACACTCAATTGAATGTTCTTTTAAGGCCTGATGAAAAATAAGGGAGTAATGTCAAGATATGCTGCTGAGCTTCAGATGTTGTTGACCTAATGTCAAACTAAGTTGTTGACATGACTCACATTATTGTGCTGTGAGGAGTATCCTTCAGAGCTTAAAGGTACTGATTAGTTTGCAGTCCCTGACAACCTGTAGTGACTATTTATTTACGTAAGGGCAAATAACTGTGGATTTGCCAGCAGTTACTGCTGCTGCACTCTCTCATGGCCAAAAGTGAGAAAACTGCCATCAATCCATTAATTGTATTAGTGCTGGCCTGGTGTATAAGGTACCTTCTACCTGACCTCAACATGGAGAAAAGGCTGTACTATACTGTAATATACTATATTTATAATATAAAATTGGAAAATGGAAAAAACATTCACTTTAGTGTAATGGGAATAATGGTTTGTATTTTGCCTCATTACAGGTAATACAAGAACATCTGTTTTATGTCATTATAAATGAATACATTATTCTACAAAAAAGGTTATCATCACAGCCTTTATTTGTAATTGATACTCATAAATAACTGATCAAACTGTGTTTAACAACAGGAATGTCATGGACGTGTCATATTTAGTCTTTTATCTCATCTCTAGGCTCCCTATGTGGATGTAATCTGTGTAAACAGTTACTTCTCCTGGTACCATGATCCAGGCCACCTGGAGGTCATCCCCTTCCAGCTCAAAACTCAGTTTGAGAACTGGTATGAAAAGTACCAGAAACCCATCATCCAGAGTGAATATGGAGCAGATGCAGTGCCAGGGCTTCACAGTGTAAGGATTCATACAAATACACATCCACTTACATGACTGTAGTGCACCAGAAATTATATTTATATACATTTTTTGTAGCATCCTAAGGCTGCAATTCAGATTTTGCTAAACCTCAGCCTCCCCACATCTATAGAACACATTTTCCCAGAAACATGGTAATGCCGGGGGTAAGAAGCTGTCTTTTCACTCTCCAGGATCCACCCGTGATGTTTTCTGAGGAGTACCAGAAGGCAATCCTGCAGAGCTACCACAACGTGTTGGACCAGAAGAGGAAGCAGTATGTCATTGGTGAACTCATCTGGAACTTTGCCGACTTCATGACTGTACAAGGTACTGCAGCTGTACAACATCACAACCTGTAGAACCAGAATTTCTGTAATTTCTCCCAGTTTATACACAGCTCCTGTTAGTATGCAGATTAAATTCTGCTATTTATTTCCTTTGTCTACAGTACTGTACAAGAAATTGAGGGTTCTGGTAATGCAATAGATAGGGCAGTTTTTAGGCAGTCGGCTGGAGCACCACCAGCTGGAGGGGCATCAAAGTATGTTACACTGACGTCCAATCAGTGTAATCTACAACAATCGGAGCCTATCAGCGACAAAAACAACCACTTTTGGTGGACGTACACTGACGGTGTGCATTTGCCCCATAGGGTTACATTGCAGCCCAGTTCGCGGCTGCTGATTACAGCAATTTTGCGCAATACTGGACTAATTTTAAAGATTTTTGTTCACATTAGTCACTTAGACACAAATGCATAAGAAAATAGGGTCAAGGTTGAAAAATACAGAAATGACCCTTTAATACCGGGTATTGGTAACCATCCCTAAATAAAATGACATATTTATCGTATGTTAATACATAATGTAAATATCATGATGACAATGAAAATACTTGGTCAACACTACAAAATATGGACATTTAATATCTATATTCACATTATAGACTTCACCACTAACTATCCCTGTAACAATTTGGCCACAAATAAGCATATTGACCATACACGGTCCAGCCATACACTAGGGTTTTGACCTAGTCTTAGTTTAAGAATAAATGCCAACATTCACCATTTCCAGCTTCTCAAATGTGAATATTTCCTCGATTTTAATTGAGAGAAAAAAAGTCATTAATAAAAATAATTCTCAGTTGCAGCACTAGTCTCGAGGTGATCCACAAGATCTATATCAGATATATTTGTGATTAGCTATGGGCCATAAGTTTTGGTGATTGTTCCTGTATATAAATCTATAACAACAGCAGTCTCAGTTCATATATAACAGCGAGCAGCAGTGAACGACACAGTGAATCACATCTAAACTTCAGTATTTTGTTTATGTCAATGAGATTGAAGAGACTTTGGGATAGATTTACTAACACTAGCGCAGTTTACGCTGCGTCTGTTTATGCAAGTTCGGTAATAGTGCATGCTATTTGATAGTATTTATCAAACCTGACACCCATCAGGCAATCAGCCCTCTAGCATAATTAGCGCGCCTCTAAAAGAGCAAAGAATGGGCCCGCATGTAGGCTATCTATCATGGATCGTCCTACGGGAAAAAGAAAGCGCAAGCTTAAATTTTGTGACGATGAAATTGACCTATTAGTGCATGAAGTAACAACAAACCTGAACATATTACAGGGCAGAACATCCACACCCTCAGAAAAAAAATCGATTTTGATTGCCATAACAAATAAAATCAACTCGTTATCATTTACACGGAAAGTGAAAGTGGAGGAGGTAAAAAAAAAATCCTTTCAGTAATTGAATTATTGCATGGCTGCTTAATCTGTAACCTTGGATGAGTTCTGCTTTGCTTAATTGGAAAAGAGTGATTCTCGTGACATAAATCCTGTCTGCTCGCTGTCTTGGCCTATACCTTCGCCTTGCTCGGATCACTGCTGCCATTGAATAAGGTACATTTGTACACACAGGAAAGCTCGCATCCTGGTTTAGACCTGCTTTTAAGAGGCGGAGTATTTCCCCCACAGAATAGAGGCACGCTCTTACTGGCAGTCTATGTAAATACCGCGGAATATAGCCTATAATTAGGCGCACTTCACGCGTATCCCCCACCTTTTTGGGTAGAACTCCCACTTTCCCCATGACCCTTCTACGAACGCATATTGAAAGCGTCTCTTTTCTCTCATGTGGCAGGCAATCTGCGATTTTACCCAAATGTGCCCTGTTTGTAAATAGCCCGCATCGGTTAAGTCAGTCTTTGCGAACAATTAACAACTGGAAACAGGCGCAAACGGCTTGATAAATCTAGCCCGCTGTCTCAATCCTGCCCAGACCTTCGTACAACAGATTCATCATCTCTCTATGGATATTGCAGAACAGGGATCATCAACTACAATTGTTCAATGGCCAGAATCTTTCTAAACAGACATGGTGGGGACTGGACTTTTAACCCTTGTGTTGACCTCGGGTCACATTGGCCCGTTTAAAATTTTTGTTTTATATCAGAAAATATTGTAGGCCTACGTAGAAATAAGCGCTGAAAATATGTAGAAGAAAAATTTTGAAACGTTTTTTTTTCAAGGTTGAAACGACAACACAAGGGTTAAAAAAGAAAAGAAAAAAATGCCTTAGGTCAGCCAGTTTAATATGATATCAATTCACTCTAGCTTTAAAATGGATCCCAGTACAGCCTCTAAACGATGAATGTGGGCTGAGATCGCCGGCGGTCCGGTGGGTTTCTAAGGGTTAATATTCTGCGGGCGGATAGAAAGCTTTTGACTGTTGTAGACAATACTATAGGACAGTATACAGAATATTACAGGACACCAGCAGGTTGTTCATCTGTAAAACATAAACACAAGTCAGAGACATTCCTTCACAGATGATCAGTAACCTGATAATGTTGTGTACAGGGATGTTAGTAACCAGAGGTCTGCACTACGAATCAAGATCAACGTGCCCTGGATTGATTTCAGTTACCCTGCTTCACCTAACCTAACAACCGCGGTCCTGTATAAGCTGTGTCACAACGGTGGTTAACAACTAGTTCAATCAACCCAGGGTTTCCCAATCCAGCAACGCGCGCATTCACATAAAAGAGGCGGTGTTTGCACAGCACGACCAATCGCAAACACCAGAGCCGCATATTTTACATAAGAAGAGCAAATTATAATTCTACATCAATATGACGAACACAGACACAGTTTTACAGGCAAAACGCAACACAGTCGCTGCTTCCTAAAACAGGAAGGAAAGCTGGCAAAAAAATTGCCGGAGCCATTATGTGTAAATCACAACGCTTATCAATATCACTACTCCATCAGTCAGGCACAAGATCTGACCATAATTAGGCTACACTTGTCCTTTCCATAAACTGCCGTTGCTTTAGCCTATTATTTTAGTTGCAACCCTGGCAGTGGTAAGCGATCATGGGAGCAAATAAAAAATATAAAAATATAATTCAAACCGATGTGTGGCATTGGTAACACACCATAAAGGTCGATTTCGGTGGGGACGGTGGGTACGCGTACCTACCAGATTTCGTCATGAGTCATTTTGTACCCACCACTTTTTTGAAAACCTCGAGCTCAATTTAGTTTAAAAAAAAAGTCCATAACACATATAATTCTTGAGCGACATATGCCAAAAAATCCACAACAATCTCTATCCCCACAGGGCAGACACAGCCCCTCTGCTGCTGCGCTGGCTGCACGCTTCTCTGTTCACAACACTGCCTGTCGGGACATTCTGCTTAATGTGAAAAAAGCTTAACGTGGTTTAATGTACCTAAACAACGATCAATCATCACCAAATTTCTCATGGCCATATCTTGTAATGAACACGTAAGCCTGTCAAAAGAACTAAACCGAAATCCAACGATTATAGAAGTTATCTCACATTAGCGTTGTCTTCTTCATTGGCGCCTATGGCGAGGAAAAAGCTTGTAGCCTACCAAAACAATGATCAATGATTATCAAATTTCTCTCTCATATTGCTCCTCATAACCACTGAAAACTGTAAAAAAAAAAAATCGAACCAGAAATGTGGTGATGATTGATCGTTGTTAAAGCACGTTAAACCACGTTAAGCTTTCTCACGTTATGACTTAAACCCCATGAGAACCGTGGGGAGTCAACCCACAGCCGCTCCGCTGCTCTGCTGAAAACGTGAAGCAGAAACGCTTAATGTCAGATAACGTCCATAATAATTGGACTTTGGGTTCGATTTTTTTGACAGTTTTCAGTGGTTATGAGGAGCAATATGAGAGAAATTTGGTGATGTCTAATCGTTGTTTAGGTACCTTAAACCATGTTAAGCTTTTTCCTTACATAGGCTCTAATGAAGTAGAAACGATTAATGTCAGATAACGACCATAATAATTGGGTTAGATTTTTTTTGTCAGTTTTCAGTGGTTATGAGGAGCAATATGAGAGAAATTTGGTAATCATTGATAATTGTTTACGTACATTAAACCACGTTTTTATTCATTACAGGACAGCGTCTTTCAAAACATGACCTGCGCGAAAAAGAAAAAATAAATAAATGCGTCATTGTACCCAGCACTTCTGGAAATGTACATCTGAATGCGTCTCTGTCCCCAGCGCATTTCAAACCAAACTGACGCCCATGCAACACACGGCTCAAGAAGCTGACAAATAGCCTATACGTAATTCTCTGTGACATGGTGAGTGAAGGTGGACCCAAATGCAGAGGGAGACGGCAGGCGGGAAATGGTGTGAGCGCAATGATTTTAATAAAGAAAAAGCAACGGCAGAACTAAGGCCTGGAAAATCCACAGAACGGAACACAGAGAGGTACACACGGGCAGCACGAGGACACAAAAATGTTCTGACACGAGACAAAGGGAACACGGGGGTTAAATACAAGAGGTAATGAACAAACGAGGGACAGGTGATACAACAGGTGAAGCACATTAGGGCGGGGCAGGACAATCAACCAAGGCGGGAAAACAGAAAGTAAAACTAGACAAGACAAGCTCGAACACAGACTATCAAAATAAAACAGGAAATAGAAAATAACCCGGGAATACACAACATGAGGAATAATCTACACGACAGAAAAATATAGAATAAATATACAAACACAGGAAACATACATAAATAACTAAACCAGGCAACAAAAATACAAGACAAAATACCAAAACCATAACAATTCTCTGCACTGAAAATCAATATATTTCATAAAGAAACCTATCAGGGAATGTTAACGGGGTTGTCGGTCTCTAAATGTTTTAACTTTTATGAGTGCACCTCTCTCCGCGCACCGAGCTCCACCTGATCTTCTAAGACCGGTGACGCCGTTATCAATCGAGTATTGATTGGTCAGTAGGCAGTGCTTTAACACCGGTTGATCTCTAATCTCCATCTCCCGACCAGGTTAGGTGTTCAGCATAAATTACCACGGCGATTGAACCCGGTAACAAGTGATCCACCATCGTGGTACAGAAAACCCTGGGTTGAACCTGAAGTTATCTCGTTAACGCCAAATCTTGCTTCGTAGTACAGGCCTCTGGTTTCTTATGTTCCATAACAATTCCAAAGGTTCCCTTGTTTTTGTGTCCTGTGCATGACTCGGTTCTTGTTGATTCTTGTGTCTGCAGGGATCTTCCGTGTGTTAGGGAACAAGAAGGGTATTTTCACCAGGGAAAGGCAGCCCAAAGCAGCAGCATTCATCCTGAAAGAGAGGTACTGGAGACTGGCAAATGAACAGAACCTGCTTGGACTAAATACCTCTGCTCATTCTGACACCCGCCAGTTGGGGCATGCATTTCAGGACAGCCTTGACCCCATGTAAACACTATGCCTCATGGGGAAAAATGACATTCTGTCAGTTTCTGGAAGCAGTATAATTAAGCACATACAGTAGGCCTATAGAACATTTAATTAATTCACACTTTACATTTACATTGCTACGTTTTGGTTTAAAAACAAATATCGAATATCATTCACACTGCTCTGATGTTTCAGAGCCCTGAACTGGACACATTTGAAAACACTTCTGACCCCGTTTTGGTTTGATGCAAACGACGACCTTTGGCAACATCGACACTGACACCAACATTTTATGGCCTGATTGGGTCTTATTTACCATAGCTTCACTTTGCCAGACCATCCACACAATGCGAAGCGAAGGAGGGTCTGGCTAGTCCACTTAGCATTCCGGGATGGGAGAAAAACATGCTCTGGTTTATTTCTTTAAACCAATCACAATCGTCATGGGCCACACTAAGCTCTGCACAGAGCTGCTGTAAAATAGTTGTGTGAGAGAAAATTCAGATTGGACAGATAGTCTAGCAAGCTGTCTCAATTTACCCTGCAGAGATCTGAGGAGTAGTTAACCATAGTCCTCATAAATCCACCGGAGTTTAGAATTCCAACACAAAGAAAGAGGAAGGAAGCAGACATCAGCGAAAATACATGCATCCGGAGGAATTTTCTGCGGCACCGGAGCAATCCCGGAAGTGGAACGTCGTGGATATAGACTACATTGGTCATGAGGTCTGAGACTAAGCTACTCAAGTTACCATGGCAACTACCAGCATAGGGCGGAGTATAGACCTACATGCTGCCTCCTGTTTAACCCTTGTGTTGTCTTCGTTTCAACCTTGAAAAAAAACACTTTTTTTTCTGACATTTGTGACGCCTTTTTTCACAATTTGTTTTTGCTTTTTCCAACGTTTTAAATTTTAAAATTTTTCTTCTACACATTTACAGCACTTATTTCTACGTCCAATATTTTCTGATATAAAACAAAAATTTAAAACGGGCCAATGTGACCCGAAGTCAACACAAGGGTTAAGTCCAGTTTATGAGAATGTTGAGGAGATATGAGGTTTGGGTGTGTTAGTTTAGGCGGACATTAGTTCTTCTACTGGAGCTTGAACATTTGTGTGCACGGAGATCACTTTTGGCTCAAAAAACACTTAAAAACCAAAACATAGCAAAACCATTTTAGTGTGACCCATCCAATTAAACCACCATGAAATGTCATTCTGCTTTTCCTATGGTCTGCAATTATGAACTAAGCCACCAACACTATAATGTGTCTTCCAGAAATCTGTTATATTTTCAGAGCATAAAAGATTTGTTTTGATGCCGATATAAAATGAAGTGCCACATCAATAGTGCAATTCACATTTAGTAACAATTATAATAATTTTGGGGATAGTATTAGGATACAAAAGAGTGAAGGGGTAACACTTTATTTAGTTGTTACAGGATATTCAAATACACATGTGAACCAGTGCTTTCCACTGCTATCCATTGACTGTAAAATTAACAGTCAATATAAACAGTCTATGCTGCTATCATAAAAAGGTCAACAACCAATCAAAATCCTTCATCAGTGCCTAGCTCTGACCTTTCCTGCAGTCCGGTGATAGGAGTCCACCTGGCAGACAAAGCACATCACATTACAAAGACACTGTAAAGGAAGGGGGTTACCACATCATCTCCTCTATTTTCTTTTCCTCCATGTGTTAGGGGACACATTTTCTCAAATAAATGTAATATATAGTGTTTTAGCAGTTTGATTAAACTGTTAAATGTGTTGGAAGCTACGGTCATTACTTAGCATTTGGCGTGAGCACGTTTAGCTTTTCTCAAGGATAAAAAGTACTTAAAACATGAACTGTTGATGTGAATTGCAATGCTGAATCTAATCAGAAAAGTGTTTTATGTTTAAATGTGAAAATCAAGAGAACGAATCAATTTTGAGATGACTCAAGCTATTAAAGACAAACTATGTACTCAATATGCGAGCTGTATTTTTTCACCCCAAAGCATTCAGTTGTGTAGAGCACATTGAAGTGTACTTTGCAGCCTTTGCTGGTTCTCTAAGTCACTCAAAAAACTTGTGACGTGTTGATTGTTGATGGTAGCCTGACTGCAATCAGACTTTAAGAAAAGAAGAGACAAAAGATTTCTTTCAAACATTCAGTAGCTACAATAACAGTATACTTACAAGATGTTGTAGACATATTAAAAGTATTTTTAGGCACTTTTTCTGGAGTGATACTGTATATGCTCACATAACTGATTTTTAAAAACCTATGTCACATAAGGTTGGCGCTTAACAGCATGCGTCCAGTATTGTTTTCAGTTATTGAATCTGTATGCTTTAATCCCTTATTAAATCAATACCTTCTATACCTAACCTATACCTTATTACTACTCTGTTTGTAGTCCTACATTGCTAAACAAGATTAAGAGAAGAAGAAAAAAATCTGATAAGAGACTTGTTTTAATGAGCTTACAGGTGCACTCCACACATGTGGAGTGCACAAGTTCAATCTCTTCATCACAAGGTGTGCTACTTCTACTACTTCTACTAGTGTATTTTTAGCTAACAAACATCCTAGCTAGACAAAATATAGATAACTATATATAAATTCAGTAAGATAAAAAAAAAATGAACATTGATTTGAGAGGACATTTTGTCTAGCAATTTCTGAATGGATTTTTGCACCAATACTTGATATAAAATCTTTGGGAATTATCAATTTATCAGATTACATTTCGAGGAAGGCAAACAGAAGTGCCCATTACAGTTACCATTCTTTACCCCCCCCCCCCCCCCCCCCCTCCCTTACTTCTTCTACCCCAGGGCTCCCTAGATTAATCCGCCCATGTGCTGTAAGAAAATTAGGGGATTTGGAGTTTTTCTATTGTACACTTTTACAAAATGAGTGAACTGATGCTTCTGTGCTGTCGTGCTCTGACTTTGACTTTGATGTACCAGTGTCTGGCGCCGTCTAGTGTCATCTCCTGGGCTAAGTGTTGCATCCGTGAATGATGATTTAGGACCAGTGCCGAGAAACTTACGGTATGTGGATTTAGAAGAAAAAAAAATAGTAACGTTACGCGTAGATTATAAATGTATTGTGTTAGTGATTTCTTTCTTTTGACGACCTTGCCATTTGCCAGCCAGGCCAGGGCTTTTAATTTGGTGAGGAAAGGAACGACCAGGATACGACGCTACCTTCATGTTTCATTGTAAGATCCGTACTTTGATCTCCCAAAAACATCAACAATATTAAATAATAAAAAACAAAATACAGAACACATTATCTCATAATATATTCACGATTAGGTCGGACTCAGGTATTATAACATATTTTTTATTTCATATGTTCAGCTCAACTCTTAAACAAGAAATCTTCCACAGTCACCGAACGCAGCTCGGTCACGTGACTACAACAAATCACGTGAGGGACTCGGCAAAGAAAATCCACGAGAAACCCGCGTAGGAGATTAGTTTCTTTGGTTCAGGATGCTCATACCTGCAAGCCTCGGTGCGTTTCGTGTTTTGTGCCTCTTTGCTGTGTTTGAAGCGGTATGTCTGCTTGACACCGGCATGCTCTTCCCCCTGGAGTCTTCCTCCAGAGAGGTGAAGGAGCTGAACGGGCGGTGGGACTTCAGGGCTGACAAGTCCCCAAACAGGAACCAGGGCTTCGAGAAGGCATGGTACAAAAGTCGCCTGGCAGAGGTGAGCAGGACAGTAGCTAACAGCAGCTCTGACGAAATAAAGCAGCTATACTTTCGTTTGACAGTTAGAATGATTTTGTATGACGTATATGATTTGTTTTCTTTTTCTCAGATTGTGTGTTTGTTTTTTTAGAAGCCGACATAAAGTAATAGTATTATGTAAGAATAAAACAAAAACACAGAGAAAAGACCGAAAAACTAATCCGTTTTTCGTTTTAAACCAAAAACGAAAAAACGGGCCGATGTTGTTCGATGTTTCCAAAACTATGAGCTCCGTTTTCTCGTTTTTCCAATGTCCATACAAATTAAAAATTAACTAGAAAACTGATCATTTTTCAACTGTTGTTTTTTTGTTATTCATGTTTCCGTTTTTACCCAAGAGAGAGAGAATATGGGCTCATTTTTATAATGTGCTTAATCATTGAAAATCTGATGGAACACAGGTCTCATTTATAATGTTATTTTGGTCTTAGGTGTTAAGTCAAAAGTTGACTAAAACCAATGCGCTCTGGACAGGAAGTAACATTAACGTGTCAAAATAAAAGTATGAGAGCTGTAATAACTGCCAGAAGAACAATTTACTTTAGCTTTTGCCTGTGGCTTGCCAGATTAAGCATGTTAATTATTTAGGGTTATATAAAGTATTTAATTGAGCAACATTCATTAATAGCCACAAAGGGAGTACAAATGTATATTGTTTTAAAATAGAAATAGGATTATAATTTTTAAATTACATTTTAAATAAAATATGCATTCCCCTAGCATTATGTGTGGCGTTATTAACTACTTTTACTCTAATCTTACACCAGCCAGTAAAAAAAGGCAAGAAATATAAGTGCTTTTTTAAATTGCTCTGCAGAATATTGAATGTGACATGGTTGACAACATAAGCTGCCAATGAACATGTCAATGTGATGAAGAACATAAATTAACAAGTTAAAGTGTACTGGACACGCTCTCATTCTGGTCTGGCCTCCTCAGGCCCTGCAGACTGGACCAGAGTTCATGGTGAGCATGGTAGACCTCCTCACTGCTGGACCTGTGCCTGGATCTCCCAGCTCGTTAGATGTTCACTGCTCATACTAAGCCCTTGAAACAGTAGTTGGCTAATATTGGATAATAAAATATAATACATGATAGGTATTGTGTGGTTGAATTACAATAAGGAATGATCAGTGGTAAGCACTGTGGCCTCACAGCAAGAAGCTACTGGGTTGGAACCCTGGTAAGCAATATAAATATTTACTGCAATTGTATTGTTGGAGCAGCAGCAGACTGCACAGAATCATTCAAACGTTTAATGTTACAACCGAGATCTCGCTCTCTTTCTTTCTCTCTCTCTTTCAGAACATACACTTTCACAAAGGCTGGTGCATGTTTATCATATATTGTATGGTGCTGTGGACTCAAGTGGCAAATCTGAATCAGCAAAGTGGCCTACTGTAATATTCTAGCAGTAAACCACAAGTGTGGTCCAGTCTGCAGGGCCTGAGGAGACCAGGATGAGAGAAGCAACATGGCAGCTTCCTCACTAATATGTTGAGAGGTTTGCAATGTGGCCCAGTTGTATCTGCAAGAGTTCTTCATCACACTCAAAATGAATGGCAGTTAAGTTGGTCAACCATGTCACATGAATATTCTGCAGAGTTGCAATAAAAAGAAGCCTTTTCATTTACAGGAAGTAGTCAAGTGGTTTAGCCCTTGTGTTGTCTTATAAATTGGGTCATTTTACACTTATTTTTTGCATTCATGGTCAACAGACCTCATTTACATGACTTATTCCTAATTTCTAAGTAAAATTGAGGATATATAACCGATTAGTAGTTTTGGATTATAACAGACTGGTATATTCAATTTTATTTATAGCATCAAATCATAACAGGAGTTATCTTAGGACAATTTACAGATAGAGGAGGTCTAGACCACACTCTATAATTTACAGAGACCCAACAATTCCAGTGATTTTCCCCCAAGAGCATGCGTAAATGCGACAGTGGTGAGGAAAAACTCCCTTTTAGGAAGAAACCGTGTGTGTGTGTGTGTGTGTGTGTGTGTGTGTGTGTGTGTGTGTGTGTGTGTGTGTGTGTGTGTGTGTGTGTGTGTGTGTGTGTGTGTGTGTGTGTGTGTGTGTGTGTGTGTGTGTGTGTGTGTGTGTGTGTGTGTGTGTGTGTGTGTGTCACAATTTACACCCACAATTTTATGAAAGTTGTGAATATTAATTTACTTGCGAAGAGCATGGAAGGGAACAATGCATGTTATTTTTGGTTGAAAGAGTGTTGGATGCCTTTTTACTGGCTGGTGTAAGATTAGAGTAACTAGTCAATAACTGCCACACATAGGCTAATAATAGATGAATGAAGATTTTATGTGATTTTAAAATTATTAAATAAATATTTTATATAACCCTAAATAGCTAACTTTAGCCTAATCAGACAAGCTACAGGCAAACAATGTTTTCATAAAGTGCCTCGTTCTGCTGGAAGTTATTACAGCTCTCATACTTTTATTTTGACACGTTAATGTTACTTCCTGTCCAGAGCGCATTGGTTTTAGTCAACTTTTGACTTAACACGTAAGACCAAAATAACATTATAAACGAGACCTGTGTTCCATCAGATTTTCAATGATTATGCACATTATAAAAATGAGCCCGTATTCTTGCTCTTGGGTTAAAACGGAAACATGAATAACAAAAAACAACAGTTGAAAAATTAGCGGTTTTCCAGTTAGGGACTGTATGTTATTTATTTAAGGGGCCTTTAGCCAAAAAAGACATGACCCTCCCCTCACCAGTAAAAAAAAATGTTATGACCCTCCAAAACAACTTTGAAAAAAGGCATGACCCTCCCCCAACAATTTATCAATACCTTCTGTACTGGTTTGCGCTTGGCAAATATATACAGATTACCATTGTCTTTTTTTTATAGCCATGACATATGAGACTAAACCTCTGCATTCTCATCTGACGCATCCCACTCCTCTGTTATGGTGTGGTGGCAATTTCAGTAGATTTACTCACTAACATTGTTGTGAAAACACAATAAGCATGGAAACTAAATGCACACTTCCTGCATTACTGCATTACTTCAAATACTAAGTTACTCCTCTAGTAAGCTAGTATTCACATGAAATAAAACAATAAAATATTATGACCATTCAGCAAGGCACTCTGGGTAACATTCAACACACAAACTGGTTGCTATGGACTCGTCACTAGGCTTCCTCCACTTCGCCGTTTAAAAATCCAAATCTACACAAAACCCGCAATCAATTAGTAAGCTGACATCAAATGTGGCATTTAGGAAACCTTTATTGCAACCTTGGCACGGTAAAATGTCCAGACATAGTGCAACAGTCATTTTCGTTTTTTTACATCCTGCTGCTCCCATCGTCAGCCAGGTAATATATATATATATATATTTTTTTACTAAAGCAGTATATGAAATCAGATGTATTACCTACCACCATTTAGTTGTTTTGTGTAGGGCTGCAGCTATCGATTCTTTTTGTAATCGATTAATCTAGCACTTAATCGATCGATAATCGGATATTTTTTTAAATTTTTAAAAAAAAAATATTTTTTTTAACGTTTTTAAACAACCAAAACTAGACCTATATGTAATTAGTTATACTTAACCTATTTTCATTTATATATTTGATTATAATGTAACACAGCTCTGTTACACTTATGCTATTAGATCAGAGAGAGAGAGAGAGAGAGAGAGAGAGAGAGAGAGAGAGAGAGAGAGAGAGAGAGAGAGAGAGAGAGAGAGAGAGAGAGAGAGAGAGAGAGAGAGAGAGAGAGAGAGAGAGAGAGAGAGAGAGAGAGAGATTTCTGTTTCTGCTAAAGCACTGACGTCGTGCTATTACAGAGTTTTAGTTTTAATTACGTTTGAACTGATTCCAAACTTTGGACACTTTCTGTGGTTTCCTCCAGCCTGTCTCTTCTCTTAGCCCCTCATTATTTACGCTCTGGCATGTGTCGCCAGCAGCAGACTGAGCCGTCTGGTGTGCGACAGTAGCGGAAACACCGTCCGTCAGCGATACAACGTTAGTAACATTGATTTAACGAAGCTTCGAGGCAAGTCATTTTGCATCGAGGATTTTTTGTAATCGAATTATTCGAGGAATCGTTTCAGCCCTAGTTTTGTGTTATTTAAGATATTTATAAAATATCTGGTCATGCCGGACGTAATTATTCCACTCATTTTTTTAAACAATGCAATTATCCATTCCAGCCACCAGGGGGGCAGCTCCCTTTGCCCCACAGCAAACTCATGGGTCAGACCATCTGGTAGCGAAGGAGGGCTGAGACTAAGAGCTACATGGAAAAATATGCACCAAACAAGCCACTTTGAAATTTTGCTGTTTCATGAATACAAAAGTTGGGTGTGAAAAATGTTGGATGACCCTCCCCTCAACCAAGAATTAAAAGACATGACCCTCCCCTATTTTCCTCCGGTGGTCCATTCCATAAATACCGAACGGTCCCTTAATTTTTTTTATTCGTATGGACATTGGAAAAACGAGAAAATGGACATCCATAGTTTTGTTTTTTTTTCGTTTTTGGTTTAAAACGAAAAACGGATTATACTTTAGTACCCTGACCATATTTGTCACAGAAATGTTGTTTGTCCTTTTAATCGGGGTAGAAGCACCATCCACCATCCAAATGCTGGTAAAATATGCAAGTGGCTGGTAGATTTGCTTCACTTTACCTGCCAAAAAAACAGTGGTTACGGTATGTATTACGTGGCTTGTAAAATTTGAAATTTTACTAACCATTTGGCTGGTGGACAAAAAAAGTTGCACCCTGCTTTTAATTATCTTGTGACCCCTCAGATTTGTGGGCTCCTGACCCCAGTTTGGGATCCAACCATTGTCACAGGAGCTAAATGAAGATTAAGCAAAAAGTCTTTTATTAACTCCCTATTATTAACATGGTGGTATTAGTATTGTTGATTATAATAATCCCTGTAAATACACACTCCCCACTGAGTACAGTGCACTGATATAAATACATTTTTTGTATATATTAAAATCTGTTTAATTTTGCCTAGACAGGCCCAGTGATTGACATGCCAGTTCCTGCCAGCTACAATGACATCACCCAGGACCCCACACTGAGAGATTTCATTGGCTGGGTGTGGTATGAGCGAGAGGTGGTGGTGCCTGCCCGCTGGATCGCCGATGAAGGAACAAGAGTGGTTCTCAGAGTGGGAAGTGCTCACTATTATTCAGTAGTGGTGAGTATCACATATGCCTTCCCAATCACCTGCAGTCAGAGTTGGAGAAATAAAAGTAATCTGCTTCACTTAATGCAGTTTTAAAATATGACACCAAACCTTTATACCCACCTCTTGTAAGAATGTGATCACTATAAGTTGGATTCATTGTCTTTACCCTTTGCAGTGGGTGAACGGAGTGAAAGTGACAGAGCATAACGGTGGCCATCTTCCTTTTGAGGCTGAGATAGGCAGTGTAATCCGCAAGGACCCAACTCAGCCATGCAGGATCACTATCGCTGTCAACAACACTCTGACTCTGGACACTCTTCCTCCAGGAAATATCCAGCACATGGACGACCACACCAAGTAACTTTGTGAAACGGATTCCTAATTTAATTTGTGCTCACTTCACTGAGGCAAACTATTTTTGATTTGCTCCGATTAACATGTTTCCAAGTCATTTAATATATTTTTTTTAAATATTCTTTTTTTTTTTATAAAGGGAATCAATGGGTAGAATGTTCTACCCTAAATGTTTTTTTTTTTTATCACATTCTTGGTGATGTATTTGAGTGAAATGTGTACCTGTCAGTGACTATTCACATAATAAGAAAAACATAATTGCTCAACAGGTATCCTGATGGTTTTTTTGTGCAAAACATCTACTTTGATTTCTTCAACTATGCTGGCATACATCGTTCCGTGTTACTGTATACTACTCCTAAGGCTTATGTGGATGACATCACTGTGGTGACTGACTTCTTGGATAACACTGGTAAATGAATACATGGGCTTACAATGAAACTACTAATTTAGTCAATTTTAAAATCATACATTTTAGCATTAAAGTATTTTTAAGGGAGCTACATGAGTAGTTATGTGACACTGTAAGTGTTGTTTTCCCTTCGTTTCAGGTCTAGTCTACTACAAGGTGTCAGTCCAAGGTGCTGCCACAGCCACCCTGAAAGCCACTTTGATGGACAAAAATGGCCACTGTGTGGCTTCTTCCAGCGAGCCATCTGGAGTGCTCAAAGTAGTAGATGTCAATCTGTGGTGGCCGTACTTGATGCATGAGAATCCAGCTTACCTTTACTCTATGGAGGTAAGACAACACTGTTAACGGACAAGCCAAAGTAATCTTTTAATTAATTCTAATTGTAGGGTAAACATGTTTAATCCACTCAACAGCATACTTACCTCCAGGAAGATCACAAGACTACTTCCTCCACCTTGTGTTCAGGGGGAAAAGTTAATGTTTCTAATAATACAATAATGTAAAATGACCCAATTCTACCACCTAGCTTAGCAGCTGTCTCTCTCCTCTTTCACGTACCTGTTATAGTGCTCTGCATGTTCAGTAGATTAAGGCTTTATGGGATGTAATTTTGTAGAACACCAGCTGTCTCCTTGCAGATGAAACCAGGAAGCTGTCGCATTAAACCAGAGCGCTGTTGATCATAGCTAAACTGTAATTTGCAAATTACTAAATTGTGCAACAAAAAGCCAATTATTATGCTCTGTTTTTGCACACTTGCTTTAAAAATGTAATAATAGATAATAGAGAAAAATGTCGAAATGACATGAAAATAAATGAATCTTTTGCTGGCTGAATTAAACAATATATTTATAGTTTTAAATTACCACCACACCATTACCATTATCACTTTTCTTCTTCATCTGCTGTGTTTTGCACGGCTTTGAGGTGTGAGTTGTTATTTTGTGTAAGAGTGGGCTCTCCAACTCGATGTAGTGTTGAGTATTTAGTAGGGCTGAAACGATTCCTCGAATAACTCGATTACAAAAAATCATCGATGCAAAATGACTTGCCTCGAAGCTTCGTTAAATCAATGTTACTAACGTTGTATCGCTGACGGACGGTGTTTCCGCTACTGTCGCACACCAGACGTGGCTCAGTCTGCTGCTGGCGACACATGCCAGAGCGTAAATAATGAGGGGCTAAGAGAAGAGACAGGCTGGAGGAAACCACAGGAAGTGTCCAAAGTTTGGAATCAGTTCAAACGTAATTAAAACTAAAACTCTGTACAGTGTGTCTACTGCAAAATCAAACTAGCTTAGCACAATAATAGCACGACGTCAGTGCTTTAGCATCTCAACAGAAAACATTGAGTCTCTCTCTCTCTCTCTCTCTCTCTCTCTCTCCACGGAGAACAGCTGATCAACGATCTAATAGCATAAGTGTAACAGAGCTGTGTGACATTATAATCAAATATATAAATGAAAATAGGTTAAGTATAACTAATATTTATATATAGGTCTAGTTTTGGTTGTTTAAAAACGTAAAAAAATAAAATTTAAATAAAAAAATAAATCCGATTAATCGATTCTTTTTGTAATCGATTAATCTAGCGCTTAATCGATTACAAAAAGAATCGATAGCTGCAGCCCTAGTATTTAGCACAACCTCTTCTATTTACAATGTCTGCTGTAAGAAATGTTTCTGACATTTGCATTTTAACATCTAGGTTCGCTTAATGGCAACCGATGGCAGATCCGCGTATGAGGATGTGTATACTCTACCAGTCGGCATCCGCACAGTCAACGTTACCAGCACACAGTTCCTCATCAACAACAAGCCCTTCTATTTCCATGGAGTCAATAAACATGAGGACTCTGATGTGAGTACCACTAGAGGGAAGCAAGACCTTTAGCAAAAGACTCCATGTCATTTAGCTGTGAGGCAACATATCTGTTGTAACATGAGCTAACATCTACAGACCGTCTAGACTCTAAATCAGTCACATGGACATTCAATTCTGATAACAGAGAGAACATTCCTCCCTTCCTCTGTTTACCTTGTGCTGTAGATTCGAGGTAAAGGCTTCGATTGGCCCCTGATTGTCAAGGACTTTAACCTATTGAAGTGGTTGGGGGCCAACTCATTCCGCACCAGCCACTACCCCTATGCTGAGGAGATCCTGCAGATGTGTGACCGCCATGGCATCGTGGTGATAGATGAGTGCCCGGGGGTGGGCATCAAAGACATGTGAGTGTCACTTCTCACATCTGGTGTTTTAGTTTAGTTTTTCAATAAGATGTCAACTCAGTGTGTGATGTGTCTTTGGTGCCTTGCCGATGTAGTCGCAGTTTTGGAAACGCCTCCCTGACCCATCACCTAGCTGTCATGGACGAGCTTGTACTTCGGGACAAGAACCATGCCTCTGTGGTCATGTGGTCAGTAGCCAATGAGCCGGCTGCAGAGATGCCCCCTGCTGACTTCTATTTCAAGTGAGTACTGGTCATTTTGTTTAGATGTGAAGCACTGAATGGGTCAAATATTCATTCATACACAAACTGACTTATCTGCTGCCCTGATCAGAAGCAAGATCATTGACTCTTTTTTTTCTAACCCCAGTATGTCTTGTGCCTTTTAAATTCTGAAGTTTTTAAGATTTCTTTTTTTTTTTTTCAGGCATTTTTAGCTTTGTGTGTGTGTGTGTGTGTGTGTGTGTGTGTGTGTGTGTGTGTGTGTGTGTGTGTGTGTGTGTGTGTGTGTGTGTGTGTGTGTGTGTGTGTGTGTGTGTGTGTGTGTGTGTGTGTGTGTGTGTGTGTGTGTGTGTGTGTGTGTGTGTGTGTGTGTGTGTGTGTGTGTGTGTGTGTGTGTGTGTGTGTGTGTGTGTGTGTGTGTGTGTGTGTGTGTGTGTGTGTGTGTGTGTGTGTGTGTGTGTGTGTGTGTGTGTGTGTGTGTGTGTGTGTGTGTGTGTGTGTGTGTGTGTGTGTGTGTGTGTGTGTGTGACACCGGGAGTCCAGTATACTTGTGGGGGTCCGGACTAGAGCCCTGCGCGGGACTGTTTTCTTCATCCCGCTCCCGGCGAATTTCTGACCATTACCGCCTGCAACGTGTGTGTTACACTCCCGCCCGCTCCCGCAAAACTCTGAGAATTTATGCCCACACAATAATAGAGATGCATTGATTTTGTGTCTTCTCCCGTCCCGCACGAGAAAACACGTCATTTTATAGGTTAATAAGGAGAAGATGCAGGCAAAGAAGGCAGGTGGTTGCTGCTGTTAGACGGGGAGGAAGGAGCCGAGGATGAGGGAGCTGGTGGAGCCTTGGCTCGGAGATCCCCGTCCTGGGAGGCTCTGACACCTGGTGTCTGCTCATAGATGGGCTATACAGTATATACTCAGTATATATGTATATCTATGGTTTGTGCTGGTGTGGGGGGATTCCAGGCTACATCCCGATCCCGCAATGTTTTTTTTAGCCGCCCGCTCCCACCCGCAGCAAAGTTAAAACCGCCCGCTCCCGCGAGATTTGCGTTGGGTCCACGGGACCCAATCCCAATGCAGTCCCAATTCAGCCCTCTAGTCCGGACAGCTTTGTGGGGCCAAAATGCTGGACCCCACAAGGTTAAAGGGTTGTTTGAGGGTTAAGACTTGGTTTTAGGGATAGAATTAGGTTATGGTTTGGGTAAGGGTTAAGGTTATGCATTTAGTTGTGATGGTTAGGGTAAGGGGCTAGGGAATGCATTATGTCAATGACTGGTCCCTACTGTGTGTGTGTGTGTGTGTGTGTGTGTGTGTGTGTGTGTGTGTGTGTGTGTGTGTGTGTGTGTGTGTGTGTGTGTGTGTGTGTGTGTGTGTGTGTGTGTGTGTGTGTGTGTGTGTGTGTGTGTGTGTGTGTGTGTGTGTGTGTGTGTGTGTGTGTGTGTGTGTGTGTGTGTGTGTGTGTGTGTGTGTGTTTATTTGTCTGTCTGTCTGGTGTGTTATTCAGTCCCAGCCTATCCCTTCACTCTATGTGGAATGCAGTAAGAGTAGTCCTCAACACTACTAGTTGGCACTCAAACAGAGCAGACAAGACAAATACCTTACCCGCCCAACTACCATACCCATCAACTAAAGCAGTTTGGGTGGGGAACTTTTTGTCCCCAGAGGGATATTGGTTTTGTAACAACGTACACACTGAAGTTGTGACCGACTAAAGTAGTTTTAGTATTAGTGATTTGTGACATTATAGTGATTATATAACACTGTTATCATAAAAAAAGCTGTCAATGTAAACACCTGTGGGTGTTTTTTGTTTTTCTTACAGGACCTTGATAAAACATACCAAAGCTCTGGATCCAACCCGGCCTGTCACTTTTATTACAGACAGTAACTATGCCAGGGACAGAGGGGTGAGTCTTTACCAGTACTTACTTTAATATCAATAGTTTGTCAAAGTAAAAACCTGCAGATAACATTGATAATTTATCATGTTTATTATTTAAAGGTCCCATATTATGTTCAGATTCTGATTCAAATGTTGCTAAATCTTGATTGGGAAAGCCCCCATGAGCCCCACCCATGTCAAACCAGTGAGGAGAGCACAGACAAAACAACCTAGATGGAAATATATCATGTGAAATGACCCAACCTGTTAAACTTTGGCATAAAATAGGGTGTTCACGTAGGACCACATCACTCATAGTTAAAAGTTAATGTGTTGAAAATGTGTTTTTAGGGCCTTTTTAAGGGCAGATACTGATGATATAATCAGACACCTTATTCTACACACTATGTAGAATGAAGATCACTGGTTAGGAAAGACATTTGCAGAAAAGAAGGGCAAAATTGTGTCTCTCAGTCAGTCCCTCCATAAAAATGCGATTATGCGATTGCATAATTCAATGCATAATCAGCCAAGGTCCGCATATTTATGCGGGGGCCGCATTTTTTCAAATACGCCGCACTTTCGCAGTATAAATTGCCGATTTCCGCGCAAAATATGCGGGGCTTGCATGATTTCATAATCCCGCATTTTCGTTGCAAAAAAGTCACATATCTTAGCAGAAAGTTGAAAAAAAATTGCGTTTACTTTACACAAGAGCAGCCATTTTCCCCTATTGCCATGGGAACGTTATGAAGTGATGTAATTACGCGACGTGAACATCATTGAAAATCTGAAAACCCCGCAATGAAGCCATGATGAAACCGCAGTTTTTGCAAGTTCCCGCAATTTAATTAATACATTTTTTTTTAAGAAAACGTGCCGCATAATCAAGGATTTTTGCCCACAACAATCACAAAAAACCTCCACATTTTTCTGGAAGGACTGCTCAGTGCTGCAAGTCAGAGCATGACTCGATTGAAGTTGCTTATAAGGCCTGATGAAAAATAAGGGAGTAAAAGTCAGATTGTCGAGGTATGCTGCTGAGCTTCAGATGTTGTTGACCTAATGTCAAACTAAGTTGTTAGCATGACTCACATTCTTGTGCTGTGAGGAATATCTTTCAGGATGGTCTTTGTAGCTTAACAATACTGATTAGTTTTCAGTCCCTGACTACCTGCAGCCTCCTCCAGAAATCCTCATTATTGGCCCAAATGTCCTCACCTGCACCACCCCGACCTTCTCACTCACAATTGATGGCTCCTTCGTCACCCCCTCCACCCAGATCCACAACCTCGGAATTACCCTTGACCCCACTTTATAGTGCCTAACTTCCTACCCCACGTTAACCAGGTTACAAACTGATCAAACTGTGTTTAACAACAGGAATGTCATGGACGTGTCGTATTTAGTCTTTTATCTCATCTCTAGGCTCCCTATGTGGATGTAATCTGTGTAAACAGTTACTTCTCCTGGTACCATGATCCAGGCCACCTGGAGGTCATCCCCATCCAGCTCAAAACTCAGTTTGAGAACTGGTATGAAAAGTACCAGAAACCCATCATCCAGAGTGAATATGGAGCAGATGCAGTGCCAGGGCTTCACAGTGTAAGGATTCATACAAATACACATCCACTTACCTGACTGTAGTGCACCAGCAATTATATTTATATAACTTGTTTTTGTAGCATCCTAAGGCTGCAATTCAGATTTTGCTAAACTTCAGCCTCCCCACATCTGTCTTTTGAGATTCTGATTGCAACACATTTGCGTTGCATGCATTTGCATGGATTCTGCTTTCTTTAACAACTGTATTAAAAAAAAAAAAAACTCTTGTTAAAGAAAGCTGAATCCATTCTTTCTGACAGCACCCACCCCCTGTACCTAGAGTTTCAGACCCTGTCTTCTGGTTCCCACTTCAAATACCCACTAGTCAAAACCAACAAGATATGTACACTCATTCATAAACTCAAATAGGGTAAGGTAATATCAGCTTGACCAACCACGCTTGATAAATGTGGCTTTTTTAATTAAGTTCACATTTTTGCTATTAATTGTTGTATTTGTATTGATCTTGTGTAGTTGTCACTGCTGCGAAGCCAATTGCCCCCTCTGGGTACGAATAAAGTTATACTTGACTTGACTTTCCCAGAAACATGGTAATGCCGGGGGTAAGAAGCTGTCTTTTCACTCTCCAGGATCCACCCGTGATGTTTTCTGAGGAGTACCAGAAGGCAGTCCTGCAGAGCTACCACAAGGTGTTGGACCAGAAGAGGAAGCAGTATGTCATTGGTGAACTCATCTGGAACTTTGCCGATTTCATGACTGTACAAGGTACTGCAGCTGGAGATCACAACCTGTAGAACCAGAACTGCTTTTTATTTGCCCCCATTTCTACAATATATTGAGGGTTCTGTTAAAACTATAGATAGGGCTGTTTATAGGCAGTCGCCTAGAGCGCCACCAGCTGGAGGGGCATCAAAGTAGATGAAATCAACTTAAAAAAAAGTCTGTTACAGTGATGTCCAATGCACAGATCACATTGTTAAAACTAGAAATACTGCCTTGAGTTTGTATGCCTCTGCCAACCAGTCAAGTTGCAGTTTACAGGACACCAGCAGGTTGTTCATCCGTAAAACCTAGAAAACACGAGTCTAAGACACTCCTGCAAAGATGATCAGTAACCGTAAGACCCTTGAATCATACAGGTTTGTTGAGAATAATAGCAGTGTGTTTAAAAAAAAAAGTGAATAATGCTCAAAATCCATAGAATAGCTTATAATTCCATAATATCAATGCATTGGGAACACTGCACATTCAATTCCAAATCAAAACATGACCAAAATGGATCACGTTTGTGTTATACCTTTACAGAAAGTGAAGAAAATGGAATATTAGGCTGTTCAAAAAAATAGCAGTATTTGCATTTTTCTTTACAAACTCAAACATTTACTGTATAAACTGAAAAATGTCTCGAGGGTTTGCTTTACTTTGAATCACTGCACTAATATTTAGTTGCATAACCATTATTTCTGAGAACTGCTTCACATCTGTGTTGCATGGAGTCGACCAACTTCTGGCACCTGTGAACAGGTATTCCAGCCCCGGACGATTGAACTACATTCCACAATTCCTCTGCGTTACTCGGTTTTGCCTCAGAAACAGCATTTTTGATGTCACCCCACAAGTTTTGAGGTGTGAGAATTGGGCTGGTCACTCCATAACATCAATCTTGTTCATCTGGAACTAAGACTTTGCTCGCTTACTGGTGTGTTTTGGGTCATTGTCTTGTTGAAAGACCCATTTCAAAGACATTTCCTCTTCAGCATAAGGCAACATGACCTCTTCAAGTATTTTGATGTATTGAAACTGATCCATGATCCCTGGTATGCGATAAATAGGCCCAACACTACAGTATGAAAAACATCCCCATAACATGATTTTTGCACCACCATGCTTCACTGTCTTCACAGCGTACTGTGGCTTGAATTCAGTGCATGGGGGTCGTCGGACAAACTGTCTGTGGCCCCTAGACCCAAAAAGAACAATTTTGCTCATATCAGTCCACAGAATGTTGCCCCATTTCTCCTTTGGCCTGTCAATGTGACCTTTGGCAAATTTCAACCTATTCAGTACGTCTTTTTTTTCAGCAATGGAACTTTGCGGGGGCTTCTAGCTGATAGCATTGCTTCACATAGCCTTCTTCTGATTGTAACAGTACTCACAGGTAACTTTAAGTCTTCTTTGATTTTCCTGGAGCTGATCATTGGTTGAGCCTTTGCCATTTTGGCTATTCTTCGATCCATTCGAATGGTAGTTGACCTTTTTTTTTTTTTTTTTTTTTTCCCCCACGTCGTTAATGCTTTAGATGCCATTTCAAGGCATTTGAAATCATTTTGGCTGAGCAGCCTATCATTTTCCGCACTTCTTTGTTTTTTCCCTCTCCAATCAACTTTTTAATCAAAGTCCGCTGTTCCTCAGAGCAATGTCTGGAATGACCCATTTTGCTGAGTATTTCAGTGTGAAATGCACTATAACCAGCATGCACAACATTTACTTCCTTCCTTCCTTAAATATGGGCCATAATTGACACCTGTTTCTTCACAGAATCAATCACCTTACTAATTTGAACACAACACTGCTATTATTTTGAACATGCCCCTTTCAATTACAGATTCAATTACACAGAATGAGCAGCATGCATGTTATGACTGTTGGGTCTGTTGGTTTTCTATGACTCTACAACACTTAATAGTAAATTATTTGCCGTGTAGAAATATAACTTCTACCAAAAAAAATAATTTGAGGTTAGTGATGTTGGACTGCTATTATTTCGAACACAACTGTATATTAGTAACCAGATTTCTTATGTTTCATAACAATTCCAAAGGTTACCCTTGATTTTGTGTCCTATGCATCACGTGGTTCTCGTTGATTTCTCTTGTGTCTGCAGGGATCACACGAGTGGTGGGGAACAAGAAGGGTATTTTCACCAGGGAAAGGCAGCCCAAAGCAGCAGCATTCATCCTGAAAGAGAGGTACTGGAGACTGGCAAATGAAACGGGCAGACTACCTGTTTGGACCAAGTACCCCTGCTCATTCTGACACCTGCCAGTTGGTGCATACATTCCAGGACAGGCTCGACTCCAAGTAAACACTTTGCCTCATGGGGAAAAAAATGCTGTTTCTAGGGGCAGTCGAGCGTACCTAGAACATTTTTTTCCAGCAAATAATTTTTTGGGATGCTGACAAAAAATTGCTTTTAAGTGCCTCATCAATAGTGCAAGTTACATTTTATAATAATTGTGAGAATAGTATTAGGATCAGAAGAATGAAGGGGTACCACTTTATTTAGTTGTTATAGGATATTCTAATACACGTGAGACAGTGCTTTCCACTGCAATCCATTGACTGTAAAATTAACAGTCAATATAAACAGTCTATGCTGCTATCATGTAAAGGTCAACAACCAATCAAAATCCTTCATCAGTGCCTAGCTCTGACCTTTCCTGCAGTCCGGTGATAGGAGTCCACCTGGCAGACAAAGCACATCACATTACAAAGACACTGTAAAGGAAGGGGGTTACCACATCATCTCCTCTATTTAGTGTTTTTGTGTTTGGGACACATTTTCTTAAATGCAATAAAATACTGTTTTAGCAGTTTAATTTAACTGTGTTGGAAGCCACTGTCATTTCTGAGCATTTGGTGTGAGCATGTTTTAGCTTTTAAAAAGTACTTCAAACATGTACTGTTAATGTGAATTGCAATGCTGAATCTAATCATAAGTGTTTTATTTTTATACATGACAATCAAGAGAAAGAATACATTTTGATATGAATCAAGCTATTAAAGACAAAATATGTACTCAATATGAGAGCTGTATTTTTTTTTATTTTTTTTTTTTCCTCAAAGCATTCCCACCCAGTTTTGTAGTGCACATTATAGTACTTTGCAGTCTTTGCTTAAGTCACTGTCAAAAACTCAAAATAAATAAGTGATGAGTCTCACATCCACAACACAAGCGAGCAATGGAATGGCTAATTCCCCGCAAAAAAAGCAGCATGAAATATGAAATGAAGTTAACGGTTAACACAATACAGTAATGTGAGCTATTTAAATTAGCTGGATACATGATGGTTAAGTTTGCTCCTACCAGTGTATTGCTGTATGTAACTGTATATGTAACTGTATGTGTAACTGCGTCCACAGCTATCCCCACCAATCAATCCCGAAACGTTGGCATTTGCAGGATTGTTGATGAATGAATGTTTCTGGTGATATGTATATGATAGATGCAGAAATTTTTTCGTCCATTTTTTTTATTTTATTTTTGTAATCTTTCCCTGCGTAAAAAGCTTTTTCTATAAAGGGTGGGCAAACATGCTAGCACATGTTAGAAAGCTAATGGCATAAACATTTTTTGTAAATATTTACAATAATTTATCCAAAGAACCAAACAGGCCTGTCTTTTTTATTTTATTTATATATATATATATATATATATATATATATATATATATATATATATATATATATATATATATATTACAATTTTCATTAAGAAATTGCCATATTCAGCATGTAGCTTGGAGGTTGTTTCCTGTATCAAAGGGATTAAGAATGCTTACACAGATAGTAAAAGGGGAGGGGCATAGCCTGATGCGCCGGATGTTAGGCTTTTTTTTTTTGGCATTGTACTTCCGTTGCACCAGACTCATGGTGGCATGACTGCAATCGGAGTAAAAATAAATAAATAAATACTATCAGTGACTCTGCATCACACAAATGACCTTCATGTTAGAGCTGGACGAATACTGAATATGTAAATTTAGTTTTAGATTTCTTTCAAACATTCAGTAGCTACAATGAGTGTGTACTTACTTACAAGATGTTTACCATACATTTTATTAAGTTCTTTTTTAGGCACTTTTTTTCCCTCATTTGTAATGCTTTCCTGGATTGGATCCAGCTGTAATTGCTATTTACACAATAAGTGTTGCACAACTGGAGATTAATGTCATTAAACACACTGCTTTCAACATTTAAACCTATCCAATAAACTATCAGCACTAATAATTAAACCGACTTTTCTTAGTCACGGTGACAGAGGTTCAGACCTGTGGTTGGCTTAGCAGCTGGAGTGATACTGTATATGCTCACATAACTGATTTTTAATATCCTACGTCACATAAGGTTGGCTTTCTATAGCGTTTCATGGCATCTGCGTCCAGTATTGTTTTCGGTTATTGAATCTGAATGCTTTAATCCTTTATTAAATCTACATGGCTTGGGATTCAGAAACATTAAACGATGTAAGTAAATGTTAAAATAAGAACTTATTCAAAAGTACTAAAAAAAACAGCCAGATTTAGGGAAAAGCTGCAATTTGCTATTTACACAATAATTGTTGCACAACTAAAGATTGCATAATTAAAACACACTGCTCTTTCAGCAATTTCCTTATAACATTTCAACCTAGCCAATAAAATGAATCTGCATCAAGCTAGACCTGATGTGAGCCTTTCTTACTAACACTGACTATTGTTCTGAGACAGACAGACAAGATGTGCACCAATCCTTTAATGTCACAGTAACAAAAGTATTACATTTAGCAGTGATCCCCATTTAGTTCAGTCACTCTTATTGTATGTTTAACAGCATTTCATTCAAATAAGCTAAAATGACAGGTAGTTTCAGAGGGAATGTTTTAATGGTAGATCATTTCCACATGACAATGACACAATTATAAATGTTTATGTCAACCTTTTCCACAGTTTTCCCTTAAAGTAAGCTGAATTTAAACAGATTATTTTTTGCACCCTCTTACCATTCATGTAACACTTTTCCATGTAAGAAAATACAGCATTTTAAAACATATTTGGCAATACAGAAGCAAACCTGGTAAGTTTTCCTCCACAAATAAATTTAATAAACATTTTATGCTGACACATGGATTCCTAGCCCTCCAACCTCTCAACGTTTTTATTAAAATAACCCCGAATGTTAACAGTCTATACAGCTAAAGGGCATAATTAATGATGAAAAATAACATTACAATCATGTAGTTTAAATAGAGCGTATTCTTAGCTAACAAACATGTCCTAGCTAGACAAAGTAAAGATAATTATATAGTGAAGTTGAGGGGAGAGAAAAAAAAAAAAAAAAAAAAAGGGAATGACCATTAATTTGACAGGGCAATTTGTCTGGCATTCTGAATGGACTTTTGCACTGATACTGGATATCAAATCTTTAGGACTTACCAATTTATCAGATTACATTTTAAGGGAGGCAAACAGAAGTGCCCGTTACATTTACCATTCTTCATTATACAAGGCTATTACTGTTGCTCGTCTTTGGCTCAAGGCCTAGTGGTCAAACAGAAGGCACTTTTGTTG
The DNA here is from genome assembly GCA_023566125.1 of Zingel zingel. Lineage (NCBI taxonomy): Eukaryota > Metazoa > Chordata > Actinopteri > Perciformes > Percidae > Zingel > Zingel zingel. Next base: position 19,347,472 of record CM042328.1, read on the forward strand.
GCATTGGTGATGCAACTAACATGGCAGTTATACCTCAGGGCCTAAATGAATATTCATGAGAATGCAGTATCGATCATTTTGACCTCCTTTTTGACACTAAATCATCACACCCGTTACCAGCCAAAGATTTCAAACTGTTGACTCAACATCCAAATTCATGACCCATTTCTTTAAAGTAACTGCACACTACTAGTGTAATAGGCTTGCATATGACTGGAATGGAACATAGTGATAACCTACAGTACACTTGTCAGTTCTATAATCGATACTCTCAGGACCTATAGTTGTTGCCACAGAAAACTCGCACATCATGTCAGTTTGACTTGTGCAAGTGAATCCATAGGAGACTTGTCTTATTTGTGAGTGCACAGGCTTTCCCAGACGAAGACAAAACAGTGTGGTTGTTAAATCTTCTGAGTGGAGATGAAACAGAACCTGATGTGAGCCCGACAAGGCAACACTGTATAAGGAAGATCTTAAAGATGACTTGCTAAGAAATGAGGCAAACGACCATACAGTTTGTTAAAAAGGACCGTGTTGGTGCTTGCATGTTTTTGCCAGTTTACTACCAATCATGTCAACGTACCATAACTGCCAACCATTTTCCAAAGCAAACCATAGTGTTCAAAATGTCTCTTCCAGGCAGCCACTGGTTCCCGTTCTTTTCTGTATGGCATAAAAATCAACTCGCAAAGATTTGAAATGTGTTAAAAGGGGGAACTCCACAGATTTTACACATCCGAATTCTGTGTACAGGTGTTGTGGAGTACTACTACTGTACATGTGAACAAAGTTGTATAAAACCTTCTGTGGAGTTAGAAAGAAGTGAGCTCACCAGACCTCTGTAACCCACTTATCTCTGTTTGAAGCAGGAGGTTAGAAGCTATATTAGCCACTCTTAGCACAGTGGTTCAATAATGTACCTCTTTTTAAATATTTTTTCAGTCCAGTACCCCCTGAACAGCGCTAAACATTTTTGGGTAGGAAAAAAAAAAAAATAAGCCTACATAAAGAGGTACAATGCTGCACCTGTTAAACATCAACCTTGTAATGCTAGCCTACATTTCAAATGTTTAGGATCCATCACTAAATTAATTTGTTATAGTATTATTTAAGGATTATGATTTTTTTTTTTTTTAAATCTCAAGAAACCCCCTGCGGTACTCCATAGTACCCCCCCCCCCCCCCACCCCCTTGAGAAACACTGGCATACCAAATCGAATCTCCGGCCGAACTGTCGGCGGTCGATCCTTTACATTTGGTTATCCATCAGAGTGAAAGTGAAGTCTAGACTTGGCTAGTAAGCTGCCAAACTGCATCACATGTTATCAGTTATACTGAAACCCAAAGGACAAACATTGACATAGTGAACAGTATATATGATCTTCACTGTGAAGGATTAAGTGCAGGAAGCATCTCATCACAAAGTGAAATCAATGGAAACCATTGTCTGCCTGATAAAATTTATCTTGAATATAGAGCAGACATTATGCTTTGGAAAATGGGTAAAAATAATGTAACACAGCCTATATACAAATAGTAAATAAATGGGTTACAACAGACAACATTTTCACTTTGACAATATCCTGGGGGGAAACCAATATCGCCTCAATTTCCATTTTAATAGACAAGCGATGACTTCATACGTCATCACAGGGAGCACGAGATTACTTTCCTGGCAGTTGCCATCATCAATACTTTAACAACAGTCACCCACAAAAAAAACCGTCAGGGAGAACTTGAATTATATTAAAGTGAAGGGGCATGGAGACTAGAAGACAGTGATGAAAACTGTTAAAAAAAAACTGGTTTTACACCACAGATGAATCACATTATTACAACAGGTCTGAATCTTTGACAGTGTGTGTAAGATTGTCCGATGGCCAACATATGCTTAAAGCCAGGAGATGGTTTACAATGCATCTGGATACTTTAATCATTGGATTATGGATGGAAAAGAGAACAATGGTCCTAATCTTGTCAGTTGGTGCTGAACTGAACTGACAATACTGTGGATTTCTAGCAAGGCCGCTACCAGCAGCTGCGGTTGCTTTTCCCTTTACTATGATCTAGCTCTATACAGACCTTGCTATGTTAGATCAACCACTTCATGAAAAGCTTCAGTGTCTGCAGCTTATTTAAAAAAAAAAAAAAAAAAAATAGAAAAAAAGAAAAAAAAAAAAAAAAGAAAACACCAGTGACCTGGAAATCTTTCCCACAAACTCCACATATGGCTTAACATACGGTATTGTTTTCTTACAGAATCTTACACCTTGTTAGGCTTCTGCTGCTCATCATCATCAAACATACATGACATTTTCCAAGTTTTGTTCACATCCTGCAAATGAACTGTAACTCAGCTTGGCGAGATCACCGTTACTGTTCAATTGACATCAAATGTATACAGGCTGGACAGTGAACAAAAGCCAGATGAGCATTAACGCATTTAAACAGCAAGAGAAGAGATGCCTCTGCCACCAGACCACTCTAGACTTCAGCAGACAATCACAGTGTAGCAGCCTTTGCTACCTCGTGAGACTATCAGGGAGGGAGAAACACTTCACTGGTATCTTAATTTACAAAAAATGTGATCATAAAAATAAAGCCTTGGACCTGTGACAATAAAACAATGAGAACTGGTGTTGACATTACTCTTCCCCTGTCCCACTCACACCCAAAACATGAAAAAAAAGAAGGTAATTCACCTTAACACTCCTTTAGGCACATAAGTCTTTATGGATCCCACTTGTGTGGTGGTCAGGAATGCTTTTCATACAATAACCCAACAAAACAAAAAGATCAAACAAAAAAAGGTGCCTTTATGCAAACTTGAAAGAACCCATAGTTCTGTTTAAAAGACTTGTGTCGGTGTCTTCGGATGAAACAATCACCACTTACAACAAAGAAATCCACACAACTCTGAACTGCATGCCCGACCAGGATTACAGGACGTAAGATGGCCCGAGCACATCTTCAGACTCATCCACCTAACCGTGACCTTTAGCGCTTTTTGTTCCCAGATTTGTGGATGTTTTCACCCGTTTTTGTTGGTGAGGTTTTGTTTTCTTACTTAAAAGGTTGTTTTTTTGTCAACACTAAATCACAATCTAGCCTGGAATATTGCTCAGCAGCTATTTACAGAATTGCAAAACAATCTGACGAATCCACACACAATATCTCACATTGTCCTGTGTTTATTTTTAGTGGTCCTCTTCATAAAAGAAACGTACTACAAAGTGTAAACATGAAAAGAAACTATTCTGTATAAATGTTAATCTATACATTTACCCCTCCCCCCCACCATGCCATAGAACCTTATCTGCAAACTGTACGATAACCTAATGAGTGTTGTTTTAATAATTTTGGGACCCATTATTCGGTTCCGAGTTTTAGTGCAGATCCGCTGTGCAGTAATAGGACCTTAATAACCGTTTCAAGTAAACCCCCTTTTAATGTCCCATTTTCTTCCATTCTGCGATCCTTTTTGTTCAAAAGAGAGCTGTCCTCCATCGTTCTGTATTGTGGGCTTCTGCCTCTGCTTGCTCAGACACACACACACACACACACACACACACACACACACACACACACACAAACAAACACTCTCTCTCTCTCTCTCTCTCTTAAGTGAGTACAATGTTAAAACAAGGAAAAAGAAATTAAAAAGGAAATTATCTTTCTCTTACAAATCCTTCCGTGTTTGCAACATTGAGATGTCAGGCCCAACATTTAAGTTAAATTTCTTCTTTTTTTTTTTTTTTGAACACACAGCAGAATAAACATTGTTTGGAAGCAAGGTCTCCTGGTGGCAAGTCAAATGTTCAGAGGTCACATTTCTTTTTTTCTTTTGTTTGTTTGTCGTATTTTTCTTGCCGTTCTCGACAGCTTAGTCCTGCTTGGCCTGAAGCTGCTGCTTCCAGGCCTCATTCAAGTAAACCAGTCGCTTGTAGTTGAGAATAAAGAGAATGAAGTTCAGCGCATATGTGGTGATGCAGATGATGCAGAAGTCCTTTAGGACAAAGTAGAGGATGTAGCCCAGGTAGAGCGAACCCACCACCGACAAGATGGATGTCGTCATGAGAATAAGGGCGGCCATTGCACTGACAGTCATTCCTATGGCGAGAAACACAAACTAAAGCTTAGGCAAATAACCGTTAAAAAAAAAGAAGAAACAAAAAAAGACAACCTTAGAACTACTGGTGAAAGAAGTATTAAGATCCTTTACTTAAGTAAAAGTACTAATACCACACTGTAAAATATACTCTGGTAAATGTCAAAGTCCTGCATTGAAAATGTTACTTAAGTAAAAGTATGAAAGTATCATCAGGAAAATGTACTTAAAGTAATAAAAGCAAAAGTACTCAATGCAAAAAAAATCCTCACATTTTAGAAACTGGAAACGATCCATACTGTTCTGTCAATCAACTAAGTGATGAATCAGATCATCATGTCAGCTGGACTTGAAAGCAAGGTCTGAAATTAACTCTTTTGTCCACAAGCCAAATGGCTAGTGAATGTTCAAATTTGACCAGGCACTTAATAGATAACCATTGTTTTTTGGCTGGTGAGTGAAGCAAATTTAGCAGCCACTTACATATTTTACCAGCATTTGGCTGGTAGATGGTGCTAATTTTGGACCCTGCTTGTAGGCCTACATTGTTGGGTAGTTTAATTTATGATATTACATTGTGTTTTATAAACTACATGGGCCCTATCTTGCAACCAGCGCAGCGCAAAGCCCGACGCAAGTGTCTTTGCTAGTTTAAGACCGACGCAGTTGTCAATTTCCCGACCAACGCCCATGTCGTTTAAATAGCAAATGCACCTGCGCCCATCTTTGCGCCCATCTTTGCGCCCATGGGCGTGCTGGTCTTACAGGTAGGTGTGTTCAGGTGCATTCTTGGCGTATTGCCTCTTGAGGTAGCGGAAAGTGATCGCGCCATTGACCAACAAAAACCTGGTCTAAAGTCAATAACGCAGCATTTCATTGTTATTTTAACGCCTGCTTCACCTCGTGGAGTTTTGGTGGAATAGTGCTCGTGCCATATATGATCTGCTTGTGCGCGTTCCCTTCACGCATGAGCAGATCAGTTTCTTCTCCTGAAAATCTCTTCCTGCTTAACAAATCCTCCATCATAATAGCAATGTGCCAAGGTCCAAACGCACCTGGCTTTTAAAAGGGAATGGGAGTTGACACGCCGATTGGTTTATTTCATATTGCGCCCAAAACACACCTATGATTAATGAAGACACTAAGTACAACCCTTCTGAACCATGCGCCTGGCACATGGACCCTTTTTTTCGCCGTTAAACTAGCAAAAGTGGATTCGTACATGCCCTGAACGCACCTGCACCAGGCGCTTCACGCCGTGCGCTTAGATCGTAAAATAGGGCCCCATGTGTTTTGTGTGCAAAAATCTAGACTTGTAAAGTAACTAAAGCCGTCAGATTAATGTAGTGGAGTTAAAAATACAATATTTCTCTCTAAAATGTAGTGGAGTACAAGTAGAAAGTAGGACGAAAAGAAAATATTAAAATAAAGTACAAGTACCTCAACAGTACTTGAGTAAATGCACTTAGTTACATTCCACCACTGCTTAGAACACAAGTAACTTGCTCTTTTCCTCAGAATGGTTCAGCCTCAGACAGTTCTCTATTTATGTAACCAGCCTCCTTGTGATGACACTCAGCTTAAACACTGTAGAGACTGCTCATATGATCCTGTTGTCACATGTTGCAGTCATGGTTCTAGTAGTTTCCTCAGTGTTTGGGCTTGCGATATTTTATCAGGGTTTGCAACAATTTGGCTGTTCTACACCTAGGCTTAAATCTTATGTTCCTGGTTTCTCTCACTGGCAAAATACCCAGCTTAACAGTTTCTGGTATGTCTGCACACAGATTGACAGCTCTAAGGGCATGATCAACTGTTATCTGGGGGCTGTGATGGCTCATTATGAAACCACAGAGAGGCGTAATGGGTGTGCTTGATTTAATATAGTGAGTGTTTAAATAGAATCAGTGGTTGTTTTCTTTTGTCAATTTCAATTATTATTAATGATAGAAAATCCTGACAAATACAATGCAGTGTTTGAAAGTAACTATATATAAGTGAGTATATTTACTCAAGTACTGCACTTTAAGTACCTTAATTGGGTAATTCTATTTTATACTAGGGATGTAACAATGCGTCGTAAATCGGTTAAGAATCTATATAAATGTGTAAAGATTACAACCGGTTGAGATGAAAAATGTAGCGCGATGCAAACGCCCTAGGGCTTAATCTACTTTAGAGTTCAATTGTTTGACTTCAGACTACGTCTTCTTAGTTTATTTATTTGAAGAGGTCCCCCCCCCCCCCCCCCCCCCCATTCATTTAGTTTTTTGATGTGGGATTTGTTTTAAATATCGAATTATTCATTTTTTATTTCATTTTTGTTATTTGATATAAAATACAATTTCAGAGGACCCGTCTTTTGTTTGGCACGGTTTATATAAATAGAGGAATATTTTTCAGTAATTTGTCTACAGCTCATTCTGTCAAAAAAAATATTGTACTTTTTACTTCACTACATTTATTTTAAAGCTTTACTTACTAGTTACTTTGCAGAACCAGATTATCAAAACAAAATTGAATCCATGAATAAATTGTGGTTTATTATTCTGGATCAAACTAGCCAGCAGCATATAAAGTCGTTAACATGAGTCTCACCTTTACCAGCTGTAACATTAAAGTGATACATACATTGATGCATCAATGATTATTCTCCAATATACATTATTCTGAAATGAGCCATTCTGCATTATGAGTACTTTCTCTTTGGTACTTTTAGTCAAGTAACGCGTTGAATGCTTGTAGTAGTATTTCTACACTGTAGACAATATATATACCATGAGGTGAAATAGATTTTTCCATGATGCGTATGCCGTGTAACTAGTAATATCGCTGGGTGTATTAGACCAGCATGGGCAATGGCACAAATCAATGAGCAGTACTGCTTAATAGACATATTGTATTTCTATGATTTTGCCATGAATATGATGAGGTAATTTCTGAAATACTTTCATTGGTAGTTATTCTGGTTATTTTATCTATTTACAGTTTTTCAATTGATTTGCCAGAGAATTTACTTTACATATTGCGATACAAAATGATATATCATGAGAGGATTTTATCCATATTGCCCACCCCTATTCTCTTCATAACACTCACAAGGAAAATATCATGGGAAAAGTCACAACTAAAGCATTCATTTGATGTTTAATTTTAACAGTTGAGTGTACAGTAGTCCTTTTTGACAGTAGGCCCATGCTGTACACTGGCATTAGTCAGAGGTTAGACCTTGAATATGTAGATTATGGAGTCATCCCTTCTAACAAATATTAAACAGCCCAAGGCTGTAACAACAATGGCATTGCCTTTAATATGGAAATCAAATCTTGAACCACAGTAGCACTTTGGCTGAACTACAGGGCTGCTATTTTGTTAGTGAAATAAGTGGAAACTGCTGTGGCTAAAAGGACCTCTTGTTCTGTGCCAGCGCCAGGTGGCCAGGCAAGCCTACGGGCCACTCATGTCAGGCCAACATGTCGCACCAGCACAACTGAGTCAGCAACGCCATCAATGTACTGAAGGGGGGGGGGGGCAATGTGACTGAATGTCACCAAAACTTAAAGTTAAAACAAGACACACATAAGGAAAAACTGAACTGTCAGTGGTAGGGCTGGGCGATATGGAGAAAATCAAATACCTCGATGTCGATACTGCAACGATATTGTAATGTTGACTATTGGTGCTTTCACAAAATATTTACACAATGAGATTTTTGATAAATAATCATCAGTAATGTAGATATAATGACTAAGTGGATAAAGGCAAATAATAGAACAGCTAGAACAGTCTGGTAAGTTCAGAAAATGACATCACTTTACTGTAATGCAGCCTTTAAAACCTGGAAAAAACAACACTTATGCCATATCACGATATTACCATATCTAAAATCTAAGACGATATCTAGTCTCATATCACGATATTGATATAATATCGATATATTGCCCAGCTCTATTGCATATTTATTTCTTGCAACAAATTAGAAAGTAACTTAGGCAGTGATCAGAAAGACACATTTTAAGAGTGTTTGTTTATACCTTATTGAAGCCAAACACACATGCGAAATTAATGTGTGTGTGTGAAGTGATTATTTAGCAGATAAACCTAGTTACTCATAAATCGATATTAGAGTATACGTCTTTGTTTACTGCTACACCTGCAATGGATGAAATGCAACGGAGGAGAAACTGAGTGTGTCTGTTGCCACAAAATCATCGGTTGAGTGTGTGATGGTCCGACCTGGGTCATTGGCGTGAAAGAGGGGTTAGTAGAAATGAATTGGAATAAAGGCCAAAAAAGATAAAATATTGATTCCAGTTCAGGCAGGTGAGCTTCAAAAAGTACGAGCCTCACGTTTAACTATACAATTATACTTATACATGGGCACTAAATATGATTTCAGTGTCAGGTGAGTCAGGTTTGGGCAAACACAGCAATGATAGAGGAAGGCAAAGTCTTGAGTCAGTATTAGTTGCTGGTGTAATGGCTAGGGAGATTTGGCACCTGAATTTGCAATACCAACAGATTACTCGGAATACAATAACATCTTACCTAGTAGGAGCTGAAAGGCATAAAAGACAATCCCGTAGACACTGTTGGGTTGGTTCAGTGCACTGTCATTTCCAAAAATTGAGCCCAAGAGTCCAAATCCTCGACCCCACCTAGACCACACAAAAACATCAGCAAACAAGGCAGTTACAACTTTACTCCAGGAGTACAGAAACTAACCAACTAACACACTGGATCACAGCTGAGGACTATCCAAACCAAAAGAGTCAAACTAAATGAGTCCAGATGGGATAAAAAGAAAACAGTATACAGCAATTAAACCCAGGTCTTTGAAATGTTTATTTTCCAGGAACCTAAAGTACCGGCAAAAGTACAGGCAAATTATAATTTACAGAAAACTATTTTAGTGTTTGGTGAACAACAGCTGCAACGAAGGATTATTTACATTAGCGATTAATCTGCAGATTTTGTTTTGTCTACAGAAAGTCACAAAAAAATAAAAATAAAAAAAGTCTGAGATGACGCTTTCAAATGTCGTTTTGTCAATGAGTGATGTGACGGTCACAAACAAGTCCATTCAACACATTTAAAGTCAAGAAAAACAGAAATGCATGACAACAAACACACATTTTTAAACAGAGCAGAAATAACACACATTAAATTGAAATGTTTTTTTTAATGATAAATTTATTATTTTTTAATTTTTTAACATAGAACATACAGAACAAAGAAATGTGTTTCTGTATAGTGCTGTGTGATTATTGGTTAACCATAATATTTAATTAGTAGTGAGTGTGTTATTTTGTCATACAACAAGAACAGCTATTCTTGAAATATCCAACTTTTTAACCATTAATAGGACTGAATATGTCAATGTATTGCAGATGTAGAATCTTGCACATGTATTTCTTTCAACAAATAAGAGAGTAACTTAGGCAGTGATCAGAAAGTCACATTTAGAAGCGTTTGATTATTATTATTGATTCTATACCTAACACACATACAAAAGGAAATTATATTGGTGGGATGTCTAAGTTTGAGTCTGATCCAAATCTTACCCTATTATTATCCTAGTGATTATTTTGCAGCTAAACCTAGTAAGCCCAGCCCCCTAAAAAAAAATAAATAAATAAATAAATAATATAATAGAACAATATGCCGAACGGAGCCATAAGCTCTGGTTTCCTTCAAAGAGCCCTAATTCCCATCCTTAAAAACAATAGTTGAGATTAATTTTGTATTGATCAAGTTATCAATTAAGTAACTAAACCCATCTGGACTTTTTAGGATGAGAAAAGTGTTGCAAAACAAAAAGCATTTCTTTAATTCAATTAAATTGTATTTAGTGTCAAATCACAACAGGAGTTCTCTCAGGACACTTTACAGATAGAGTAGGTCTAGACCACACTCTATACTTTACAGAGACATAACAAGTGGCAATTATAGTACCAATAATGATTTTAAAAAGTATTACTAGAACTAATGGTAGTAATAGCAGTGCAGGGCTTAGTATGGCATCGTAGCATGCTACTGCAATGGACATTGACATGACTTGAGTACCACCATCTAGGCTGGGTTGTCCCACCAAATCCTTCGGTGGGCGTGAAAGATGAGAGCCCAGTAAAAGGCAACTCCTTTATTAGTACAGTCTCAAGACAGGTGACATAAAATTTGTCTGTAGCACAACCACGGGTGCTGGTGAAATATTCTGTCATTCCCACCTGGTACTGTAATACCAGTCTATAGTTCACCACTGACTAACTTTAAACCTATGAAACACATTAGGTCTCCAACCGGTTTGTAACCCTAATAAAAACTGAAGCTTTTGACCTGCTGTGAAAGCATTTGTCTTAAGTTTGTGTGCGTTATGTGCTGATGGATTTGTTTCATAGAAAACCACAACATCCAGCACAATAAAAGATAAGATAGGTGTGCAGTCATTATGCTGAGTTAAAAACAGTTAAGTTGTACTCAGTGGGAATGTTCAAAATGTTCAGTTAACCTATTACTCTTTTTCACGTAGTCTGAAACTGCCTGTCTGCTCTGCAGGACTACAAACAGGTTGAGAATGCATTTAGTCGAACACGTGCAAAGTAGTGAATGTGGTCCTGTTTACTTGGGTACTCCTCAAAAGACACAACTCTGTCTCTAATACTCTGAGACAGTGAATTCACTCACTCATCTTACAAATATGTAATTGGTCCTAGATAGGTTGCATTCCATTCGTATTGTGAGCATGTCCTCAAGGCCTGCAATCAGTCAATCAATGGGATTCAATAGGTGGGGTTCACTTGAGTCATTTGTTGCAGCTAGCCCACAGCCAAGCTGGTATGGCAATGTGACAGAATTTTTTATATGTTTTACATAACAACTCTGATCTAAAAACTGTAAATTTGTGTTATTCTATTTGACTGACTTTTTGCAAACTGTTCTTTGTGAATTAAACCAACTTGGATTTATTTCCGATGGTCAGCTAAATAAAATTCTAGCAGCAGCTTTATCTGTTAGCTATCTGTGTAACAATGATACAAGGTGACTGAAACTTTATGGTAACGTTGTTACAGTCCCCTCCACTGACCTCTGGAGCAGTTCTGAGCACTGTACTGTCTCTTTAGATGGCTAGGGTGTAGGATTTAACCCCTTGGACAGACTGATAGCTGCCCGGTGACATTAGCATGCCAGCTAATGACAGCAGCGTGCAGTAGGTAGTAGGTTAAAAAGTTACCCGAACTTATCAACATGAAGTCAGTTAACCACTAAAAGTCCTAGTTTTTATAGGCGGAATGAATGGACTCATCCAGCAACAACACACATGCAACAATAACGTTAGTCTGAATAAGCGCCCGTCAACTTTTACGCTAAAGTTGGTGTTACAGATGTGTTAGCCTTTCATACATAGAGAGCATCAGTACGACCAGTTAACGTTAGCGTCAGCTATCAGCAATTTATCAATTGTTTGAATTTAACAATGCTGACGGCTCACTGTTGATAGCTAACTGGCTAAGAAGTATAACGTTAACAAATGGATGGGTTGCGTTAGCTAACAGTTAGCAAAGTTAGCTTCATCGAGCTAGATAGCTAGCTAATGATGTGCCTATTAAATGATAAGCTAAAAGTTAACTTATTCCACACAGGTTAAGTAACTAGCAGCCAGCTTGCAGCACGCCGGAAGGTTATATTGTGCAGTTAACCTTAGCGGTAGCGGGCAACCGGCATATGCTAGCTGAGAGCATTTGACAGTTAGAACCTTGCAGCCCTTCCCAGATTACCACAATAGCAGGCAGCTTCATTGAGCGCTCTTTGCTGAATTCAAATTACCTTGAGCTGAACACTTTTGAACAGCTGATGGAGCTGCTGACGTCGCACATAGCCTTATAACTCGGATCCCGAGCCTTTTCCCTCTCGACGTGAAAGGCATAAAGAGACAACAGTATGCCTAACAAGCAAACAAGAAGCCTAGCTATTCTTTCCCACTGAGGGGTGGACACTCTCAGGACGGGCGCCGCCATCACTCTCTGGCCTAGCTGGAGACACGCATACATACGCAGCGAGTTCGCCTGAGACAAGACTGCGACGTGGAAAAGCGTCAGGACGTGCCACACCGTTAGGGGCGGGCCACTGAGCTAAAGGAACAACAGTACATAAACACTGAACACGGCTTTCTATCAAGCCCCCAGGAAGAGCGCCAAGTCTAAAAGCCACCATGGGCTTCGCGGATAACGGTGGTACTGCACCCCATGGCCCAGAAAGACTTTTCACATAGACTTTGCATGGCGAAAGAAACGTCTATATTTCAGCGGATAATTTGTTTCTGGGTATATCAACTTACCAGCCCGAACACTGAACGGGTCCTTGTTTAAAACGTCACGTTTTTAACATTGTTAACATTCACTAGAAGCGAATCCAGAATTATTAAATTTGGCATGATGAACGCGCATAATAGACGCGAGCAGACCCACGGGACTGCGCCGGCCCGCTCACGTGACTGTTCTCCAGAGCTCACGTAGCTAGCTGTAATAATGGATATAGCTAATGGTTGTAATTCACCATGTGTTATATTAATACGTCCATGGTATTATCTTATGAAGTTATGATACATCCGAGGGATGTATGTAGCTATGCTGTAAAGCCTGTTAGCTACGCGATGTAACGTCATTAGCGTTTCCCAAACTGGCGGGCTATCGGCTAGCTAGCTAGTTGCTAACATCAGGGGTAGCTAGCATGGCTGTATTGAAATCTATACATAGCTAGCTATATGCCTACATAACATTACTACAGACATGGTGATTACATCGCCTTGGTTCTCTCTTATGATACATCAGATGGCTGTATGCTGTAAAGCTTGTAACGTGGATGAAGGATGAAGCCATGGATGAGCTCTGTTCACCAAACTGCAGGCTAACTGCTAGCGCTATGTAGTAGAACCCTGCGCGGGACTGTTTTCTTCATCCCGCTCCCGGCGAATTTCTGACCATTACCGCCAGCACCCGCAACATGTGTGTTACACTCCCGCCCGCTCCCGCAACGTGTGTGTTACACTCCCGCCCGCTCCCGCAATGTGTATGTCCACTCCCGCCCGCACCCGCAAAACTCTGAACATTTATGCCCGCACAATAATAGAGATGCATTGATGTTGTGTCTTCTCCCGTCCCGCATGAGAAAACACGTCATTTTATAGGTTAATAAGGAGAAGATGCAGGCAAAGAAGGCAGGTGCTTGCTGCTGTTAGACGGGGAGGAAGGAGCAGAGGGAGAGGGAGAGAGGGGGAGGAAGGAGCCGAGGATGAGGGAGCGGGTGGATGGAGCCTTGGCTCAGAGCTCCCCGTCCTGGGAGGCTCTGACACCTGGTGTCTGCTCATATATGAGCTATACAGTATATACTCAGTCAGTATATATGTATATCTATGGTTTGTGCTGGTGTGGGGGGATTCCCGGCTACATCCCGATCCCGCAATGTTTTTTTTAGCCGCCAGCTGCCGCCCGCTCCCGCCCGCAGCAAAGTTAAAACCCCCTGCTCCCGCGAGATTTGCGTTGGGTCCCGCGGGACCCAAAACACATTTCAATCACTTATTAGGATTATTAAACGTAGGCTACTTGCGCTAGTTAGCAACATTGTTAATACAGCAATTTTGATGTCCAACATTGATTTGATATTTTGTTGTTTAGTCTGCCACACATAACACACTTTATATTCTAAATAACACACTTAACAACCCCCCCCCCCCCCCCCCCACACACACACACACACATACACACACACACACACAAACATTCAATCTAACATTTGAACATGGGGACAAAAATGCTTACACAGTGAAATAACATCGATCGAACTAACAATAAATCGCTAAATATAACCAGCACAATATATGTATGAAAGCATAGTTCATAAATATTTAGCCTACTCCGTGAAAAAGTAGCACAGCCATGATCACGTGACTCCATATATATAAACACAGCTGGTGACTTCATCTGTTTACTCGCTCTCCGACTCGTCTGGTAAAAACGTCTGCATTCCGTCTCCAAATGGCGACAGATATGGAAAGATTTGTTTCTTTCGAGGAAGCACATTACGATCAATATGACTATTATAATATGCTCGAATACTCGTGCCATGCTTGTGGAAAAGGGAGATCCAAGAGAGAAATCGAGCTGAACACAAACCGTCATTCCCCCGCCGGACACGAGAGGAAGATAGCAGAAAAATATCACAACAGCGAAATTAAACGCAGGAGAACAAAGAGCTCGTCGTGATGGCTTTCCTCGATGTTTACAGGTAACAAGGTGCATTTTAGTCTGAAAATAGGGTTTATTCATTGTTGAAAACCCCTTTCAACAATCTGCCTTTGTGATTGGAAAAAACGACATCCTACTTGGGTATTTACATAACTACTGAGCCGATTACCCCCATAAATATTAAGATGAACAACGTCTGCTTTTGTGATCACAGTCAGGAAGATGGTTGTAAGCTATGCTTGAAAATTCAAGTTTGCTTTGTTTTCCACCTATGAGGTCACTCTTATAGGTAGAGCCATACACAGTTTCATCAAGCATTTTCCTTTTTTCTTTTGCATGTTTTCGTTCAGCTATTTTGTTTGCACCATCATACAATTCAACCATGCTCCATTTTTGCACAGGTGCAACATTGACTGATCTGAAACTTTTGATATAATTTGATTAATTGTCAACATAACAGCATCGTAACAAAACAACACAAATATCTGAAACGATTAATCAGTCAACCGACATAATTAACCGGCAATAATTTAGATAACTGATTACTCATTTGAGTCATTTTTATAGGCAAAACAGCTTTTCAACGTGAGAATGTGTTGTTGTTGACTGTAGGTCAGAAAAAAAACAAGTGGAATATGTCAACATAGGTTTTGGGGAAATAGTGATAAACATATTTAAGTATTTTCTGACATTTTATTTATAGTCCAAATAGCAGGATATGATTTGTGATGAACATTTCATTCTTATTTCCACACAGATCCGAATACAAAGATTCCTGATGTTGACTATGGCCAAGGTTCTCCGCCTTCCCTGACTCAGAGAATGGAGCGCTGTGACACCGGGAAAATGCCCAGTAATCAGTCACGAGACAGCGCTCCATTCCATACTCTGTAACAAGACCTGCTACTGTCAAGTTACAGCTTTGCAAGAATAGTTATTGTGTTGGGCTATATAGGTCAGTGGTGTGTGCTTGATAAACGTATAGAGATAGATGTAGTCATTTCTGCAGGGGCAGAGGATATTATATTTTGATTCAATAAAAATGATGTTTAAACCAGCTTGGATTGTTTTATTTCTATTACTCATACATTTTATATATATATATATATATATATATATATATATATATATATAGTTTTGTTCTGTTAAGTAGGCTGCATTACAGGTTTGTTACAGTTTCATGTTTTTAGTTTCTCTAAAAGCAGAATGTATTCCTCCATCCCTTTTGTGCATTTTAAATTGTATGATCATTTTTACTGATATAAGCTATTTGGGGTGTCACTTGACTTAATTGTAGAAACTAACTGCAAACCACCTTTACCCTATCCAAGACTCCTAAATCTCCTTTTACTGGATGATAAGTACTAAGCAGTGGCAATAAATATCTGCATCTACAGGATGTGGAAAGTACACTGCAGTAATCGAAAAAAATACACAAATGATGAATGACACGGTTAAGCAAGTGTTCTTCAGCTGAACCAGATGCTCGCCAATAGCCAATACATACCACTGTTTGGGTTTAATTAGTGTTGGACTACTGGCTGAAGTCATATGCTTTTATTTTGAAGGAAGTATTTCCCAACCGGAATCGATATTGTAGGTTCCGTGGTCTTCACACATGTATGACCTGCTCATAGACGTAATATTGTCTATGTGAACAATTTGTTCGTCATTTCTTTTTTTCTGTTGGCAAGGATGCAGCTATGCAGTGTGTGCAGCGAACATACACCGAATTACAGATGCCCAGCCTGCAAAATAAGATAGTAAGTAACTTTAAATCTGTAAGCTAGCTATATAGCTAGCCTTAACGTTAGCTTCCGAGTTGTTTGGCTAAAGTAATAAACGGAACGTTATTTGAGAATGGAGAGCAATATATTCTCTGTTGTTCTGTCACATCAGTAACATTAAGTATATAGAACCTGACTTAAAAGATTAGGCCTATTAAAAAATTACAAATGGCAGCCTTATCTACTATAAGAGCTATCGTTAAAGCTAAATTCCGATTTAGTTACAGTGAACGTAACGTTTGCGATCATGACACTGGTTCATTTCAACACACGGGGACGCATGTAACTAAACATTCAAAATCGAGAAATTTGCGCATATTTACAGACCATACCACTGACTTAAAGCAATGTCCTTAAAGTTACACGTGAAAACAAATTTGGACATCGACACCACATGGGACGGCAACCTACGTAGGTCAAAACCATTTGCGTTTTGACGTCATATGAACCTACCACTATTCTAATTCAATTTTCAATTCAATTTTATTTATAGTGTCAAATCATAACATGAATTATCTCAGGACACTTTACAGATATAGTGTAGGTCTAGACCACACATTATTTTGATTGGTTCATTATTTAACTCATCCATTCATTTAATTCACTCTGATTTTTAAACGTAGGAAACACTTACTACTATTAATAAATGGAATCCCCTATTTCATATTTAAACATGTTAACATACAATATGTATATAAATACTGTGGATTTCCTTGTTTCAGTGTTGCACAGAGATCATTATGATCTGGCAGATCTTTAAAAAAAAAAAATTATTATTGTGTTCTTTCTCTTACAGTTGTTCACTTGGCTGTTACAAGAGGCATAAAGGTAAATAAGCTTGATCTCAGTATTGAAGTGATGGAGTTTTGTGCTGTTTAGACAAGCTACGATCATAATAAGAGGGCGCTGCTCATCATCCACTGATCTATAATCAAAATTCTTTGTCTGCCCACAGACACTTGCCTTCCTATTGAGCAGCCTGCACCTATTGAGCCTAAAGTGAAGGATTCTTTCAACACTGGTATGGTATTATTTATCTGATCATTCCTGTGATTCTGTTTTTGTTGTTGTATAGTGTGTCCATATCAGCCAGCAAGAGCGCAAATCAAATATATTATAATAGGTGGAGCAACATGGACAAAGTAATTTAAAAAAAACATTCAAAAAGTGAAATTCATATAGAGTGCTTATCATCTTGTATGACATTTTAGTGTATTCACTTTATTTAATAATGAAAATTGTGAACAGTTACTGTATTTAGACGGATAGTAAACAATATACTACTGTAATGATCTATTGTCACCAAGCTGTGCATTTTCACTGAGCTAGAGAGTGGGTATGTGGTGGGAAATATTTGTGTTCCTGTTGTTCAGAGGTAGAGTGGGTTGGCCATCAACCACAAAATTGGCGGTTCAATCCCTGGCTCCTCCGGCCACATTTCATTCAAAGTGTCCTTGAGCAAGACACTGAACCCCAAGTTGCTCCCCAGACACTGAATGTGGCTGTCCACTGCTCCTAATGCTTAGGATGGGTTAAATGCAGAGATTGAATTACACTACTGTACATTGTACTGTGTTCAGTGAACGCCGTAGGTACGTATGTACGTAGGTCTCAAAAAAATGTAACTACACATCGCGGTGACACAGATCAAAACAACTGTGATTGGTCTGCTCGGCCGTGGCTTGGTAGCGTTGCATTTCCTCCTACTCATTTCCGGGTTCTCCTTCTCCATAAACAACATGAAATCAAGGAGACTGAGAGGGTTAACTTTTCATGCTACAGCTTGCTGGCTGTGGTCAGAAAGCACAGGGGAGACACTTTGTTTCTCTTAATATGACTCGAGTCGCTACTTGCTCCGAAGCTAAACACAATCACTCGCTCTACCACACGCTCTACCACACACTCCCCACACACACACACACACTCCCCACACACACGCCAGTTCTGCTGTGCTGTTAAAGGGATACACTAGAGCGAAGCAGACACTAGCGCACAAGTATAAACTTCAGGCCACTTACTTTAGGCTATGGCTTAAGCTCTGCATAGAGCCCTCGCAGAAGCATAAATCCCACTTAAGTGACAGCAAAGATAGGCTGTGAGATGATTGTGATTGAAGTGATTGAAATACCACAGTTCAACCTTCACAATTTTCCAATGCCCTGTGTGAAAGGCACTTTTTGCTTTCCTGTCTTTGCAGAGACGTGGACTGTTGAGGATCTTCTGCAGGAAGAGGAGGACATTGTTGACAAAGTGCCTCTGCAGAGGCTCCAGCTGTTAGGTATTAATCTGACAGTACCTTTCGTCTGTCTCTTCACACAGCAGCATCACCACATGTTCCTTCATCTAACACGCTAATGACCACATCGATTAAGTTTTTTTTTTTTTTTCATTCATGTTTTCTTATTTCTCTGCAGGTCAGTCAAAAGAGCTAAGAGATCTTCTGTGCAACCCCCATCTGAGACAGTTACTGCGCTCCATTGACAGTGCAGACAGCAAAGACGATGCGATGAAGGCTGCCATGCAGGAGCCTCTGTTTGTAGAATTTTCAGATCAGTGTTCGAAAATTGTCGACAATTAAGCAAAATCATTAACAGCCAACAAAGCTGACGATTTGTAAAATAGTGCCTGCATTGGTTTTTCTATCAAATCACTTTTGATTATATTTATGTATAAAGTCTTGGAATAAGCAAGTTGTGTAGTCACTGTATTTTTTTGTTGATCTAACTTCCTGTCCTGTGCCTTGTCATGCAACAGTATCATGTTCAAATAAACACTGAAATGTTTAAAAACGATATAAATTGTTGAGTCAATACTAAAGGCTTTACAGTGTAGTTAAAAAAAAAAAAAAGTCCGTACATCAAACGTAACTGACGTTTATTTCAACAAAACAGTCATTTAAATAGCATAATGCAAGTTGTACATTGATCCCTTGGTACCGCTAATAAAACTACAGATTTCAAATTACAAACGGTCATAATGACTCTGACATTTCAGTGAATCGATAGCTGGAAAAGGTTAAAAGAAGAAATTATTTAACGGGCACATGAAGATATGCAAGAATCAACAGAGCTGTCCCGAAAGGTTACATATGTAGGATCAAAAGCTAGGATGACAAACAATCAGTGTTAAGTTACATTAGCCATTTTTTTTGTAACAATATAGCGAAAATATGTTTTTGAAAAATAAAATTATGAATATAATAAAACTTGATGGCTATAATGAGACATTTGTTCTCCCACATGAAACACTAGTGTAAAAATACTTTGGTATGTTATACAGTGCTTGCATTAATGCTTTGGACTGCAGCAGATTAAAATCCACACAGGAAGTGGTTTGGTCAAACATTTTACATAATGCATATAAGAAAGACCCTTTATCAAACAAAAGAGCAGCAATTTAAATAAACCTGGGTTCATCCTTTCCCTGTTTCATCTAAGTAATGTGTCAGCTTGTTCATGTCTGTCTGTTGCTGTATGTGTGTGGTTTTAATGTGCAATATGTGCTTTACATGTGCAAAACTTGCTTAATTACCCCCCCCCCCCCCCATTACATCTGCAATCATATCTGCATCTGACCCATGTGTTTAAACACCAAAAATAAATCTATAAAATCACACATAAATAATCACCATTAAATAAATACACTAACAGCCCATTTGTGTAGATTTTAAGAAAGGCACTCGTCAAAGGTTCAATACTTTGATCAATGGTCAAGATGTTCCAAAGAGGCAGCAATGAGACATAAATCTGCAGTCCTCTGTTTTTAAAGGCGCTAAGGTTACGCCATGTCACTTCAGTTCTCCAGACAGAGACTCATAAAAATGATTCTGAGTTTGTCTCGTCCTGCAGTAACATCACCACAACTTACACCCCATTCACGGTTTTCTATATTTCTTATCTCAGATGTGACAGGTCAGTGGTCAGTGTTTTTGGACAGTCTACTGTCTGAGATTTTGAATTAGAGATGATTTTTTTTTTAATTTTGTCCATAGAGCCTGAATGCAACTAAAAATGATTTATGATAAGTAAATCAGGTTCATGGCACAGTGCATTATCTTACCTGACCTGGTGAGTTCAAATATCATGATGTCAGGGTGCAGGTTTTGCACCCTTGCAGAACATAAATTGAGATGCAAAATTAAACTTTGGCATTCTTAAAAAGTAAAAAAAAAAAAAAAAAGAGTTGGAGTTGTAAATAAAAACTTTAAACACATTTAACAAAATGACATGAAATAGCAGGTTTGTTCCCTCTGTGTCAGATTATGGAAGAGCAGATGTTTCCCTGCAAAAACAACTGGGTGTCAGATTGTCCTTAATCTGTGTCCATGACATCAGCCTTTAGTGTCGTGTATAGGGGGAACTCTTACAAAGTTTTATCTAGGAGGATCGCGTTGAACCCTGTGACGTCACTCTTCACGTCTGGTTGCCTGTCAGCATAGAGAAGTGGAGATCGCCGATAGTGCAGCTTTACAGACCTCTGAGTAGAAAAGGAAAAATAATCTCATGTGACCAGTGGTGGAATCTAACTAAGTACATTTACTCAAGTACTGCACTTAAGTACAAATGTTGAGGTACTTGTACTTTACTGGAGTCCACTTTGTACTTCTACTCCACTACATTTCAGAGAGAAATATTGTACTTTTTACTCCACAACATTAAGGCCCTGACACAACAACCCAATTATCGGCTGTCGGAGAGTCTGGCGAGGTCAGTGACTCGAGTCTGTTCGGTGTGTTCTGTGCCGTCGTCCGTCGGAGGGGCCGTCGGCCTTCATTTTGGCCGACCTAACTTGCTGGGTTGGAGGGCGGGGAGTCGGACTCAATGACCAATCTGATTGGTGGAGTGCTAACCCGGAAATGACGAGCGGGATGAGTGATGAACGCCTCTCAAAATCTGACAAAAATCTTTTGAACTGACCTTTGTTGATCTGAAATGAAGACAGATTCAGCAACTGTATGGCCAATTTCTCGCTTAAAATGTTTTCAGAAACACGTTTCAGTGAACTATTTTCATAAAATACGAGATCGTATTTCGAACAAGCCGCCATTACTATCGGCTGGAGAAGCCAGACCCACGTGACGTGTTGTCATTTCCGGTTTTCATTTTTTGTATTACGTCTTGCGCACGCGCAGAACGTTCGTTTCAAGACGGCGTCGCTTCGGTGTGTTCCGAGGCACTTTTTGGACCTCGGGGAGCCGACTGATCAGTCCGACTGCCTTTTCTGCCGACGGTCAGCCGTCGGGTTAGTGTGTCAGGGACTTAAGTCTCACAGCTTTAGTTACTAGTTACTGTACAAATTAAGAATTACAATTGCACACTAAACACATGTAGTTTACAAAATACCCAACAATATAACGGCCTACAAGTCCAGCTGAAATGATTAGACGATTAAACACAGAATGTTTTTGAAGCTTTTCTTGACACTTTTAACGCTAATTTTTGGCGCTTATGAAGCTTGTTCTGACGCTTTCGTTTCCAGTTTCTAAAATGTGAGGAGTTTTCTGTGTGGAGTACTTTTACTTTTAATACTTTAAGTACATTTTCCTGATGATACTCACATACTTTTACTTAAGTAACATTTTCAATGCCAGACTTTAACAGTATTTTTACAGTGTGGTGTTAGTACTTAGTACTAAAGGACCTTAATATTTCTTCCACCACTGCAAATACCCAATCATAAACATCATCCAGATGATAAAAACGTATGGACATTTAACAGAACTTGTGTGCATGTGCACTTACCTTGGGTTGAGCCCGTATAGAGGCTAGTCCTTGGGAGTACTGGTTGGGCTCCATCTTATACCCCCCTCTGGTGGAGGGCAGGCTGAGGGAGGCCATCACAGACATTATCTTCTGGAAGCCTGTGGCTGTCATAGACATGGTGATGGATGGGGCCGAGGCCAGAGCCAGGCCCATGGGCCACCCTCGCACTGTGACAGGCTCCTGGATGGAGGAGAGCTGTACCAAGCCCCGCTCCCTGATAACAGGGTCCAATGCTGGCGCATAGTCCGCACTCACAAAGTCCTTTGCATCATCCAGTTCTGCCTCAGCCAAGGATTTCAATAGTGCCTGCCACAAAAACTTAATTTACATATTATCCATAACTCCACATTTATTTGTGTTAATTTAGTGCCACTAGACATTAATGAACATTGCTGTAAATGCACCAGTCAGCCAAAAGGCTATTTGTCATCCCTGGAGAGATTTAGCACTGCTCTCCTATAACATCCTCAGACTCAAGATGGACAGTTAAAAAAAGTCAATGCAGCAGAACCCTTTTAGTCCACACATTCTGATTCCTTGTCACAACTGGCCCCATGTTATGTTATGTCATGTTATGATATAGAGCTCAACAGTGTGGTTCCGGAAGTAAAAATCCCATTGATTTTCTGCATAAGGATTTTGATTATCAGCCATAATGTCCAAACCAGCCGAGGTAGAGTGACCACGAGCTCCCAGCTTGTGAAACGAAAGTTTTTTGCTCCTGTAGACGCCAGAAGTCTGAATGAAATCAACCTTTTGTTTTATTCACAATCTTATGGAGAAATACTACACTACCCACAATCCTAAGCGTAAGAGCGACGTCTTTGATAGGTGGAACTCGCGGTTACCAAGGAAATGTTTACCGAACCCGCCAACGGCCAGAGTGAGCTTCTACCGTTGAAGTCTATGATTGTTTCTGTACCTTTGCCTTTTTTTGCCGTTTTCCAAATGTTATTTTGTGCCAAATCAAATGTTTTATATTCACGATTCATCTCGTAGCTGGTTGGCTTGGTTCCAGGCTCCAAACTCTTGAATATAAGCATTAAATGAAACGTCAATGGAGATATTGAACGGGGAAAAACACTTCCGAAACCAGAGCCATTAAAAAAGTGGACGGTCAGTGTTGAGCTCTATTAGCAGCAATGTAGCCTCAGGCAGAGATGAGGAGTGTATTTTCAGACTTGTAGTCTTCAGCCCCAACTGACGGTGACTCAAGTGACATCACTTGAGGATCAGATTTCGTGCAGCTCGCACTGGAGCCACAGAGTATAGTTTGAGCCATGAAGAATGAGCAAGAAAACACAAGATATGATATGTATTCTTTCCAAATCTCACCCTCCACTTCC
Source organism: Zingel zingel (assembly GCA_023566125.1). NCBI lineage: Eukaryota > Metazoa > Chordata > Actinopteri > Perciformes > Percidae > Zingel > Zingel zingel. The sequence continues at coordinate 19,370,719 of CM042328.1, forward strand.
TCCAGGTGTTCTGGATGACTGCTGCTGCTCTGTTCCATCTCTGGACCCGCCTCCTGACCAGCCAGGACCGCAGCGCTGCAGCAGGCACAAAACAGTAATTCCATTAGCAAGCCATTCATTCTGCAAGTGTAATCTGTGCATTGTGGGGACAAATGTTTATGTACTCCCATTCAGAGTATCAGTACAACCCGTCATTAACATTTAATAGGAGTGTAACGATGCTCTTAGATCGTTTAAAAATCAATATAAATGTGTAAAGATTACAACCGGTTGAGATAAAAAAAATTAAAATTATTTGATGATTTCACTTGTTTGACTTCAGACGTCAATACGTGTTCTAAGTTTATTTATTTGAAGAGATTTTGTTCCATTAGTTATTTTGATGTCTGCTTTTAAAAATCTTATTATCCATTTTTTATTTAATTGTTATTTAAGATAAAATACAATTTCTGTTGCACTTTTGATGAGAGGACACATCTGTTGTTTTGCACAGTTTATATAAATAAAGGAATAGTTTTCAGTCATTTGTCTACAGCTCATTCTGTTAAAAGAAATCGTGAGAAAAGCGTATCGTGAACTTAAAATCTTGAATGGTATGGAATCGTGAGTTGAGTGCATCCTTACACCCCTAACATTTAATCAAATGAGCTGTTGTGGCAGCTTATGATGCCGTTGATAGGATAAACAGTGTCAGCCTACAAACATGGTGTACAGACTCACTGTAAGTGAGGCCACAGAGTTCTACTGATTTCACTAGGTAGTAGCTGGCCAGGGCATTAGGGGTTTACCTGCTTGGATAAGAGTAGCCGACTGCTGGCGGGCGTGACGTCTGCGGCGCTGGTACTGCAGCCAGCAGCACTGAATGGAGAAGACACACTGAGACAGGATCATCTTCCTCTGATCCTCCAGCAAATCTAGCTGTGAGACAACAGCCACACAGGTCAGCACTCCAAAAAAAGACCAGAGAGCCCTTATTTGCTTTACAGGACTGGTAAGTAACTAAAGTAGGGCTGCACAACATATTGTTTTTTTTTATCATCATTGTGATATCAACTGGTGCAATAAACACATCGCGATAGGCTGCGAAATATTGTGAAAGGCACTCAGATTTTTTTTGTTCGTTGAAAGAAAATATCAGTAGAAAACTGCACTTTAAAATGTAACTGTCACTTTTTTAGTGCTGCCTTTTCAACTCAATGATCAATTTGTTCAATAAAATAAATGATTTACTTTCATTTTTTTTTTAAATTCAACAAGCAATTTGTTGTATTTTAGCAGAATACTGAAAGCAGCAAAAATGCAGAACTGAGTACACTTTAAGTTATATTGTTATCACAACATTCAACATTATCACATATCTTCCTCATATCGTGCAGCCCTAAACTAAAGCACCCAATGAGGACAATATTACCAGATTGGAAAATAAATATAGCCTAGAAATCTAGACGCACCCTAGCGGCAGCAAATGTAATTTGCACCCAGGAGGTCTAGCAACTCTCCGTTGGCTTGCGAGCTAGAAAAACCAAACTGGCCAGGCCAATCACACTGTGTATAGAGTCAGTGGGCGGGCTTATGGTTAATGCTGCTGGCGAACAGCGGTCTTTCGAATTGGCTTTGGCCGCGACTCTGGAAGACTTGGAGTTAAGCTTTTCTTTGAGAAAAGAACAAAGAACAGCACTGAAGTCATTCTTAAAAAAGGAAGATGTGTTCGGAGTTTTGCCTACCGGATATGGCAAAAGTTTAATCTATCAACTAGCTCCGCTACCTTCTTCGTTGCTCTGCCTGGTTGTAGCGCTATCCTATTACGTGCAGAGAGAATTTGAAAGACAACCGTTTATCCCGCCCCTCAGATTGAGCCCTGTCAATGGTGAGTTCCCAGACCCAACATCTTGATGTGGGTCTGGCTTGTCAGGCTAAAAGAAATACATTTGCAAATGACTTCCCAAGCTTCCAAGTTATACATACAAATTATGTCTGAGGAGTAGGGCTGCACGATATGAGGAAAATATGCGATAACGTTGTTGAATATCGCGATAATGATATTACTTGCGATAAATAAACAGATATTAAAGTGTACTCAGTTCTGAATTTCTGCTGCTTTCAGTATTCTTAAATACAACAAATTGCTTGTTGAATTTAAAACAAAAAAAAGGAAATCATTTCTGACATTTTTTTTTATTGAATGTTTAACAAACTGAACATTGAAGAAAAAAAAGAATGACAGTTACATTTTAAAGTGCAGTTCTCTACTGATATTTTCTTTTAACAGACACAAAAAATCTCGGTCTTTTTCGAAATAGGTTTATTGGGTCAGCTGATATCGCGATGACGATAAAAAAAAATATATTGTGCAGCCCTAGTGAGGATACCTATGTATGTACAGTATATAATTACTGACCATCGATTGGGTAAGAAAAACTTTAGTCCTTCCGCAGTGCACCCATGAATTGGGGTTTTCACTGTCAAGTTGGTGCGAGGGGTCAAACGCCTTGTGCTGTAACACGACCCTGAGGAGCTTCTCCACCTCTTGCCGAAGAACGTCGTTGCTGTCAGCCTGCACATCTGAGACAGAGAGGAATTGGAATTAGCCTTTCGCCGAGCCCCGCCCCCCTTAGTTACTGTTGCTACGTCCGACAAACAAATGGTCAAACACAACCAGCGTGACAGATTGCCTTGACGGGAAGAGGTATACCCGTGCGTGTCAGTGACCTTTTTTGGAGCAATACCTCCGTGATATCCTCCAGCTCGAGGCAAAAGGGGTTACAGTATGCAGTGGAGGGATATATTCAAAATATAAAAATACGCAATGAAGGAGACACGACTACTATCGAGGCTAATGCTAAGCTACCGGTCTCAAGTGAAATCTGAGATGGTGACCTGTATCTCAAATGCGGGATTGGGGAACTCAGGGGTAGGTTTTCCGTTCATAAAATGCTACATGAAAGATAAAAACAAAATTATTTAAAGTTGCTTGTTGGGGCGCTATGTTCGACTTTGTTGTAAACTGACGAAAAATAAAGTTGGGGAGCTCAAAGACCCAACACAACAGCAGCTAATGTAGCTAGCGTTAGCTAACATGTTAACTAATGTTGGCTAAAGCTAAAGGGCTCGTTAAACTTAGCTTAGAGAGTAGGTTAACATTCTGGCAATGATATCCATGGAAATCATAACTTTGGTCCAATTTGTGTTCTTGCTTCTAGTTAGTAGATCTAGACAACACTAGCTATGCTTTGTAATGTTGGACACATTTAACGGGGCGTGGGGTCGTCCACGCTGTTATATCCATTGTAGGCACCGCTCACATTGTGTTTTCGGCTTTTGGAATGGAAAGAACACAACTCCTCCAGACAATCTCTCGAGGTATCTAGTGTCTGATTTACAAACGTCGTGGGCGCACCGCTTCACCATCTTGCTTGGAGTCAATGTTTGTCGGACCTGCTCACATAGTAACGGTTGCTATGATGTGTGATTGGACAATGGCCGTTTTGGGGGAGGGGCCGGCGAGAGGTCAATTAGAGTGAAGCCCTGGAGACATCATTCAGGTAAGGGAAGAGCAGCAATGCAGCTGTCTAGAGATTCCCTTTTACCACATAGTATTTGTCTGACAGTATGCCAACAGGGTAAGCGTTTGAGCACAGACAAATCCATCCGAATCAACAGCACAGCTTCCCCAGACACTGAATGATTACACTGAATTCAAAGAACCTTTCAAAGCTGATCATAGTTGGCAGCATTCAGGATTAGTGAGCAGCTTACTTCAACATTCATACAACATAACTTAAGTCTCGAGTCTACAGCCATGCTTGCACTGTGAGCCTGTACTTGAGCTAAATGCTAATGGAAATGTTAACATGCTGATGTTTAGCAGCAGGTATTGAACTTAAAAAAACAGTTTAACAAATCAACAGTGAAACCACCTTGAACTGTGAAATTTCCCTCCATACTTTTACTGTTTGAAAAAAAAAATTAATTCAGAACACAAGACAAAATAAGAGTTTAGTTGCAAAACATAATGTGCAAAATAATCGTTTTTTTCGATTACTTTGTTTTTGTTGATCATTAGGAGCCGAAATCGTAGTTTAATCGTAGCCTATTATCTTAGTTCAGTGTGCAGTAGCATGCTAACATTTGCTAATTAGCACTAAACACAAAGTACAGCTGAGGCTGATGGAAATGTCATTAGTTTTGCAGGTATTGAGTCATAAACCCAAGTATTGGACAAATTACAATTTTAAAGATTTCTGGGGGCTTTTTGGCCTTTTATTGATAAGGCTGATGAAGACCGGAAACCGGGTAGAGACGGGGAACAACATGCACTGAAAGGGTTGCGGGTCGGACTCGAACCCGGGGCCGCTGCGGTTAGGACAGAGCCTTAGTACGTGGGGTGCACGCTCAACCAGGTCAGCTACCAGGGCGCCTGACTACTACAGATTACAATTTTGACCTCCTGGTGGCGCGACATCACCAAAGTCAGTAAGATACATCCTCTGTGGACAACGAATGTCTGTACAAATTGGGATAGCAATCCATCCAATAGTTGTTGACATATTGAGCAGTGATGTTAAGATGAATACAGTTCAAGCACACACTAACCAGGAATGAGTAAAGAAACATGAAACAACATGCAAAGCAAGCTCTGATAGACAGAGGTGCAATGCATTTACCTGGAAAGTTCATAAGAAGTTGCACATTTTGTTAGAAAGTCCTGTTTGTATACACCAAGTGGAAAAAGTCCCCAGGAAAGTAGAGAACTGAGGATCACATACTAAGAGGGCAAATGAAAGAAAAGGTGAATAACATACCTAAAGAGAGGAAATAGAATCACTCTTTGTCCACAGTAAACATGCCAAAATTGACCTTAAATCGATCCTGCAACAAACTGAACTTACCAACACAACTCCCCGACTTGAAATGTGAATATTTTGCTATCAGTCCGTAGCGTTGCATGAAGCCTTTGAAAGGAATTCTGTACAACAGGAATGACAAGTCAGCCAACATTCAAGAGAAACAAAGCAATACATTAAGATTAAGAGTTGATAGAGAATTTTTTTATTCACCTTATGGGAAAGCCAGCAGCACTGATATGAATAGTCTCCACAATCCCGCAGGCTTCCAGCTGCATGATAACCTGACAGCAGACAGGGAATAACCATTAAAACCTTTCCCTGTTTGTGAAAAAAGAAAGCATTGCATCTCATTGTTATACTGCTGGAAAAAATTAGAACATCTACCTCCTCCTTTTTGAAGCTCATCGGATTGCAGTCTGGGTTGGGTTTGATGCAGCGAGTGTAGTGAGGAGTTGTGCTGTGGAGGATCTTCATCAGGCTCTCCAGAGAGTTCTACAATTAGACATTAACATCATCAGTGCCCTGACTAAACCGTCCCAGGAGTAACTCTACAGGGCTCAACACGCTAATACAGTATAACCCATGCGATAAAGGCCTTCGTTGGCTGTAGAGCTGCACAAAATGAGGAAAATGTCTAATTGCGATACGTTTGACTGATATTGCAATATGATTCAAGATATTGGAGGGAATGATCTTCTTCTTTATTTTTTCGGGGCATTTTCAGCCTTTATTTTGACAGGACAGCTGAAGATATGAAAAGGGAGAGAGAGGGGGAACGACATGCAGCAAAGGGCCGCAGGTCGGAGTCAAACCCGAGCCCGCTGCATTGAGGAGTAAACCTCTATATATGGGCACCTGCTCTACCAACTGAGCTATCCGGGTGCCCGGAATGATCATTTTTGTATAATTATTCTCATTTTCATTGAAAAATATTAAAATGAAACAAATTAAAATTATTATAGTTTAATTAAGTAATTGTAAGAAGTCTCTGCAGCACCACAATACTTCATTCAGAATGGTTTGACACATTGTTTGCCTTTAACATATATTGCGCCCCCCCACCCCCACTAAGTGGATATGCACTTAGTCCATATGGCGATTTGGATAAAATTGCGATTAATTGTGCAGCCCTACTTGTCTCCCACCTTGAACTTGGAGACCACAGTGACTTTACTGAGCCCCTTGGAAGTTGGATTCTCAGTTTCGTTGTCGGTGAAGATCTGGTGAAGCAGGGGGCTGTCAGACTTCTGCAGCAGGTTAATAAGCTCTGGTGGCACTGGGTCCTAAAACACAGAATCCAGCAGGAGATGAGTGGATGCCAGCGGTCAACCTTCTGAGCACAATTCAAAAGGTTGTTTTTTTTATACCCACACCTTGTTTTTCTCCACCATCCCCTCCATCTGGTAGTTGACTTTGCCAGCGTAATGGGCCACGGTGAAGTGTGGCTCCTTGCTGAACTTGTCCCAGCTGATGTTGGCATTATCACCGAGCTCCTTCTCCAAACGAACCCTGAATGTCTTTGGGTCCGAGGCTCTATTAAGACGACTCTCCTATAGGACAGGTATGTAAAAAGTTTTCAACCGCAACGTAGTGCAGAATACATATGTTTAATGATAAATTAATGTACGGATTAACCAAGAAAATGACTGCATGGAAACAAAGTGTCAAAAGATAATTACTTGTATGCCGTTCTATTAAAAATGACACTGTAAAAAGACAAATCCATAAATTGTATTACTTCTTTCAAAAGAATATGATTTAAATGAAATTTGGTGTAAATGTCGTCTCTAATGGGAAGAAATGTTGGATGAAGCACTTCCTTGGAGACAGGTGTATAGATTGATTTTACGTTGTGTGTCGATACATGTTTTCGTCCCCGTTATGGGGTGAAAATCAAAGAGATGGTTAGGTTTGTATTCTATTGCCTTGAGTACTGTATCCCGTACAAACAATAATACTTGGCGATTTAAGCAAACATTAAACGAAATCAATTTAAATGAATGTTTAATTTGAAGAAGAAAGAGAGTTGGACTTCTGTTGCTTTACGTTTGCTTGCTAGCACTATTTTATTTTGGTGGGTGTTAACGGCAAATGGGCCAGAGAAGTTATGGAATTGTCCAAGTTTCTGTATTCAGATTTTTTTTGTTTGTTTTGCCATTATTAGTGTGTGCTGTTGCGTTTGCTTTTGAGTGTGTGGGTTATGCAAGTTATTTTTATCAGATAATTAAACAACAATAATAATAATAATAATAATAATAATAATAATAATAATAATAAACGCAAGAAAAAATGACCAGCATACCTCATTAAGTAGAGAAAACACACTGACAGGGCTTCCCTCTAGAAGATCCAGACAGCTCTGGTTGTCTTTGTATTTGACAAAGGACCACTCCAACCCCTCTGACACATATTCCTCCTGGGAAAAGCAGAAGGATTCATGTAACAAAATATATATTTTTTCACATCACAAAAGGTACGACAAGTTGTTCTGTTGACGATCGACAGAGATTTCATAACGACTGAAGAAGCCTCCTGAATGTCTGAGGCCTGCACGTCCACACAACAAGCAGAGAAACGGCGGCTCTCGTGAGATCTGCGCATGGAAACGGAGAACTGATGGATGTACAGGATTATCCATTTTCGTAGGCTCCAGCCCAGCGTTGCACATACTGTCATTCAGGAAAAGGATGTTGAGATTGTTTCTCATAAATACTTGGAAATCATCATTGATAATACATTATGTTTTGAACCCAACACCGATGCTGTTTGTAAAAAAAAAAAAAAAAAAAAAAAGTCCAGGAGAGGCTTTTCTTTTTAAGAAAAATGAAGTCATTCAAGGTATGCAATGTTTTAATGACTTTGTTTTACTGAGTCTGTCCCTCCCATCTTCTGCATCTTCCATTGGCTGGTAAAAACCGATAAGCAAGGCTGGTCAAAGTGATTGGGGTGCAGCAAGCCCAGCTTCAGGAAATGTGTTGTAAGCGTGTCACCTGCATGGCTCAACAAATTCTTAACTGCCCTAACCACAACCACTTTTTAAGAAATTTGGTCTCTTGCCCTCTGGCCACCATTTCAGAATGCCCAGAACAATAACATGGCGTGCCAGGGCTTCTTTTATTCCTGTGGCCATTGAGAAGCTTAATTTGATTCATTAAAAAGGTCTTACGACATGCTACTTTTGGATGCTTTTATATAGTGGTCCCCTAATTATCTTAAGTCTCTTTACCAAAATTCAGCCTTGGTGCAAAATTACAGCCACTAGAGCCAGTCCCACAATGAGCTTTCTTTAGAATGTGCCATTTCGGTGTCTGTAGCTTTAAATGCTATTGAGGAGGAGAGATGGGTGGCAAGCTAAAGGGAGGGGGCCATCCTTCACTCGTTTGCAAGCCATGATGTCTCTCTCTTTCTCATGGGCGGGTCAAATTCTCTGGGCGTGCAAAGCAGAGAAAGGGGAGGTCACCTTCCTCCTTATGACATCATATAGGGAAGATTCCAGATCAGCCCATCTGAGCTTTCATTTTCTCAAAGGCAGAGCAGGATACCTAGGGTTCGGTTTACACCTATCACCATTTCTAGCCACTGGGGGACCATTAATGTTTAAAAAAAAAAGAAAAACTCAAAGTGAAATTTTCATGCCATGTGATCTTTAATTTGCTTGCTTTTATGTGTATCTGTGTTAGATAGCTTGGATTGATTATTTATTATTCCATTCAAGTTTTACTTGAATCTGTACAGCGCTTAACATATATTTATTTACTGTGTTGTTTGTAATGTTTTAAGTTTGTTTTTTTAACTTCTGGTTCAGTGTGGCAGGTCTACCTTGTTTTCATTTGTGGTGTAGAATGGTTCTGTATTTGTCGCTGCTGTTAATATTTTTACGATTGCCACTGTCCTTGATGTGATTTTTGATGCCTGCTGCGGATCAAATTTCCTTCGGGATAATAAAGCTGAAAGTTGCGTTGTACCTGCTGAGCTCGGAGATAATGAGCCACAAAGTGCTGCTGCAGTTTCTCATTGGCGTAGTTGATGCACAGCTGCTCCAGGTTGTTGATCTGGAAACACTCAAACCCGTATACATCTAGAACTCCTGGAGATCAGAGAGTGGAGAGGACTGCGTGAGCTTACGAAAAGAAACTGAGGGGAAAAAAAATATACAAATAGAAATGTATTCATATTCCATAAAGTAAAAGACACCAATGCTTTTACCTATGAAGTTGCACCATTTGGATGTGCCTGCACATATGCTGTTGTTGATGAATGTAACCAGCCACTCAAATAATCTGTGGGGAAAAAAAAGACACAAACTCTTACACACAAGATTTATTGTAAACAAAGAGGCATGATGGTTTCACCTTTGAGTGTTTCGTGGAAAGTAGGGCTGCACGATATGAGGAAAATATGCAATAATGTGGTTGGATATTTGCGATAACGATATTACTTGCAATAAACAGATATTGAAGTGTACTCAGTTCTGCCTTTTCTGCTGCTTTCAGTATTCTGCTAAAATACAACAAATTGCCTGTTGAATTTAAAACAAATGAAAGGAAATCATTGCCAACATTCTTTTATTAAACAAATTGATCATTGAATTGAATATAAAAGGCACCGCAAAAAAAGAATGAAAAAGTTTTAAAAGTGCAGTTTTCTACTGATTTATTTCTTCAACTAACACAAAAAATCTCGGAGTGTCTTCTGCGATGTGTCGCAGACTTTTGTGATGCATTTATTGCGGCAGTTGATATCGCCATGACGATAAAAAAAAGATATACTATGCAGCCCTAGTGGAAAAGGAGTGTTTGACGACAACCAAGTCTAAGTCGCAGGACAAAAACAAGTTCTTGCATGACCAGTCCTTTTTCACATAATATCATCACATTGCTGTGTTATTTGATGATCAAATCCTCATTCTTACTGGGCGTAGATGGCCTTGGCCAGGCAGTCTCTCCTCATGCTGCACTCTGCCTGGGAACAGGGCTTGAGAACGCTCTGCTTCCCCGCCTTCAACGTCCTCACTCTTAAACACATCTGAAGCTCCTCAGCAGGGACACACAGCAGCTCCGCGGCCCTCTGCAAGAAGTCTAACACAGGCACGAGTGGAAGCTGTTAACTATGTACATGGTTTCCCCCAGATAAGTTGTTTAGCCCAGTGGCAAGTGTCTTTTTTTTTGACAAGGGGCCCGCCTGGGGCCAGTCACAGACTGATGGCAACATTAATGTAGAGCCCAATAGTTGCTGTGATAACAGAATCATGGAAGGAATTGCGAAATTGAGAATTAAAAAAAAAGCTATAAAACAGATTCCATAAGGCCCTACATTAAGTCAGTGCTAAAAGCTAACTGGAGATTTGAAAATATGACTACATCTAAGTTTCCAACCCCCAACTGTAACTAGTTTAAAAGACGTCTTCAAAAATACATTCAAATTTCTTTCTCCCAGTGCCTTAGGCGGTGGGGGGGGGGGGGGGGGGGGACTTAGGTGTATTGTCACCAGGCTTGCAAGACACTGGGGGGAATCCTGATGTAGCTCATGTTTGTTGGGAGTTATTGTCAGGGAGCAGGGTGTCAGGGAATGTATTCTTGAATCCAGCAGCATGACACATGATCATGCAACCTGTATGTATCTTTTAAAAGAAATCCCTTGCGCATCATTCTGTATTCATGTCAGCCTTAAATGACTAAATAAAGAAGATTTTGAGCAACTTAATAACTGGAAGTGATGAGAGTTGTTTAAATATCATATCCAATACCTTTGGACTGTTCATCTAGGTTACAAGGTTGTGATTCATCCGTTGAAGAGGAGAAATTCAAATTCCCCAACTGCAGAATCCCTGCTAATATCTATAATGCATTCCAACAGAAAAAGAAAGACGATGAAAACATATATAGTTTCAGCATTCCTGAGCAGTATATAAACATGTAATAAATAGTTTATAACACTGTATGTATGAAACTACACCACAATGTAGTTGTAAGCAGATGTAAGTGTTTATTCATCTATTGTGCCAAAATGATAGCTCTTCCTGTGGGCACACATAACTGGATGCTGGTGTATAAACAGATAATGACTATGGCATACAACACAGTTGTAATCTTCATAGGAGAAGTTATCATTGATGACAAATACTGTATATTAATATATATGCTTACAACTACATTATAATGTGTTAGAAACTAGTCATTACATGTTTCTATAGTGTTTAAATATGTTAGAGAGGGTTAAATCTAAGTCAGATGAGTTCCTTACCTTAAATATTTGTCTCTGCCTTTCTGCATTAATGCCCAGATGAACCATTGCCGCGACAGTCTCATGAAAACAATCCTCTATAAAACATTACATGAAAAGAACTTGTGAGAATCCCAAATCCCTATAGAATAAAAGGACAAAAACATGCCTAAATATACATGAAAAATAAAGACCAACCCTCCACTGTTTTTTCAGAATTTGGCAGCCACACAAAGTGTTGGCCACATGGCATCTTCCACTCCTTTCTCTGCTCATCCGTGGCCCCTTTCATCATCTGGAAAAACAATATGCTCTCAGCATTTACATCTGCTTTACATATGAGTGGGTCAATATTAAACTAATATACACAAATACGGTTTTGTGCGGCCGTTAACTCACCTGGTAAAATATGTGGAAGTTCCTCTCATTAGCCAGTTGGCAAGCCACCCTGGTCTTCTCGAGCAGATATGTTTGCACGGACGCCCCCACTAACAGATGACATCTTCATGTAAAAATAACATGTTGAACTGATTAAACTGAACTGTACACTGATGATTAGTTTCTCACGTGAAGAGCCGGATTCAATGGAAAGACCACACTAGGCATACTGCATTTTTCGGGCCCCCTCTAAATGGATACTTTTGTTATTTGGTGAATAAACAAGATAACTTTTAACTGCCACATGATTATTATGCAGTTTTATTTATTTAGGTATTTTAATGCATCTGATTTGGGCTTATTTGAAGGGCCTGAGAAAAAAAAAAAATTTATGATGCCCCTGTTTGATGCTTTCTTTCTTCTTCAGTTATCTTTTTTCCCCCCACTTTGTTACGCCCAAAAGCATCCCACAAAAGTGGTGACAGTGTACCGTTATGGCTAGCTAAAACACATTTTCACGCAATTGGAGTTTTTACTTTACTGTACTTTTTATTAAAACAATATTATAATATATACACTTGAGAAAATTTACAAATTTAGATTAATTAGACACAAAATTTACATTGAAAAATTATTTTTAAAACTATAAAAAAATATATATATTGTGACTTTTCCCTTATACTGGGCCCCCTAGTGGCAAATGGGCCCTAGACATGGGCCTAGAATGCCTATGCCTAGATCTGGGCCTGGACGTGATGAAGAAGAAAGTGCAACAGGATGAATTCTAATTACCTGTCTAGCTGGAGTTGGATGTACTTTCCAAAGCGACTGCTGTTGTTGTTCCTTAGCGTACAGGCATTGCCTACATGGAGAGTAGAGTGTTGACTGAGTGACAGTGCACAGTGGTTATTTTCACATTAACAAGACACCAGCGATTATTAACAAAGGTTATCTCACCGAAAGCTTCCATGATGGGGTTGGAGTCCAGCACCCTCCGCTCTATCCTCTCCACTGTGTCCTGACTCTTCAACACTGAGGAGGAGGCCGCCACAGTAGCGTAGTATTTCATCAGGCAGCGAGACGTCCATGTCTATAAAGAAACAAACCACAGGGCCACTAAAGATTGGTTCTACGGACCCTGGGACCCAATTTACAGCCATCACATCTGTTCTCTGTTTAGGGCTTCAACTAACGATTTAATTGAATCCATTAACCACTTATTTAGTTGTTGATCGGTGATCAACTGTCAGTCGCTATTCTGACGATCGCTGTTCATGCAAACTGTCTTCCTTATAGATTTTTCTTGTGTTTCTTTAAGAGGCTTCTCGCCGGAGTTCCGCAGCCAGAACCCCGGTGTCACACCCAGATTCACATTAGGAGTCTGTTCTGTTGTGCACAAAAATCGGCGACACATCAGAATGATAAGTGTAGTTAGCATCTTCTCTTTGTTTGCATTGTTGTTGGCTTGTTAGCTTTTAACTGGCAGCGTCTGACACAGCTAGGATGATATTATATGATATGTGGGTTATGTGGGTGGGTCTCTCTCTGTACTGACAAGTCCGCTCTGCACTGAAGGTTTCAGTTTCTTTTCTGGCGTTTGCATATTAGACACCCGTTGGCTTTAAAATCATGACATATCTGTGACGGATGATGAACACCTCTCTAGTGACAAACTTTGCACAGATACAAGTCAGTATATAGGTCAGACATTTTAAGGGACATAGACTTAAGAAAAAGAAATTTTGGAGTGGAGGGGGGGGGGGGGGGGGGGGGGGGGGGGTGTTCAGATGCTCCACAGTCTGACGTGACAGCCGGCGGGTGCCTGCCGGGGTCGATGGCTTGCCGCCCGGTCTATCACCCCTTTAACACACTATGTCTTGGTTTACCTTTCCTGCACCGCTCTCACCGCTGACCACCAATGATTGGTTCACTGGCTCCAGCTGGCCCTGAACATTCCTGTAGGCTTCTTCCGCCACAATAAAGATGTGTGGTTTGAACTCCTGTTGGCAAAAAAAATACAGACTAATTAAGATGCTGGCTATTTTTAGACTGCAGGGAGAGCAGCCGGTGCCTTCAAGGGAGGTTCCAGACTTTTATGAGTTTGACTTTGAAGCTGTTTCTGATAAAATGAGGCAGACGAGGAACCCGAGGATTTATGTTTGACCACAAACCCCCTGAATAAGCCAAACTCTTACAATGCACCCACCGCACCCCCACCCACCCTCAACATCTACACCCCTGCTTGAACCACCATCCATCTTTCCCCACCAACATCATTTAAAAAACTCTATAGAGAAATAAACAGGTACACAAGTAAGCTGAATTACAGTGAAAGACAGCCTTGACTCTATAAATACATACCTGGGGCTGAGAAGCGCAGTGATACTCCTTCATCACATCCAGAGAGTAGAGGTCTGGGAATGGCTGGAAGGGGTTAAGAGCCACTAAGGTGCAGCCAGCATTGGTGTAAAACACCTTCACACTGTACCTGGCCTGCAGGCATTTCAGCACTACCAGAGGAAAATATTAAGTATCATTAACAGGAAAAAAACACACAAGCCAATATTTTACAAAATAAAACCACCTAAGGCAGGTAAAAGAGAACACCAGAATTAAAATGGCAAAAATATGTTTCTCTATAATATATACAAAATAACCTGATCCATATTTCAGACGCAGCATAATCAGTCCAAGAGCTCTGAAAGAAAACATCCTACAGCAATTCCATGCTGTTAACCTGACCCCTGCTGTTAATAAGCTGTGCTGTTATGTTGTCTACCTTGAGCTGAAACTAACGCCACCTGGAAATGTAAACTAATGTAATCTTTTCTTACGAAATGCCAATGACACTATATTTTTATGTCAAGACAAACAATGGAGTAACAATGATTGATAATGAAAAAAATGTTGCACATAGACACTTTAAGATATGAATGCTTCACATTGGCCCTACTGTATTACAAATGTATAAGGAATACAAGAGTTATTGTTTTTGGTGATGCACGTGTCTGCCAGCAAAGTAAGTCATGCCCTTGGTTCACACTTCAGTGAAACTTTGTCCCTCTCAGTGTGTACACTGCAGCATTTGGGTTGCACCGCAGTCATTCATGCATTCACCTTTTTTTTTTTTATCATCCCTGCAGATTTTATCTTGACGCGGTTAAACAATACACAGCAAAATGCTGCAATCCAAGGTGACATGAGCTGGAAAACATTGTTTCACACTGGCTGTGTTTTTGTAAATAAAGACAAAGTTTATGCAACATATCAAACACGCAGCAGCACTCACTGCCATGCAGCGGTAGAGATTTCAAGATGTATGCCATCAAATTCAATGGAAGGGATACTTTGTTGATCAAAACTACCCTTAATGTATAATAGGTAAAATGACGTCTTACATACCACAGCAGGCACTACAAGCAGCAAGCTTCATGATACACCATGTTTATCAAGTGATTTAGAAACTCTAGAGCAGGAGTGTCAAACTCACTTTCACTAAGGGCCACATTGGAAATGAGAATCACATCAAGGGCCAGACATGTAGAGTTTATTGACATGCTTTTATTTATCTTTGACCTTATGACTGCACGTCTCATATAGTCTTCTCACTTACAGTTGACAGTCGACAGGAAGCCCTAAAAAAAGTCAGCAAAGAAGTTCGGTAGCCATCATTGAAAAAAAGCGCAAAAACATCACAGAAAGCGCCAAATTGTCAGATAAAGTAACAAAAAAGCTCAAAAAAGGTGACAAGAACTTTGAAAAAGCGAGAAAAAAAGTAGGTGGGCTGAAATGTTTTGTGAACCTAAATTGATATGTGGGCCGGATCAAAATCTACGAGGGGCCGGATTTGGCCCGCGGGCCTTGAGTTTGACACATGCGCTCTAAAGGGCCTAGTGACATTATATTGGTATTATATTGGTATTGGTTACCTGTTGTTGGGGTTACTGGGTTAACTTTGGTGAGGTCATCATAAGTGTGGAGTTGGTCTTCATCAATGAGGAAGGCCTGAATATCTCCCTCCAATGAATCATTTAGGCCCGGGTGAGGAGAATGGACCTTCTGGATGAATCCTTTCTCCTATGTGAATGAGACAAAGTGTGATATTGTGTTTAAAATATGAACTGACACTTTGTAAGTCATGCCAAGTAATTACACATGGCAAACAATAGTAAATGAAGCAATTTGTAAAAATAAAACCAGAAATCACACAGCTGTCATCTTTACGTAAAGTCTGATCGCAAAGGTAGTATTTTCTAAATAGGGATACATTTCCGAACTCCACACTTATAACAGTACAGCAAAAATAGATCTTTTTTTGTACATCAAAATATTTGTTATTATAACATAATGTGGTTTTCATACAATCTATCAAACGTTCCTGAGCTATGAAGCACTTAAAATATCCCATCTCTATGCAATTAAATGTGCACGATTGTATTCTTGGCTTTGAGAGATGTGTCAAACATATAGATTACATAAGTAAATTAAATATTAATTCTTACATGACATGCTATTTTTATTGACACTTACTTTAGAGGCCTAAAAAAGCTAATAGTATTACATGGGCAATGCTACATGTATTTGTTTAGAAATAATTTGATCAATGTGTCATGTGTAATTCATTCAGTTACAATCAATTCAGACTGACAAATCAGCTTTATCCTGCCAAGATCACATGGCCTGGACCTGCAGCCCACCTGACAACGTATTACATTTGTGCAGACAGATTTAATCCAATAGCAGGTAGCCTACATCCCATCATTCTGTAAGACCATTTTAAACCATGTGAACAGTCTTATTGTCATACCTACACGAATAATATCTAAGTACCTAACTAAGTATCTAACACATGCAGTTACACTACTGTACACTAGTCACAAGTATCAAGTTATAGCAGTATGTTATATAATAAAACAGTAAGTGGCTGAAGAACATAAATACTACAAAAATCGTATATAGGTTGATGATGAACAACACAATAAAGTGATTTTTGTGACACCTGTTTATAGTATCCCTCCTCCTGTTCTCATACCAAACTCCAGTCAGAAATCTGGCAATTTAGTGAATGTTGGCAACTATACTTCAATATAGGTAACGTTATTATCTAAATATTTTGAACCACAAAACGTTAATGTAAGACAGACATGCATGTGTGTGTGTTACTGTTACCTATTCTTAAGCAAGGTAGAAATACGTTGTCAAATTAAGCCACTACATTTGGCTACATGTCCCCGCATTGTAGGGACTATTTTCATCTGGCGCATTAAACGTTGGATTACGGTATTGTTATTCGGTCACAGGTTCATAAAACATTCTACAACGCGTTTGAATACGAACCAACCAATCAAAGCTGAGAACTGGTTATGTTACATATTATTGATAAAGGTACTCCAGGTCAAGTTAACTTATCATTAACTTTTACATTTAAAACTGAAAAGGAACACCTCACCTCTAAACCACCAGTTGAGAAATCGTGGACGGGTCTTCCCCGTGTGCTAACTCTTACCGTTCCCCCTCCATTTCTGTATCCTGCCTTAACGTTACGTCTGATGTCCGCAGAACTCATTGATTTGACCGTTAACGTTACCTTCGTGTCTTAAAAGTCAAGGTTTGATAGGAACTGCTTCTATATTCTAATACGGATGAGTTGTGGTTATTCTACAGTACACTGCAGTCCTGACCCTCAACATTTTCCATTACTGTCAGAAATTCCTTCAGGACAACTTCCCGTGTCTACTGCCTGACTGTCCGACTGCCTCCCAAACTCCCAAACCACACACTTATTCCCGCCCTCTTCCTTGGCTCCGCTTCAGGCTGTCCACCAGTCCACCAGTGGCTAAGAATTACGCGGGTAAGGTTTTATAGAATCTAATATCTTTAGGACATACGTTTTTAATGCCACGTATGGATTTAGGACTTCATGTTTTCCAAATTATATCTAGTTTTCCTTTTGTGTATCCAAACGTCGAGACTCACGAATGGCTTCTCTGCATTTATCCGTTGCCTGAAATAGATACTAAACCAGAGCTTTTTGACCATATTTCTAAAGTTATTTTTCAGATGCTTATGCTGGAAACTCAAGTCGCGGTTTGGCTGGAAGTTTCCAGAAATCCGAGTTGTCTTGAATGCTTCATGGGGGAAAATACGGAAGCATAGGAGCTCTCTTTTTACTGCAGGCATCCTAGTGGGTTAGGCTCGGGACTTCGCGTTACTGTAGGTAGGTAGCTATGCTGTGAAACAGGTAATTGTGAACCAGCATTTCCGACGCCCAACAGACAAATCCGTGGTAATTACTGATACATAGACCCACAACTACCTTGGTAACGTATATTGTTTAGCATAACGTATAACGTTTTAGTATAGGTTAGAGAATTTAATGACGATGACTTATTAGTGACTCGTGGTAGGTGCTAATGAAAATTCATCCCGTTTACAATGTTCTTTTGTATAGCTAGTTACCCAGCTAACAATTTTTGGTTGCGGGAACGTTCCCTGAAGGTTAGGTTTGGTTAGATTTTTGGTTGAAATGGAAAGTCGGTTTAACGTTCTGGGAACGTTAGTTTTTGGTTACATTCCCCTAACGTTCCCCTAACGTTGCAACCTTTAGAGAACGTTCCCCATAACGTTGTAACCTTTAAGTAACCATAAGCCAACAAACTCAGGCTGCTAACACTTTTTAACTTTACCCAGAGGCCTGTAAACTCACCATGGGTGCTGCCATAGTGTCCTAAATTTTCAATTTCCCAGTGTCTATTGAACAAGTTCATATTCATTTGTCTCTAAATACAGTCCTGTTTCTCTGATGTAGTAAAACCTGAATTTTAATGTTTGCAGGCCATGTCTCAGAGGGACCTGAAGGAAGCGTTTATCAGCAATCTCAATGGGACCAGTCTGCAGGAGGTGGCACTGGGCTCATTTCTCACCCCACTATGTCTCATCAGCAGAGGACTGATTTTGACCCTCTACCATCAGGCCAAAGGGACTCTTCCGCTTCCACTTCCAATGATTTCTCATCTGCTTCTAGACTTCTGTGTGCTTATCCTTCCCCTGGTCCTGTCATGTACCATTTTGAGCAGTGTTCTTCACCAGGTCATCTTGAGCCTAGCCTTTGTTTCAGCTTGTGTGTTTTGCTATATCTATCGTGTCAACAGTTCTGCTAAGCACCCACAGAACACTGTCAGCACCTTCCTTCAGAGTCACGTTCAATTCAACCAGGTTCCCTTTGTGACTATCTTTCGAGTGTTTGTGAATGTGAAAACGGCCATCAGCATTCTCGCCGTGGACTTTAGTGTCTTCCCAAGGCGATATGCTAAAACTGAAACCTATGGGACAGGGGTTATGGACTTTGGCGTTGGAGCTTATGTCTTTGCAAATGCCCTTGTCTGTCCAGAAGCACGGGGGAAAAACATCTCAGGATCCAAGATGAATCATATCGCAAAGCAGCTCCTGTCTGTCTGGCCCCTGGTTGTTCTTGGTATGGGAAGGCTAGTGAGCCTCAAAATGTCCGGCTACCATGAGCATGTGTCAGAATATGGTGTCCACTGGAATTTTTTCTTCACACTAGCCATTGTCAGAGTTGCTGCTTCTGTGCTTTTGGCCATTTTACCCGCCCGCCAGTCATGGGTCATTGCCCTTTTGATCAGTGGATTTTATCAGTTCACTTTGGAGACATCAGGGCTGAAGGCTTTCATTATCCATAACAATGACAGAGAAAAGGACTATCTGCATGCTAACAAGGAGGGCATATTTTCTGTAGTGGGCTATGTGGCCATCTACATGGCAGGAGTTCAGGTTGGACTCTATGTGATGCAACCAAGATCCCACGTTAGACAGTGGCTCAAAGCACTTTTTAACCTCTTTTTGGGAAGTTTTGTCCTGTACTCTGCTTTGTACACATGTCAGACACTCGTGGAGCCAGTGTCTCGCCGCTTAGCTAATTTACCTTTCTGCCTATGGAGTGTTGCTCAGTCTTTGTTTTTTATGTCCTGTCTAGGAATAGCGGATATGGTTTTACTGTTTTCCAAAAGAACATCAGGCTGTCACTTTGTACCCTCATCATGGAATTTGTGTAAAAAACAGTCTGACTCGGTCTCTGACAAAAAGACAGGTGAGATAGAAAGACACTGTCTTGTCCAAGCTGTCAGCAGGAATCAGTTGTTATTTTTCTTGCTTGCAAATGTCATGACAGGATTGACCAACTCGATAGTGGACACACTTAGTTGCAGCAGCTCATTTTCAGTGTGTGTTTTGTTGTCGTACATGTTCACGAATTGCTTTGTAATACATGTTTTACATCTTTGTGGAATTACAGTGAAATTCTGGTAAAATTGCATTCATAAAACTACAAGGTTCATTTGTGTAGTTTGAAGGTTTTTGTGTGGTTGGAGTGACAGGCATTCAGGGAAACACTGGGACAATTAAATGTTATAAGAAGATGTGATCTGTAATGCTGACGATACTATTGTACATATTATAAATGCAAATAAATGTGTGTCTTGATAAAATGTGTCTCCAAATAAGTGAGGACTTGAACTATAATATACTGTGAAACCAAACACAGAGTGTTCTTAAATGATTTGCTTTTGTCTGTTTTTTTTTTTTTTTTTAACAGTTGATTTGTTGCTGCTAAATAATGCATTCTGCTTATATTGGATTGGACTATATAGAACTGACCTCAGCTTACTAGTATTTTAAGACTGGATCAAGTCAGCATCTGAGCTTTTCATAAAAGGGAAATTGTCATTTAAAATGATGCCGCAATTACACAGCTGTAGTGCTTTTACTTTTCTGTATATTTAGGGGTGGCAGTAGCTCATTCAGTGGGGACTTGGCTTGGGAACCAGCCGGTTCAAGTCCCTGTACGGACATAGCTGGTAGCTGGAGAGGTGCCAGTTTGCCTCCTGGGTGCTGCCGAGGTGGCTTTGAGCAAGGCACTGAACCCACAACTTCTCAGGGTGCCATCCTGTGAGGCAGCCCCCTAGCTCTGACATCTCTCCATACATAATCAATAATAGGTCCTGTTTGTGCATTTGGGTATGTGAATATATATAACAGAGTGAAACAATTTAATTTCCCCTTGCAGGATTAAAAAAGTATACATATATTATACCTTTATATTCACACATCCATTGTCTTTTCTTAATCTCATTTCTTATTTGTTACTTCCCTGCTCTAATACAGCAACATCATTTAAATTATATACAAATATTAAAAAAAAAAAGAATTATACAAAAAATAGGAAGTGGACATTCTTAGGGCTCAGTATTTAATTTCAAACAAGCAGCTTGACTTGTATTAATGTACATTTTCGCTTTCTCAAATATATATATTCGTCCGTAGCACTGTGGAGATGGGGTCTGGCAATGCGAGACTATCAGTAATGCGCCCCCTGAAGGCCACATGCATTACAACGTCAGCTAGCTACGTAATGTGTGGAGGGCAAAGGTCAAATCAGCAATGAAGATTCCGCCACCGTAGCAGCCTCACTTACTGTCGCACTTGTTTATTATTTTAAGGGGAACTCACAGAAACGGGTAAGTAAACACAATAATTGTTTTTAGTCAGATATATATTTATTTTGTCAAGGTGGCAGATTATGGTCTATATTTTAAACGTTGGTAGGAGAAGCTGATATAGCTAAGTGACAGTTGCTAAGTAGCCAGTTCTACTTTATATTAGCCGTATTGAAGCTGGCTAACGTTAGCTTTGTAGGATAGCGATGCTAACTAGTAAGTTAGCCAAGTTTGCTGGCATTGACAGGGCGTAGACAAAGGATAGCAACACTGCAGTATATCTGTTACTGGTTAAGGTATTATTAACTCCAGTATATAGCTAGTAGTCGCTTGAAAATATTGTGTATAAAGACACCGACCGGCTTCCTTTAATCTCTAATATCGTACTGGCAAATGAAATTAGCTACCTGTCTAACGTTAACTGGGCAGCCGCCGGTTACTGCTTTATCCTGCCTAACATGTAATTTAGGCGTTAGCGTAATGAAACCTGTCGTCACTTCAATCATTTAAGCCAAAACTGCTACAAAAATATTTTACAAACTATTAACGTCATACCCCTTTCTACCTCCAAGCTGTCGTTTCCCATGTTGTTTGCTAACTTAACGTTAGCTGGTTAAATCTGGGTCAAGACATATGTGTGTACTACAACGTCAGTAAATGTTTGGCATTTTGTACCGTGTTTTATTGCCTAATAGGTTATAGTGACAAGGTGATGTTGCATTTAGCCCGCAATAGAATAGCATTAGCTTGGTGTAGCCTGTGCTGATGTCAAATGTGGTCAGTCGGTCTCTTGTGTGTCACCTGCAGGCGAGCTGCACCCCAGCCAAACTGGAAGAAGTCATGGCACGTCTGGTAGCAGTTTGCAGGGAAGGGGAAGAGGACTACCCATTTCTCGCCAGACAGATTCCCCTGTGTATTGATGATACTCTCACGGTTAGTAAGCATTCCCATATATATGACCACAAGGAAAATGTCTGTTAAGAACCCAATAAACTTCTTTGGGTCAGGTGATTGCATTCTACATCAATTTGGGATAGTGATTTAATGTCCCGCTCCTATTACCAAGATCATTATCAAAATGTGAAGTCCCAACCTGTTTGAGGGAAACAGTTTGCTAACCTTGTTGCACAATCTGTTAAACAAACCGAATTAGGGTTTAGACAAAAATGACGGTGTAGACACATTGTCTTCACAAAGTGTTCAACCAGTTTGGCTTTCTTAAAATAGTGTGTGTGTGTGTGTGTGTGTGTGTGTGTATATATATATATATATATATATATATATATATATATATATTCACCTCCAATGTACACCTCCAAATGTTATTGTTCTTATACAAATCCTTCTGGTTAAACAAAGGCACTGAAGCCTTACTTTTGCAATAGTGACATACAGTTACAGTAAAACTGGCACAAGAATTTAGAATGATAAAAACCTGAGTTAGAGGTGTCCGATCATAGTGTATGTTTCAAGGAAAAAAAAAAAAGAACACCTGCCAGCCAACTGGTGTCAAAAGTGTTTTGTGGCAATAGTAAAACTTTAAAAACCAAAAGGACAATGTTGTCTTGTGACAATTATCAGTATGGCTGATATAAGTAACAAGGCAATAAGAATTTCAAAAATGTACATTAACTGTTGTATATTATCTCTTGTTGTCAGATGGTGATGGAATTTTCTGATGGTGTCATGGATGTTGACAGCCAAGAAAAAAGCACATCTCATTGGAAACAATTTTCTGAGGTGAGTAGTTTAAATTTTCCACACAGGAGCTGATAAGTGTGTAGTTTGTCAACAAAGTGGTAACAGATGTATGATTCCTTGGCCTTTAGTATCACTCCAAGTTGAAGCAACAGGACTTGAATATTGCCCTGATGGTGACCTCCAGAGAGGTGTACAGTGCATTATCTCAGCTGGTGCCATGTGTTGGCTGCAGACGAAGTGTGGAGCACCTCTTCTCACATTTGGTGGAATCAGGGAACCCAGCCCTGGAGCCCCTCACACTGAAACCCACGGGCATGCTCTCTGTCACCAAAGCCTGTTTAGCAGATGTAAAGAAGCTCTACAACCTTTTCTACATCCACGGGTAAGATACAAGGAAGTGTGTTTCGCTCATTTTCACTGCCAAATCGATCACACCATGTATCAAAAGAGAATAACAGGTTTTCATTAAATATGAGCAAGTGCTTTTGTTGAGTGAGAACCAAAACTCCAATATGTGACATAAGCTCTCTGGGTTTGTTGGAATCGTAGAAATAACATTGTATTTCTATGGTTTGAATACTCTGTAAGGATACTGCTATACCAAGCTGATATACTACTCTGTAGTAGACCCACCACTCTTTAGTACGCTTCATCTGTACTGAATTTAGTTTTTTTTATGTTAAGTCCTTAGAGACAAGGATGTGACAAGGGGTTAAACTAAATTAACTGCAAACTATGCACATACGGAGTTATCTTAAACTGACACAGTGCCATTTTCTTCTTATTTAGTGTCAGATATAGCAAATGGACAAAATGCATGTTGTATTTTATTAACTGTCAAAAACAATACTGGAATACTATAAAGAGTTATTATGAAAAAATAATTAACTATATATTTTTCATTACAGGTCAAAGTTGAATGACATGATTGATGCCATTCCAAAAAGTAAAAAGAACAAACGCTGCCAGTTACACTCCTTAGACACACACAAACCTAAACCTTTGGGGTGAGTAATATGACCATTGTATCTGTTTTTTCTCATCAAACGGTTGTATCAGTTTCTTTCTCTAAACATTCAGGATGTTGGTGTTAAGAGACTTGAATAGTAGCTTTTCCCAGCAGGCAGGGCCAGGGTGTTTTAAGTTGTCTTCTATCAAACCGTAGTGAAGTGGGCACAAAGAGAGTGGCAGGTTTTAAGAATCACACTAGAAGACGACATATGCAGCACATAGACACAAGACAGAAAAGACAGAGTTAAACTCTTTCTCCAGCCTTCAGAAGCCCTCTTTTTTAGACCAGTCATCGCTGTTTACCATTTGATGTTTTGTTTCTATTTTTCCCTGGATATTTGATGTATACAAACATAAGCCTTAGTTTCGAAAAATGGTGAGCGCTTTGACTGACAAATGCAAAATATTGGACAGAGCATGAGCCAGCTATCTCTTCCAAGAGTTGTTAGAGACCAAAACCAGACATAAAAAGAGTGAATATTAGACCAGGTAGTCAGAAACACAACTCTTAATGAAAACTAATGTTGCTGCATTTTTGCTGCATGTATAAATACTGTAGTTTATTATCAAACAATTTTATTTTTCAGCTTAAAAGGTATGCCAGTGTTGTGTGTACAGATTATTTCCGCTACCCCCAAGTTGACAAAAAAACTGTAGTTGCAGGTTAAAGAGATGATGACTGTGCATTGTGATGGCCTAGCTATAATGGTTGTATGTTTGCTTACAGTGGAAGCTGGATGGATGTGTGGGAGCTGATGTCTCAGGAGTGCAGGGATGAGGTGGTCCTCATTGATAATGCTTGTCTCTTAGAGACACTGGAGACATACTTGCGTAAACACAGGTAATGTGTGACTATTTTCTCCCCTCTTAAACGCTGTGTCAGAGCTTTAGAAAGAACTCGATAACTGCGTAGTACTGTACTTTCTTTTCATCAGGTTTTGCACTGACTGTAAGAATAAAGTGCTGAGGGCATACAACATCCTGGTGGGGGAGTTGGACTGCAGTAAAGAGAAGGGGTATTGTGCTGCCTTGTATGAGGGACTATGCTGTTGCCCCCACGAACGCCACATCCATGTGTGCTGTGAGACTGACTTCATTGCTCATCTCCTCGGCCGGGCAGAGCCTGAGTTTGCAGGAGGCTATGAGTAAGTAAAGGTTTAAACAATGAATACCACAGAGCTATCTTTTACTATTGATGAAGTCTGTTTCCTTTTCAAAGTATTTTTCTATCATTTCATGTTCCTTTTCATTGTATTTATACATTCAGTTGATGATTCTGTTTTTTTTGAAGACGCAGAGAGCGACATGCCAAGACCATTGACATTGCACAAGAAGAAGTCCTGACCTGTCTGGGTATTCACCTGTATGAGCGGCTGCACAGGATCTGGCAGAAGCTACGGGCAGAGGAGCAGACCTGGCAGATACTGTTCCATTTGGGAATTGATGCACTACGCAAAAGTTTTGAGGTACACATCTTCTAAGCCATTGTGTGTGTGTGTGGTATAATTCCAGATGTATTTATCAGATGATAAATTGCTCTGGGATAATGTATTTATTACGATGCCCCTAGATGGCCGTGGAGAAAATGCAGGGCATCAGTCGGCTAGAGCAGTTTGTTGAGGAGCTGTCTGAGGAGGAGAGGGCCAAAGAGCTGAAGCAGGAGAAAAAGAGGCAAAAGCGCAAAAATCGTCGCAAAAACAAGTGTGGCTTTGACGTATCTGAACAGGAGGGAGAGGACAAGGAGAAAAATCTGGATGAGGTAATCTTCCATCAACCGTGAAGGACATGAAGCTCTCCTTGCACATCATTGAAGACATCTGTGTTCATCTGCTGCTACACATTGTTGATATAAGTCTGTCCCATTTGGTGTGTTGCAGGGTTCTGAGTCTGTGGAGGGCACTTGCAAGGTATGTGGTAGCCATGATGAGGAGGAGGAGGAGGAGGAGGCCAGATGTGTTCAGAGCGTCGTCACCAATGGAGGCCCTTCCTGTAGCTGCCGAGACAACATGAAACAGGGTAAAAATGCACACAGGCTTACCAGGCTGTCAAGTTTGAACCAAATTAGACCTACATGTACATTGTTTGAATTAAGGTAATGTGGCATTGTGTGCTCTGATACATTTTGCATGCAGTTAACACACTAGTCATAATTAAGTTTTAATAAAAACTCAACTCCTGGCTTTGCTCCTGGTGTTCTTCACCACTGTTTTGGAAGAAGGAAATAACAGGCGAACCAGTCAGACGAGGTTTTCCAGTTGATGTCGCTCCACTTGTTTCAGGTGCCTCGGCTGCAAACAGCCTTATCTTTGTTGGTAGTTTTGCCATCTATAGCGTAGAGCCCAAACTAGTTCACACACAGATTCACAGATCCTTCAGGGATCAGCACAGCTTTGCTTGCTAGTGCCCTCCATTTTTATTCATTAGCTTGGTTTACTATACTGAAAGGTCTAGAGGACATTCAATAGGTTAAGCTGATAGTGTCTTTTATGAATATGCCCTCTGCTGGACCACAAGGCAAACTACTTTAAACATTCTGTTGCACTAATGCCTCTTTCACACCACGTACCAGGGTTAGGCTAGGGTTGTCTGATCAGGGTTCAACCCTCCTTTTGGAAATTCAAACCAAGCCAGTCTACATGGGTATATCCCTGGTCGTGACAATTCAGAGATCACCTGGGTCAACCCGGGAGCAAGGCATAACAATTACCTCAAGTGCTAGAAATGGGCAGGGCTTTCACGTCGTATTCAGTGAACAGCTAACATCACATACTCTAGTCCAGCTGTACACCAGCAGAACTAATGTTTTGTAGCTACTTGAATCTGTCATTGTACAGTATGGAGAGAAATAAAGCTTACTTTATGATTGTTTCGCAGTGATTACGTTCTAAAGCACAAATAAATAACGAGAGGGGAGAACATTTCTCTTTGTTTGATTTCATTAAAAGTAAAGTTGGGCTTTGCTGTTGGCTTCATGACTCATTTTTAAAAAAGAGAGAGATTCGTGCTCCCCAGCAGCCGTACTGAACTGCAGTCTGCAGCGGGTGTCTCGTGCCAGAGAGAGGGAGTAAGAGCGGCGGTGCAGAGTGAATTAAACACAACTTATTTTCATACAATTACGTTCTAATGCTGCGGTTCTGCCGCTCTGCAAAAGGCAGACTAGTGAACATCCAGGCACTCACTGTCAGCTGGCTGTTCGGAAATTAATTGAACCGCGCCGCTCAGCTGTTGTTGAATCTGCCTGTTATAATCCTAGTTTTATACGGTCTGTGGTGAAAACTCAGCGTAAAGCACAGTGAGACAACATTTGTGTTTTATCAAAGTGTGCGGCGAACATAGGCGGCGACCTGTGACGACTGCCCCACTGTCATTTCCAACCAATCGCATAATTTGTCCCACCCCGGCTGTTAGCGACCCAGGTCGTGCGCAATTCACATTGAAATTGACCCTAGTCCTACCCTGATCAAACCTACCTGGCTTGAGATGCCGAGTAGATCGAGGAGGGTTACCCAATTCAAACACACAGTCGACCTGGGTATAACCCTTATTGAGCCCTGGTGTGAAAGGGGTATTATAGACCGTATATTTGAAACACTGTGAATCACCACAAACCATTAAACCTGTGTTCATACATGTTTTTCCACGTGTTTCTCCAGATTTGTCTCCTCACAGCAATGGTAGTGACTGCGGCTACTCCTCAAGTATGGAGGGCAGTGAGACAGGATCGCGGGAAGGTTCTGATATTGCCTGCTCTGAGGGAATATGCAACCATGACGATGCAGGTCTGGTTTGAGCAGCTCTATGATGCTGATGATATACAACAGCAACCATTTCAAGGTCTTTTTTTTTTTTTTTTTTTTTTTTTTCCTCACAGTTTGTCTTTTGTTCTTTGCTCCTTCTGCAGGAGATGACTCAAATGCCCATCGCTGTGCTGAAGACAAGGAGGAGGATGGAATAGACAGTTGTGTGGACTGCTGGCCACACTCTGTGGAAAACACTCAATGCAAGAGTAAAAAGAAGAAAAGGAAGGGCAAGGGTTTATGCAATGATCAGGTGAGAGAACAGATTGTAGAATTCACATGCTCTGTGCAGAATGTTTAACACTGTTAATTTTTGCTTTAATTATTAATCATCGCTGTGTGTTATTTTTTTACAGTCATCAGCATCATCGCACACCTGCCGAACCAAAGAAATCTTTTCCTCCTTATGTGGCGATACATTTGCCAGGATTGCACTACAGTTACCATGGACAGTAAATCATAATAACCTCCACCTTGAAGCGAGGCCGCCAGAGGCAAACACAAGTCTCATGGAACTTCTGGTCAGTAGAATCTTTGTCACAGGAGACGATTTGACTCGTTATAGTAGGACAACACAGTTGTAACTGATAACATATATAATAGCTCTGTAATGCTACTGAGCCATTATGCACGATGGCAAGGCCCTGGAATTGATAAACCCAAGTATAAATGTCTGCTGTATGAAAGGTCTATACATTTTCTTTTTTTTTTTTAATGGCTTGTATTCTTTATATTTAATTACATTTCACCTTTTCCTTATAAGAATGAATTAATACACTGGTTTGATTCTGGCTCTTATGTGACCTCCTGCACTCCGTTCGTGTTCTTAATACAGGATGACTCAGAAGTGATTTCAGATGAAGAGAATTATCTGACACAGGATGAAATCCAGGCCTTTTTGGAAAGAAACCAGTCCTTCTACAACAACCGCCACCAGTACCGACAGCTCCTGAAAGAGAAGTTCACCAACTACTGCCGCACCACTGAGCGGAGTAAGCCAGTCTGTGGAAAGTGGTTTACCACCACCAGTGTCAACTAACTGCACTAATGGTATCTTCCCTGGGAAAAAACACTCGTTACCACTGCTGCAACATCTTTAGGAAAGATAAAATTCGGAAGTACATTTGATGTCTTATTCAGTCTTTTCATCTTTAAAGTAAATTTGATTCTTACTTTCTGTTGATCATCACTCTCTTTCACACTTACACCAACACACTTTTCTATCTCATTTTTTGGCCACTTTCTCAGCCGTAAGTGTTCTCTTTGACCAAGTCTAGCTATTTGTTGTTGGTCTTCTGTAGGGTTGTTGGGTAAGAGCACAGTGGAATCAGTAATCAAGCTTTGCAAGCTGTGTCATTAGGAACATCTTAGTAGTCTTATTTTATGTTTGTCCTTTTTTTTTTTTTTTTTTTTTTTTTTTTTTTGTCGTTGTTGTTTCTCGTTGGTGACACTTCGGTGTAGTGGTAAAGGTTGTACCATTTAAATGTGTACAGAAATTCTAAATATAAAGATTTTACAGAGAATAAACATCCATTTGTAACAAGGATCTGGGTGTGATGTTAAGGGCGCACTGTGCAAAATTTACTAAATAAAGAATATTTATTAATATGCATTACAAATTTGTTTTTTTTCTTGACCTTACAGGTTCATGTACATTTTCGTCTTAGATGGATAAATACTAGTTATTCTGTGAGCCAATTTGTCCTGGTCTTTACTGTTTAACACTACAAACACAGGGCTAGTAGGACTGGTAGTAAGCCTAGTCCTAAATTTAGAACATTGTGCAATGAATATATTCATTGAATTTTCACAGTCTGGGATCAGTTTTAGTCCTTGCAAAAGGAAACTGGACATTTGGGGTAAACTTTCAGTTAGTAATGTAGTAATGATATTAAGCTAACTGCTGGAGCTTCATAATTTCTGGAGTCAAATGTAGGCTTCATATAACTGATTGAAGTTATGAGGAAAATAGGTCAGGGTATCATTGGATATTCCGTAATTAATTAATTTATTCATCGTTGATCATTTAAATAGCTATAATCCTTTGTGTAGTTTCCTTTAAAATGTAAGTGAATGGTTTGCAAGTATAAATATATTATTGCTACCTTCATATCGGAAATGTCATTGTTCTCAGATAAACTAACTATTCTTTCTTTGCCAGACCTACTGCACTGTAGGAATTTAATTAAACTATATATATATATATATATATATATATATATATATATATATATATATATATATATATATCTGCTACAGTGAAATATATGATATACTATTAACCCTTGTGTTGTCTTCGTTTCAACCTTGAAAAAAACACTTTTTTTTCTGACATTTGTGACGCCTTTTTTCACAATTTGTTTTTGCTTTTTCCAACGTTTTACATTTTAAAATTTTTCTTCTACACATTTTCAGCGCTTATTTCTACGTCCAATATTTTCTGATAGAAAACAAAAATTTAAAACGGGCCAATGTGACCCGAAGTCAACACAAGGGTTAAGTCAGTGTGGAAATGTCATCGGTATATGTTTGTTTCAATCCTAAATTGTCACGTGTCATTGTTATGAAGAAATATTTTTAAAATATTAGTGGTATTGGAGCGCACTATAGTAAGGAGTATCTCAGTGAGTTTTGATTCCTAATATGAAATGAAAACATCAAACTACTTAATTTACTGCTGTTATTTTGGAACATTTCCTGACCAAAAGCTTTTGATTACGGGGAATACGTGGAGGTTTCACGTCAAACACTTATTGTGTTATTTTAGTTTTTTCCAGTAGGCGGAGGTAGATAACCAACATACGGAGAGCACTCCAGGCACCAGGGTTAAAAAAAGAAAGTGGGAGGTGATGTGAACCAAACATTTACTCACGACAGGGCTCTTCATATTTCATCCAGCTGAGCGCATGGATTCGGGCTCAGGCACACTGCCCGCAACTGTCCTGGATGCTGCACAGACTGAATCAGGAGGCTGTCCCTCAATCTGAACATAATTATCGTACATATTACTGATAGCTGCAACTGTGACAGCTTTAACTAAGCAGACAGAGGAACAGTGCAGGAGCTGTTGTTTCGTGTACAGTACCGGTGTAGACAGTACGGTGGAGATGGAGCGGTGGAAAGGCAGAGTGGCCCTGGTGACCGGAGCCTCGGTGGGGATTGGAGCGGCTGTAGCCCGGGCACTGGTCCAGCAAGGCATGAGGGTTGTCGGCTGTGCCAGGAGTGTCGACAAAATAGAGGTGGGCATTTAATTTATTATCATTAACAGTTGGGAAGTAGTCTGCCTGACTCGTATGTGAAGCTAGCTCTGTGATAGCAACAACAAACTAGCTAACTACCGTTAACTGTTAGCTAACATTAGCTTTACAACTTCAGCTAGAAACCTTTAGCCCCAACGTTACAGCTAACGGTATGTGTACATACACAGGATTTGTACATTTGTTATATTTAGGTAACGCAGCCGTTTTTGCTTTGTTTGTTGAAATTAATAAGTCTGGTATGATGTTGTGTCAACGTTATGCAACGTTAAACAATTTAATTAAAGAAAGAGTACCCCATTTAACCTAATAATTAAACAATTGATAATATATTTGACCAATATTAAATCCAAAATGATAGACTAACTTTATAGGAATTGTGGCTTAATAATAGGTATAAACCAGACCAATATCCTGACTAGCTTTTGTTACTGATGTCCCATATTAAATTACAGGGATATTATTGTACCCTGGATTTCCACATGATACAGGACCACCCACCAAATGAGGCAAATGTGATGCTCCTACACCAGCATCACTCTAGCTACATATCCCACTACACCCCTAACCTGTAATTATCTCTATTATTAACCCTTTCTTCTGGTTGACCTTCTCCAGTAAAGTCAGAGGACAGGGTCAGCAGCAACAGGCCAGCATTTACAGAGCTGTCAGGGATTCAGTATGTCTTGCCACATGACACTTCAGCGATGGAGATACCTGCTAACAACATTATGTGGGTCAGTAGCCTGTGGTACACCCTGCCATCCTTCATCTAGGCCTACTGCCAGTGTTACAGTAACAAACTGTCTGGTTTGGTACAGTCAAATTACCTCACCATCCTTTCCAAAGAGGTGCCAGTGGATGCCAATGGGTCTTTCAGGAGTGTCAGTGTGTACCCATTCTTTTGGGACAGTGTAAATAAAGTGTTGTCTAGATGTGTATAAGAATGTCTTTCCGGGTCATAGGTTTCAGGCTATCTATTGATTCCCAACCCATTAAAATGACTCAAATTTCTACCTTATGTAACCATTGTTATATTTTTGAAAATCAACTTACAACCACCAAAGCCATATAAATCTCAGTTTACAAACCGTTGTATATACATTTTTATTTCATTTTTTCCACCTACACTTTGTAGAGCAATATTAATTTCTAATGTGGTTTGGAACAAACATCCGATACACATCACATTTTGAGGTCATTGCTCAGTTAGCTGTATAATGGAGAGCTTAAATCACACCCACTATGATAATACAGACAAGTCCTGTCATTATTTGAGTACTGTCTGCTCTAATCATGACTATGAAATTAATTAGTGCCTGTGGTGATTATGTTTGAACTGCATGTGAATTTGTCTTCTGCATATTGAACCAGTGAATGTATGGCTGTAATTAAGGAAAGAGAGAATTCCCACACACTGTCCTTATACTTGCAGTAAACTTTATTAATATTTAATTATTAACGTTTATTGCAAGGCAATAAAGTCAGTGTGCTGAATTCTCTCTTCTCTTGCCTGTGGACATTTCCTCCTACGCATGGCTGTAATTAAAAAATAATAATACATTTTTGAAGTATCGACTGGAAGACAAAGGCCACCTCTAGGGCAGGTGTTGGTGACCCCACCCCACCCCACTAACTCTTGCCTAATCAAAAGCAATAAGGCTCTGCACCTTGCTTATCTTGTCAATAATTAGGCCTCACCCCACACTTGTCCCAGCTGCCAGCACTGGGCTGCAGAAGGCTTACAGACACCTTTTAGACTGTGATTTCTTAAAGCAGAGTACTGTAGCTTGGCCTGTGGTTGTTAACAACACTGTCACATTTGAATGCTTTGGTGTTTTTACTGTAAAATGTCACCTAAGTACATCCACGTGTGTATGCACTACTGTGAATAATACATCACAGGTCATGAAAATTCTTACTTTTTCTTGCATCAAACTTGATGATGCCATACAGTACTGTGGCTGTTCTACCCATTTATGCTGCTGCACTGTTTACAGTTTGCAATAACATAGTTTGGCAAGACCAACATCAGTTTCAGGAACTCTGCTGATGATGGTGTCGTGAAAGCATGATTTACAAGCAGGCATGTACGTCGATTTAAAGTTATTTTCTTTCTGGAGTAAAAAAAAAAAAGTTCCATATTTCAATTAGGTCGTATTTACATGCAAGCATTTTCCCCACCTTGACCACACACACACACACACCCATGCCCATACATGCATACAGTGAGTGTGATTTGCGCAATAGATATCCTTCTCCATTCATACTTTGGTCACATGGCCCTTCCTGTCAATAGTTAACGGCAGCAGGTTGGTTTAGCCCCCTTCTATAACTTGTGGAAGACGAAAACAAGGTCACAACATTTAAAATCTTTATAGTACTTTTACATAATACAAATGTCAGTCAGCATTAAAGAGCTGACTATATCACAGCCAGAGCATTCTTAAAGAGGACATATCATGAAAAACTCACTTTCCAGTGCTTGTGCACATATCTGGAGTGCTTGCCAACCCACAAACACAGTCAGTTTTTTTGTTTGCCAAGATCAGAAAACAGTGGATTCAACAAG
This sequence comes from Zingel zingel, assembly GCA_023566125.1. NCBI lineage: Eukaryota > Metazoa > Chordata > Actinopteri > Perciformes > Percidae > Zingel > Zingel zingel. The sequence continues at coordinate 19,404,016 of CM042328.1, forward strand.
CCATTTAGATTTGGTTTCCCTTCCTATATCACATGCAGGATAATTGGAATATACAGCACCCCTATCTGAGTATCTCCCACATGGATGTATTGTAACACCTGAATACAACGTTCATGGCGGAGCCCCGTTCATATGAGAGTTGCTCAGTGGCGCGTCCGCCAAAAAAGTTCCTAAGCTTCCGGGTTTACTTCCGGCCACAGTAGTGTTTCTCCCGCTGGCCCCGCCGGCGAGTTCCCGCTCGGCCCAGAGACTTAACATTGTGATGACATCACAGGTTTTTAAATTGCTTTTCTCGGCTCGAGGGAAGTCCGTGGATTAACAATTCAGAATAGAAAGAGTCATAACCGATCTTGTTTACAGTTCGAGGTATCCTGCCAGCAGCTTTACAGACTCTTTTTTTTTTTTTTTTTTTTTTTTTTTTTTTTCCAATGGTGGCCTATGGGAAAATCTTTTCTGGGTCGCAGGGGAATTTCCCGTTGCAGTGGCCACTGGACAAAATCAGCGGAAAGGCTGAGCACTGTTCATGGTGGCCTGATCTCCACCCACGGCTTGAGCACCACCTTTGCTGCCATATTTTTCTCGCGAGCCAATCGGAGCAGACTGGGCTTTTCAGGAGGGGGGGCTTAAAGAGACAGGCACTAAAACGGAGCGTTTCAGACAGTATAAGACAATGTTTTTTTTTTAACATTAAAGCATGTAAACATGTTCTAGTAGAAACCCAAAATACAGGTATGAACCTGAAAATGAGCATGATTATGTCTTGTTTAACTTTTCTTTATTATGGATTATGATGTATGAAACCCAAGCTCAGCCTCAACTAACTAAACATTTGGCCAAACCAGAGATTAATATCAGGTTGTGTAGAGTGACAGGTTTCCATCTCTCTCATTCTGTAACAGATTTCATCAAATGTACAAGACCTTAGAGAGTTGTCTGTGTGAGTTGAGGGACAAAGCCAGTATTGTAATCTCTGCAGTGTAAACTGGGTTCTTGCTGTAGTTGTACCAAACCTGGCATGCTGCTAAGTGTCTATCACTAAGTAATTGTTCTTGACTTCCCTTTTGGTGTTTATTTCTTTACTTGGGGAAGTAAACCTTTTACGGTCAGTATTGATTGACCAACAGCAATATTCACACTTATAGTAGACCAGATAAAACGATAACGAAAGGAAGACATCTACTCAAATTTGATAGATTTCTGTTTAAACAAAACGTGGAGAATGTGGAGCGGAGAGTTGTGGCTGCTGTATTGTTTTGTTGTCTGTGAGACTATAGAGTTGGAAGTGGGGGAGAAGCGAGCTGAAAGGAGACGTGTGGTCACCATGGGCTCTGTGCAGGAATGGAGACAACAGGGACACATCCAAGGAGCAGCAGTACAGCTTTTCATTAACTCTTGTGAAACCCTTAAGGCCCAGTGGAAAAAGCTTTTATTTCGCTGTAAGAGAATTCTCTTCACACAATGTATTCTTTACAGTTATAAAAGGTTTAAAAGTGGCCTCTGCATAGGATAGTGCAGTCCAAAATGTTGCCATTGAAAGCCATATGTATGCACATTTTTATTACAACCAAGCACTAAAGAATTTAATTTCAGCAGTGAGATCACCATCAAACAGAGGAAGGGTTTATTATAACTGTATGCATGCTGTTTGTAAGAATTCTGCCACATTAGAAGGATTTTATTGAAATTATCTTTATTGGCTTTTTGCACAGGAGAGGAGGGAAGAAAAAAAAAAGGCGGGGGGAGAAGAGAGGGAGGGGGGGGGGGTGCAGGGCATAGATATACATTTCTATGCTGGTTCTGAAATTATTTTCTATATGTTCTAAAAAGGGCTGCCACACCTTTTTTAAATGTCTTATCTGAGCCACCAAGGGAGCATCTCATTCTTTCTAATTTAAGATGTGCAATAACATCGGTCACCCAGCGTCCAAATGACGGTGGGTTAGCTGATTTCCAGTGCAAAAGGATGAGTCGTCTAGCCAGCAGAGATGAAAAGGCTAGTACTACTGATTGAGCAGTTGTGAGTTCAGATCCCAAAGGTGCTATCCCAAAAATACCAATCATAGGATCAGGGTCCACATCTTAATTGAAAACCTGTATCAAAAATTGCAGACCAAAATGGACGGAGCGTAGAGCAAGCACAGGACATATGATACAGCGTTCCTGGTTCCTGATGGCACATTAGAAGGATTTTAAGTCTGAGCTCACATCTGAGTCTGACTCAGAAGAAGAGGGCATCCAGTTACTAGTGATTAGGTTTTTTTTTCTTCTTCTCAGTCCTCTAAAGCACTCCGGCCCACATAGCCCATATGTTGGGTTTGTTATGTGTACCTAGCCCAAGGTGATGCAGTAGTAAACACACAGTTATGGGAGTCTGGCTACACCACAGATACATTCTGGGATAGGAGTAAAAAAAAAGCGCTGTGGGTTGTTTGCATTTCTTTAAACATATCACAATTGTCTTGGGCAGCGCTGAGCTCAGGACGCAGCGGCGGTGGCTCTGCAAAATAGTCTTGGTAAGGAACTTGTTTTGGTGGAACATTTGCACCCCGAAAAAGAAAACGGCACATACAATATTAAATTAAGTTAATTGTTCACACAATCAACATGATATCATGACTTCGCGTAAACATACACGCCACTTTCTTAAGCCAAGTGGCGTGTTATCTGTACGCATTTTGAGCGCTGTATACATCTGACGGGTTGGGTTTAGGAAAAGGAGAAAGCTATTGTTGGGTTTAGGAAACGTGACACGCAGGTTGGGTTTAGGTAAAAAAAAGTACCAGTTGGGTTTAGGAAAAGGAGAAAGCTATTGTTGGGTTTAGGAAATGTGACTCGCAGCTTGGGTTTAGGAAAAAAGTACCAGTTGGGTTTAGGAAAAGAACAAAACGACGGTTGAGTTTAGGAAACGTGACACGCGGGACACGATCCCCGGTCTTCTGGGTGAAAGTCCTGTGTTTGACCCATCCACCACCCCGACCAACCTCCCTACGCAGACTTTCATACTACTCGCTACGGCGTAAATTCACACGCAATCGCAAGGTAATGTAAGTCAATGGAGGCCATACGGCGTTGATAAACACGCTAAAAAGCGAGTATGCGTCTTGATAACATGCCAAAATGGCATACGAATTGGCGTGTCATGCATATGCCACTTAATGAGATCAGTCTGACACAATACAGTAACGTGAGCTATTTAGCTGGATACATAGTTAAACGTAATTTGCTCTTACCAGTGTATTGCCGTGTGTAACGTTACTTTATCCGTAGCAGTCCCTGCCCGTCTGTCCCAAAACGTCCCAGTTAGAGAGTAAATGCCGTAAACATATTCTTTGTAAATCTTTACAATCATTCTCCGAAAGAACCAAGCAGGCCTGCCTTGTTGCACGATAAAAAAATTCTTCAAAACGTGGCATTTATAGCATGTGGCTTGCTAGCTCAATTTGTTGATGTTTGCCGTGGCGAAGGGATTTTGAGAACGGTAACACACAGAGAGCAGAAGGTGAGCGAAATGTACATGTTGATCCAGACAGAGGAAGTACGAACTTCAGTTGCTGATCACCACAACTCAAATAATCCCTCATTTAAAACACAAATATTAGATTTAAGATTTATATTCATTTGTTTTCGTTAACCACATTTGTTACGGAACTTCCATAATGCTGTTTGGAATTTAGATGACAGTGATTTTAAATGCATTTGCGAAACTTGATTTCACAAATGAAAGGTGTTGAGTTGTAAATGAAATCTAAATCTCACATAACCGGTTTGCTAATATGACTGTCATTATGTGCATGCCTACGCATTTTCAATGTAAGATGTCCATAAGTTGCACTTTAATGTTTTTGCATTATATGCAGGTCAGGGCGTGTCGAGGAGATTAGTGTCAGTGCTGCTGTTGCTCTGGGGGAGGAGAGGCAGAGGTTGGTATGGGGTGGGGTTTATCAAGTAATCGGTCAAATTCAATTGTCGCCTATACATTAAATGATTCCTGGAAAGTATAGTTTATACAGGCCGACAAGAACCATCAATACCTAATTCTTCATTCTTCTCTGGTCAGTGGTCAATGTCTGGTCAGCGTGTCTCTGAAAGATTCAGTGCTTTAATGGCATTCATTTAAAATGTGCTTTTTACACGCCAAATTACTTTTCTAAACTAACTAAGCTGCATGCAAGTAGTCACATTTGTTTTAACCCAGGCTAAATGTAGAAAGAACGTCTGCTTTAAGGTAATAAATCTATTTGTATTGTACATATATTTAAAACTGCTAAAGTAAAACTGACATTTCCTGGGTGCTTTGAGGCTCCCCACAATAGAGGCAACTGTCAAAATCCAAAGCTTTGGCTGCTGCATTTTTAGATCAGATAAATTTAGCAAACAGTTTGTGGGTTTTTAGTGCGAAACAGGCATACAGAGAGACTGTGTTAGCAAGAGATTGAGAAGAGATTCTGCATAAGGTATGTCCAAAGAAGACCATTTATGTTAAAGTATTGTGCTCAGCAATAAAGGAAAAACATGGAATAAGAAAACTCAAACCAGGACCACAAGTAATAGACAGATGATTTCTTTCCCCAAATCTGGAAATTCAGTGCTGATGGCCTTTTTGAGATATGAACATTTGAATACATTGCTTATATTCAGTTTCTGGTCTTTGCCTGTTTTAAGACTTTATCAAAGCTGACCAACACACGTGTTCCCCCTGTGGGCTTGTATCAAACAGACTCCTGATTGGCTGTCTGTTAATGCCGCTCTGCACAAAGCTGTAGCCTCTACACTAAAACACTACACTTAGAACTCAAAGCCCTTGGCAGGTGAGCCAAAAGGTTAATTTAAGACCTTGGCTGACCAACTTTGATTTGTTGCCCGTTCTGATGGAGGTAAAAGGTGCTCAGTCATGCTTCAAAAGCTGAGGTGACACAATAAAAGTAAATCAGTGTCTCTCTCTCTCTGTCTGCATATCTGACGCTGTCTCAACCACCTCCAGTAGGTTGTGTCTAGACAGCCCGTCCTGTTATTTCACAGTGAATAGATTTCACTCCCGAAAAGGATTTGAAGTGGGTCAGGTCAGACAGCTTTACTCTCTTTGTCTCATACCCTCTGCCTCACTTTGTGTTTCTATCCCTTTTAGTCTGTGTCCTGATTCTTCTTTTTATAGTTTCTTATTTGGTCTTTATGTTTTGTAATTTTAGTGATATGTGTGATGTGCACAATGGAGGGTTAGATGGTTGTTCAGTATCGTAAAACCCCATTTAGCCTATGAACATTAAATACAGTATGAATAGTCCAGTGATGTTCTAACATTGTGCTTTTTGCTGTATCACACTCCCAAGTGTGCAAACACGACTGACCTCAGTACTATTTTCACATTGAAATTAGTTAGAACCCTTACCATCTATTCCAAGTTGACAGGCGTACATGCATTCTGTGCAAGGCATTTGCATGCAAAAATTGATGGATTGTTAACCCCTCAAGAGAAGGTGGAATCTGATATTAAGACCTCAATTGTATTCATTTATTCTGACTGTTATATACAGTATATATAACCGCGACTTTGTCCGTAATTCACTAGCAAGTAAGTTTTCTCAGACCTGTATTACCACAATACGTAAAAACGCATCAGTTAAATTTCTTCTCATTGCTTATGTCAGGAGTGTTTTTAATGACATACTAAATCACTTGGGTCTCGACATTGCCAGACCTATCTCCACAGCGTTGCGGAGTAAGGTCTGGCTCTACCACACATACATTCCAGGATTGGAGAAAAGAACTCTCTGGGTTGTTTGCATTTCTTTAAACCAATCACAATCGTCTTAGGCGGCGCTAAGCTCCGGACGCAGAGACGGTGGCTCTGCAAAATGGCCTCGGGAAGGAACTGGTTTTGTTGGAACATTTGCACCATGCAAAAAAAACGCCACATACAATATTAAACAAAGTTAACTGTTCACACAATACAGTAATGTGAGCTATTTAAATGAGCTAGATACATGGTTAAATGTAATACCAGTGTATTGCAGTGTGTAACGCTACTTCGGCCATAGCGATCCTGCCACAATCAGTCCCGATACGTCCCAGTTAGATAGTAAATGCTGTAACGTTAAACATTCTTTGTACATCTTTACAATCATTCCCCCTAAGAACCAAGCAAGCCTGTCTTGTTGCACAATCCACATTTTTCTTCAAAACTTGCCATTTTCAGTGTGTAGCTTGCTTGCTGAAAGGTTGTTGTTTCCCAAAGCGAACAGAATTTAAGACCGGCATCGGCGGAGCATCTGGCAGTGCCGGATGTGAGCCAATTATCTTGGAAATGTGCTGTCGATGATCCAGACTGGATTGGTCTAGACAGCTCAGTGACCCCTATGAGCCATTTCCCATGCACCACTGCTGTGCTGTCCTCTCTGTGCTTGTCATCTTTCAAGGTGTAACGTTTACTGGCATTGACATTCCCTCCCCGGGCCTCCTGCTATGATAGGTGGGGGAGGCTTCCTGTCCTGTCCTGTGCTGTTGAAGACTTGCTGGAAAGCTCTTTTACTTTTGTACAGTCTATGAGATTGTGTGTATGAGGAGGCCTGATGTGCAAGGGAGGAAGACATCACGTAAACACTAAGTGCATCTGCAGAAGCAGGCCAGCACTGGTTATTGTATGTATATTTTTGTGGCAGAGAAAGCGGAGTGCGAAAGAAGGAAACCTGCACGGTGAAAGCATTTTATAAATCTACAACACAGAGGCAACTTGAGTTCGCCAAGTTCAGTATTTCCAAAAATGGGGGGGTAAATGGGGTTACTGGGGGTGTGGTGATGAGAAAGAATGCACATTGGATTGTTTTGGCTTTGACAGCAGCGAAATTGGATTTGTTGCTGGGTGTTTGTTTGATTTTGGAAACATTTTATGGCTACTCTAAAAAGCTGAATATGCTGAATAGACCCAGCTGAGGTTGGCCCAGTTTGAAAGCTTTTCATTTTGGATGCATCAGTTCAACACAGTCTCCATGAGACTCTCCTATGTCTGTTTTTGTTGTCTACTCTGGGCTCAAGTTATCATAAACTTAGCATGCATAATGACTTGGCTCATAGCTAGAACCAGCAATGGCTTGTGATGAGAGAGAAAAGTAGTTGTACCGATGGCCGGCATCAGGTGCAGGAATAACTCCTCACATGAGATAGAGGAGACACATGATGCATGCTGGTTCACTAGAGGAAGGCTTCACCCCTCAGCATGTTTCAACTACAAACAAGAGCACTGGAGAGACATTTTGTATCATATGATGCCCTTGTGAATATGTGACGAAAGACTGCTCTCGCTCTCTCTCTCTCTCTCTCTCTCTCTTTGTAGTTAATCCAGTATTGAAGTATCGCTGACAGAAATGCCATCCTCGTACTGTTTTAATGTGTTATTTGAAATAAAGATGTGATGCTGCCTCTTCCTGATTTGTATCACTTTGTTTGGGAAAATAAAATGCCACCACACTGGTTGCACCTGTCTGTTTACACCTGGCTGCTGGCTCTGTCTACCCAGTCTATCAAGGTTATAAAAGCTTTTTTCATTTGGGCCACATACTCCGTTGTCATGTTGTTTTTATTGCAGATTACAAGTACATGACAACTGAGTAGGTATTTACTCATCAACAGGCACCATGTTTAGTAGAGCTGGGTATCGGCAATGATTTCCCGAGTCGATTTAATTCCGATTCACTAGGTCCCGATTCGATTACATTTCCGATTCAACATCAGTTAGGTTAGTGAAATTTCTGTTAACAATAACACTTTTGCTTGGATATAAAAGAGATTCTCAGAGAAATGATGCTGTAAATTGTACAAGCAAGGAGCAACCACCTATTTTTTTTATAATGCTCCAGGTTAATGTTTACATTAAGAATTAACCCCCCAAAAAGTTTTTACTTAACAGGACTAACATGTCAGTCATTGACAAACTACAGCAGTCATCAACACAGTATAGCCCATACAAAGATCGATTTATTAATTAATATCAGATTACTTAATTGGAGAATCATTTATTTTAATCCAGCCCTAGTGTTTAGGTTTAAAGTTATTTACGTTTACCTCCTTGATTGGAGGAAGTCTGTTAATGAGTGTAGTTATTAATAAAGAGTATTTTTCTTATCTGTTTGTCTGTTTGTCTTGAAGTGCTGTAAAACTGCCCTTTCCGACCTTTAGACCTTTTGGTTTGTGAAGAAGAAATAAATCACTCAACCATCCTCTCTAGCCTGCAGCAATGCTATTATACAGCCTATTTTAGTTAGTTTGTACTAGTTCAGATGGATAATGAGCAAGGGCTTAGCAGAATAAAGTGTCTCAACTAGATGTGTTCTTTAGAGACCAGTAGATATGGGCGATTTCAATAGTGTGTTGGAGCTTGTTTCAAATGAGGAATACCACGTGACTGATAACGCCCGAAGCTTAAAACGTCACTGGTGCTTCGGAGAGCGCTTTCTGCTAAACTGTTACTATGCTAAAATAATTGAGAAATATGGAGATGTACGCTAAATACTAGGGCTGTCAAACGATTAATTATTTTAATCGCGATTAATTGCCAAATTTATATAGTTAATCACAATTAATTGCATGTTTTATCCCATGAATACAATTCTATTTTGCATTTCAGAACTGTTTTTAAGTACATATTAACAGTGGAAAGCCATTCTTACCAGTGTATCTTAATTGGGAATCAAATGAATGCAAAGAAAGTTACATCATGAATTTGACTTTAAGATTTGTAATTGTTTATTATTTATTTACTGTAAACAAAAGAAAAATGTTTCAGAATGCAAAACAATTCCTACAAGTACCTAACCTAACTGAGATGTAACACTAACACTTTGCTTATACAGTACAAACAAAATGGTCCAAAAACCGGATGCCACAGCAGGACATTTGTAACCTTTATGCTTTTCTAATAAGAAATGTAACAATTCTCCTGGACAGAAAAGGGGGTGGACAATGTCCCAAATGACAAAAACAGTCAAAAAAAAACAATACAAACAACACAGTCCTAAAACCGTATGCTGATATACATAGTCAAGACAGTGTGCAGTGACTTCTAAATAATTTTGATTACTCACTGACGTCCAGTGATCACCGGTTAATGAGACAACGTTTGCAGCAGTTCCAGTTGGGCTGCTTTCTTCGTGTCATACAGGCTGTGTATGCGTGAAACTACTGTCCCCCTCGACAACTTTTTAAAGGTAAACTTTCCATTCACAGTCTTATTGGCATCCATTTCGGCGTCTCGCGCTCGCCATCCACTTAAAACGTAACATTAGCCTTCTACTCTTTGGCCGGCTCACAAGCCCAAACAAGTGTGTGCGGCGTGCCTGTTGTTTTTTTTTCCGGTCCAGCTAGATCCGGTGTGGTGTTGTAGTTTTTCTAACGCTACTAGTAGTGTTATTGCAACAGCATGTGAAAAAAACTACAAGGTTTGCAGAGGCCAAAAAGAATGTTAATCTCGCGATAAAATTGACACGGTTAAAATGGGTTTGCGTTAACGCCGTTAATAACGCGTTTAACTGACAGCACTACTAAATATATAATCATAAGTGTGACAACATTTCCACCTGATACGATAAGATAATGAAATGAATAGGCTAATGACGTGCCATGACAATGACATATGCGACTCATTTGTTGTTAGGTAAATATCAACCATGAAGTTAAAGCATGTGAGCCCACAGTGACACCGAGCCAATAAGGGGCATTAAGGTCATGTGTCAGCAAAAAGTGTAGGCTCTTTAGACATTGCATGAATTAATTTACTGTAAGATATTGCACAATACAATGTACATTTAATGAAGCACTTTTGATCGAAAGTATTACAGATTTAATAAAAACACACAGGGCATGTTGACCTTTTATTGCACACATATGAGACAAACTATTCAAATCAGATAGGTGTTGTAGTGCTTGGGCCCGTCTTGAAGGGCTGCTATATGTTTTGCAAACCACCAGATGTGTGGAAAATGTGGAAAAACGGGTTTTTGCCCCAAAGCTACGAATCTTCTTTTTTTGGCACAAATGGAAAGAAAGCCCCAAAGCTTGGTAAGGCTTCAGTCGCTCATCGCTAGAGACCAGAGAAAACAAAATCCGTAAACGAAAAATGAATTTCCCTTATTTATTTTGTGGGGTAGCAACTAGTGACATTTCATGGTATCTCTAAACAGTTTTGACTCTCTGGTTTGCGGCTTTAGGGCGTAGTGTTACTTACATTTCAGTGAGAACACTGATAGATAATCGCACTAAATTAGTCTTATGTGAAATTATCTATTGGGTGGATTCTCCCTTGAAGCGGTGCCTGCGTGAGTCATCCTGTGCTGCTGTTCTCCCCCACTTATAGAGTAAAATATACTGAAATCTAAATGCATTTTAATCAGCTTTAATGCGGCATGCTTCAGGTTTTTGTTTTCTCACTCTTCTTGTGTTTCACTTTCTGGCTGCCAACGCTCGCTCTACTCCTCCCTCTCTCTTCACTTTTTGTGATCACTGGACAACAGTCTCAGTAATGAGGATGAAAATGCGTTATGACAGGCAAAATAGTTTTGTGTGTCACAGGTACTTAAGAGATGGGACAGAAAGGATTATGAGGGAAGGGTTTTGTTGGCTGAATTATGGCTGCATAACATCTTTTAGATATTTTTTTTAACCGCCTACCAAGTCTTTTCAGAGAATAAGAAGAGGCACAGTGGCCAATAAAACAATCCATCTTTTGTCTGTGAGACCTCCCGAGTCAACCTGAGACAAATCAAATTTCTCAGCTCTCTCTGCTCATGGCTGCTGCCTTCTGTGCTATTGATCTGGCTCACCACTTAGAGCTTGTCTGCCTTTAGCGGGTTGGCATCTTTATTTTTATCTCTTTCCTTCTTCTGTAGCGAGTTGTTTTGCCGGTCCATTTACACCAGTTCCACGTGAGTGGGTGAATGATTGATGAACATAGTGTGGGACAATGCATTGTAGAGCTTATATAACAGCCCCCTGCAGGGGTTACTGGCCGTAAATGGGACTATGTAGACCTGTACATGAGAGTGCTCTGTGGGTGTATGTACACCCATTACTGTAACGTGGAAAGGCTTTATGACCTGTTTTAACATAATTTGTCTTTTGAATTGTAAGATTTGTTTTTATCATTCAGTGTTGGTCTTATCAAGACTGTCTAGGTAATAGCAAATAGTGATTTTATCTGAGTTACAGAGCTCTGTGTATGCATGTGCAGTCTTCCATAACCAAGAACCCAAGAACAAAACCATATACAAGTAACCGATAATGCCAGTGATATTAAAATAGGTTTGTACATGTAAAGCGTTTAGAATTTTGTAAATATTTTTTCAGAAAAACAAGATGGTGAATCAAATAAAGTACACCAAGTAGTTCAGAACATGAATGCTGCTTTGAGAGAACAATAATGACATAAAGTCATGTGTTTTTTACATTTTAGTTGATTGGATTCTGATGCTGCATTTGATTTGGGTGTATCCTGTATGTGCACCTCCAGTACACCTTGCCCTCAAACATACTTATCTTCAGTTCTATTTTGTGTTCCCCTAGGGCTCATTTAGCAGCACCGCTGTGTGTGTCTGCCATCGAGATATGTTTAGTGGTTTTCTCACCCACATTATCTAACCCTATCTTAAAAGGTGTGACACCAAACGTGCTTTACCTGCAGATATCCAGTTTCAGTTTGGATCGTGATGAATGAATTGTGTGTAGAGTGCATTTGCCGGCCATGTTGTTGCTGCATTTTAAGGCCTGGTTGCTTATTTGTCGGACAGCATGCTCTAGTGTCACTTTCTTTATTTAACCTTTTATTTAACCAGGAGTGTCCCATTGAGATTAGAGAATCCTTCTTTTTTTTCAAGGGAGACCTGGCAAAGGCAAGCAGCAGCATAAATAAAAACACAGTTACCGACAAAAAACAAAAGGAAAAAAAATGAAAAGGAACTAAAAATCAAGCATATTGAACTCACATTTTGAAAGGGAAATTTAGAAGAGTCAGTTTCATAGTCCGGTAAATTAGCTGTTGGCGTGGCCAGTATAAGGGTGGTTCTGGCCAAGGCAGTACAGCTGGTGCCAGAACTCACTCTCTCTCTCTCTCTCACACACACACACACACACACACACACACACACACACACACACACACACACACACACACACACACACACACACACACACACATGTAGAGATTCACAGCCTGAGACTTCCTGTAGTTGGACCAAGATCACAGCCTGTTTGCTCTGCTGCTCCCACTTAAATCTCAGTAACACACCTAATTCTCCCCCTCTAACAAAAGACCAGCGTAGCTTCCTCTTTATTTTAACCTCCTTTCTGAATAAAGAAGAGCCTCTCCACCAGTCTGTTTGCCTGCTCCAAGCTACATCCACACTTCTATGTTTGAGCCTGTCCCTCCAGGGACAGCTGAACAGACCAGCGATCACAGCTTCTGATTTAAAGTAATGGACAAAAGGGAATGGTTCACCTGTGTATAACACGGGCAAAAGAGCTGGTTTAGTCTTTTCAGATAAGACAAGTGTTTTCAGTGTTTTAGCATTTTGACAGCTTTATTCGGGTAATTCCTTCTCTCTGGATAATCCCCAGTTAAACAGCTTAGAGAAAGAGCAGGGAAATCTGCACACTCCAAATGTGAGATAGGATGCATTTACTCTATTACGGGTTTTGTTAGAAAAAAAGCCAAAATGATCCCTCAATCCAATTTCATCCTGATTATTAAAAGCAGGCTTCACATGTATACTTGGTTTCCTTTAGGAGCAGCTACCACAATCAGTGGATATACTATAGTACAATACTTGTGTCCAGATGTCAGACATTTAACAGCAAATCCCACAACGCAGTCCCATTGATCTGCACTACTACATATGATGATTACCTTTCATCACATGTAGTCGTGTCATATGCAACTTTCTGCTGCTGCTTTCTTCATAATCCATATTCTGGCTGTAAACTGTCACTGTCAAATTTCAGGTGCTGCCTCTTCTCTGGGATTAGTTTCACCACAAAAAAATGCTCGACATGAATATACAGTATATACTTACTGTCTTTACAACATGCTTTTCTCTGCCTGTAAAGCAAGGTTCAGTACTCAACAGCCATGCACAGAAGGGATGTTAAATGTGTTAAAGAAATAGTTGGAAAGTTTTGGGCTTTGTACAAGTCTATTAACTGTGTGCCTGGCTAGGAATGAAAAGACCAGCCCAACCCATCTGAGTGTGGAGGATATATTTATTCATAATTCAAATTGAAAGTCCAAAGAGAAAACGAAGCAAGATCAAATTAAAAATATTATTATGTTACTACGCTACTAGGAAAAATCATGCCATAATTAAATGTGAAATGTAAAAGCTTAAATGGAAATACTTAAATTAAAATCTCAAATAGAAAAAAAGAATTTTATTTAAGCCTTTCCCCTTTTATAATTTTCAATTTGACATTTTATCTTTTGAATTTTACATTTGACATTGACATTTTAAGATTCACCTTTTACATTTCGATTTAACATTAAGCTTTTCATTTAGAAGTGAATCAAAAAGTAAAAAGTAAATCTTAAAATGTCAAATGTAAAACGTAAAATTCAAAAGATAAAATGTCAAATAGAAAATTATAAAGGGGAAAGGCTTAAATAGAATTATTTCTTTTTTTTCTATTTGAGATTTTAATTTAAGTATTTACATTTCACATTTAATTATGGCATGATTTTTTCCTAGTAGCGTAGTAAAATAATACTATTTTTAATTTGATCTTGCTTCGTTTTCTCTTTGGACTTTCAATTTGAAATATGAATAAATATATCCTCCATATCTGAGATACTATTGCCCTGGTAGATATCGTCAATTATAATGTAATTACATGCCAAGTTGTTTCTACTTTTTTGGGGGGAGGGACTTCATAGGCATATGTACATACATCCTGACCTTTTTATGTTTAGCTAGCTTGAGTATTGGGGGGTTTATACTCATGGCCACACCCTCAATATGTCACATGCCTGCTCCAAATTTTGGTCTGTTACACACGTTGTGCAGAGGTTGGAGTGTCTGCCAGTGCTTTGATGGATACATCTGGAATAAGCCCTTGCTGTTTCTTTCTGTGGGACTGAGACCAAAACCAACATGTATTGCTGATTGTTGATATTGTTAGTGATTCCCAACCAGGGGAACAAATAAACAGATCAAATAGTTAACTAAAAGTAACAAATAAACAGTGGAAATAGTGAACTAAAATTTGTGAATCAACAGATAAAATAGTTAGCTCAAAGTAAAGAATAAACGGAGGAAATAGTGAACCGAAATTAGTGAATAAACAGATAAAATAGTTAGCTCAAAGTAAAGAATAAACAGGTGAAAGTTAGCTAAAAGTAATAAAAAGGTTGTAATATCCAGCTTCTGCCACAAGTGGTAGTAGTACATATGCAAACTTGAATTGTGTGGTAAAAATACTATAACAATATCCACTTGATTATAATAATTATTAGTGTTAAATGACCAGTTTATAATCTATTCATAAGAACATATTTGGAACATGACAGGTGGTGTCTATGATGGGCTACTTGAGCTCATCTCAGGGGGATGTGGGGGTCCATCAGACAAAAAGGGTTGGGAACCACTGATTGAGATCACTGAAAAAAACCACACGCTATCAGGTATCGAATAAGACCAACACACTAAAGTATGCCGTCACAAAATGTTGTTGCTCATCTTCTCCCCTTAACACCCACTCCTGTCTGACTGGCACCCAGAGCGAGACATAAGGTGACTGGTGCAGCTGTGCCTGGCAGGGGGATCTGTGTCACTTTGTATTTACCCCACAGTGGTGGACAGCCAGCTGACCTGGTTGGAGCGTAGCCGACTCAGCCTGCAGCAGGCTCTGCCTGCCCAGCTGTATCCCGAAAGGAAGAGGCATCCCATCAGTGCAAAGCTTGCATCTTTTCTTATACATCCACAATCCAGGGACATGATTTGGATTTTGGTAGAAATTGAATTTAAAATGAATCTGCTTTTTTATTATCAGGTAAAATACATGGAGTGGGTTTGTCTACCCTGGTGCTGTCAGGTTAGCTCTTGCCCTCAACTGATGCGGTGTTGATTTTATGGCTGCATGTTCTCACTGCTCTCTGTGTCTGAGGGGGTAGGGTGCATATCATGGCACCCTGTCTTAATTATGGTACTACAGGTTAATCATTTCTAGCTCTTAACCAGCAATGCCTCAGTTCTGATAATCAATTTATGGCAACTTAAAGTGTTTACATTTTTGTGTTTACTATCCTCTAACAAATCTGAATGTTTGTTAAATTGGGTCTGATTTGTGTTTTTCAGAAGCTGGCAGCAGAATGTCAGAGTGCAGGCTACAGTGGCACACTGATCCCTTACAAGTGTGACCTGTCCAACGAGGAGGAGATCCTGTCCATGTTTTCAGCAATCAAGACGCTGCACAAGGGCGTGGACGTATGCATCAACAATGCCGGGCTGGCCCACAATGAGCCCTTGCTCAGCGGAAAGACAGAGGGCTGGAGGAACATGATCGACGTGGGTGGATCACAGACACGCAAATATAAATGCTTATGCTGAAACAAGCGAGAGAGAAACGTTGTGCTTATTTAGAATTGGGATGGCTGGAATTATTCCCTCACGTTTATCCCCTTATTTAAATTATATGGATTTTATGGTTGTTCCACTCAAACAAAAAAAGCAGAAGGAGGAGATGAAATAGTTGCCCGGTGCAAGTGAAAGTCTTGTTTGTAGAGCTTGTGTTGTTGTATGGACACATGGGGTCTGCACACACACACACACACACACACACACACACACACACACACACACACACACACACCCCTTCCACTCACAGAGGCTGCTTCATTGGCTGTGAGGAGAAGCCCTGGCACAGTAGAGGCCCACTGATGAAAGCCAGCACTATTTCTCTTGTTTGGACCTTACATTCTGATTCATTGAGCTCTTGACCACTGAAGGCCCCCGCTCTAAAGTCTCTGTCTCCAGAGTCCTGCATTCGTAACGCTCGTCCATCTGTTGTCATGGCAGCCCACATGAATGTGTACAGCAGTGTATTTTTAGCCTGTGTTTAATCTGTATGCTGACCTTGTTTGGCCACTTCCCCCTATCTTGCCACTGTGTTGGCTTTAACCTGCCGTCTATCAGTGTAACTATGGGAACGGCTTAGAGGCTACAAGCTGGACAGGAACAGCAGGTTCAGCTGGTCCAGCACAGTGACCCTGTGAACATCAGTCAGAACAGATTCATCATATGGCATTTTAAATATTGCAAAATCACATTTAAGTTCTTCAAATTATATCAACTTTTTTTTCACACAGCAGTCTTATTTAAATGCAGTGCATATATACATGGAAACAACATTGATTGTTGTCTTCACTTCCCCTGCAGGTGAATGTCTTAGCCTTGTCTATCTGCACCCGTGAGGCGTACAAGTCAATGAAGGAGAGGAATGTGGACGATGGCCACATCATCAATATTAACAGGTAAGCTATACAGACAACCCTTTCATTCTAAGCACAATTGTATAGATTAATCTGAAAATACCTTTGTTTGTTCAAGGTGATTTTAATCTGCCAAGCATTAAGTAAAGCCCATTGTGAGCCCCACCTGGCCCCTGCTGGACCTGGAACAATGTGAAGAACTATTGGACTCATTGTAATCCTATTAATTGGTTCAACTGTTTATTTTTGGGAACTGTTCTGCGCCTGTAAAGCCCATTCAAACACTGTACATGATATTAAATCCAACAAATAAATGTGACTTGCTGTATAAGTGAGCAAGTAGAATCATTTAAAATAACACAAGTCGGAGAGTGTAAGATTAGTAATTTGATACCGTAATTTGGGTTTGAATCAAGGTTGAAGCTACTAAATGTGGTCACTAGCTCATACATCTCTCTCTCTCCTCCTCTACCTGTCACAGTATGGGTGGGCATCGAATGGTGCCTAGTGCTGATGAGCATTTCTACTGTGCCACTAAATACGCTGTGACTGCTTTGACTGAGGGGATACGGCAAGAACTTCGAGAAGCAAACACCCACATCAGAGCAACAGTAAGTTAGTTGTCATCGTCAGAGTGTGCAGGTTTTTCTTTGGCCTGTGCTATTGCTCGCATATCGGATCACATAAACGATCCCTACATACAATATGCCCTTACGCTTTCCCAATCTCATTCTAAAGTGTTGTGTCAGTGTACAGGCAGTACATTTCTAATGCATTTGCCCTTCACTGCAGTGTATATCTCCTGGAATAGTGGAGACTGAGTTTGCCTTCCGGCACCACAACAGTGATCCAGAGAAAGCAGCTGCAGTGTATGAAAGTATGAAGGTAAGAGTGTGCGTTTGACTGAGCGTCACAAGATGTATTTCACAAAGCGAAATGATCACAGTGCTGTTGCATCAATAATGCCTAATTTTCTCCACTTTTTAGTGTTTGAAAGCAGAAGACATAGCCAGTGCAGTCACATTTGTCCTCAGTGCCCCTCCTCATGTCCAGGTGCCTCTCTCAAGTTTTCATGCCATTAAATGTGTCAGCGTCGAGTGGTGGTTGGTTTCTTTGTTAATCTCCTTTGTATTTGTGTCATCAGATTGGAGATGTGCAGATGAGGCCAGTAGACCAGGTGTCATAGCAGTGAAACAGGAAGCTGCAGAAGGAGCAGACAGACAGCAGCCATGGTGACTCCTTTGCGACCTCTGTTGGGTAAGGGTTGGGGGGTGGGGGGTGGGAGGGGATAAAACAAATCAACTACAGCTGTGTTGGCTCTGCAAGGACGTGGTCAAAGAGGGCTGGAGCCTTAAGGAGGCTATGCGAGGAAATGAAGGGCGTGGACTTTGTGAACCACTATAAAAATACTACTGAATGCAGCCACCTGGTATTTGTTAATTGTTGAGCCCAGTCCTGAACTGAGCTGACACCAAAACTACAGTAGGAACAAATAACAAAGGAGAGAGTTGCTGCTGTGCTATGTGGTCATCTCCACGTCATCACTTCAGAGGGAAGAGTATGCCATTGATTGCACATGTTTTCTTTGTTTTGTTTTTGTAGGTCATATGACATATCTTTTTGAAATTGAATGGAAGGAGTAATTGCTGTTTGTAAGAATGACCTTTTCTTGTTTAATTTTTTTTTTATAACTATTTAAACTTTTGATTATAGATAGAAGTGGTCTCATACTCACTAACCATAGACAATGCTATGTCCTACCGACTGTAACTAACCATCAACAGTCTGTCCATCCTGACACCTTTACTTACCGTATGTTCTCACAAACACATTCAGTTACCCTTGTTTGGATCTATCCAGGTTTCAACCCAATTGTAGGAATCAGGAAAAGTACAGGGGCCCTTGTTTGTTAAACGCATGGGTTTCTACTATCCACCTTTTTGCCTGTGTAATTTCAGTCGTTCTGCACTTTTGGATTCATTTATGAGGAATTATAAGAAGGAAACACTGGCAACTTATATAGAAGAAACTAACTATGTGTACATACCCTAGAAATGTGTACCTTTTCAGTGGAAGTTTCTCCTTTAAATGAATAAATAAAAACAATTGCCCAGAAGTAAGAGTTATGGTCTTTGTTTGTATGTTCACCAGACGGACTGTTACAGTCAACCTGTCAGTGCAGAAATAAGACACAAGCTGTGGACTTTGTGACAGGTTTTTATTACACATTACATGACTTGCATGACCTGTGTACTCCTCTGTTTACCACCAGCATATATCATTTTTATCAGCAGTGCCCTGTTCCATTTGACCTAATAAATGAGTCAGCAACAATTAATTAGTCCACAGTGGTTTATATTTTAAAGGGAAGAGGTTCAACACAAAAGTTCCACTGTATGAACTGTAAATGTTAAATAGTGGCATTACTTTGACATTTTATTGGCTTAGATGTAAGTACTAAATCTGAGTACAGTACCTGACCTGAGATTTACCAACACTCATACTTGCATCAACAGACATGGCCAAAAGATGGCACCCTTAGCAAAGTAAAGTCCACAAATTAGGGGCCGGAAATGTGTGTGAATTCCTGAGTGCCACTCCTTTGTCATTTATGTCACAACAGAGGAAGTGTTTGCCTGGATATTTCAGATGTATGCAACCATAACAGATTCCAAACGCTGTCTTTCCATAACATCTTGTCACATTAAAATTCCGCAAAACTGTAAGACGTTTCTTAAAGCTACGACAACAAATTTAATTAGTTGGCTCACAAAAATGGCCATTTTAATATATCTGCATGGCAGATATGCAGCGACACATTTTCACAATTATGTAAATCATTTGTGTAGTATACTTCTGTTTGACTTACCAGAAGTTTGTTGAAGATTTAAAACTAATGCAAACAATAATTTGTGATTAACTTGAGCCGCCACTCTTGGTGGCTAGGATTGTGCAAAGCACAGAGGTATCACAGATTTGTCTGAATAGGAGGTTTTTCAGGTAGATGGATGTTGGAGCTGATGACAGCTATGCCTGGATATGCGTCATCTCCTCCCCTCTCATAATACGCCATTTTTGACATTCCATCCGAGGCGCATGGTGTGACAGACAACTTCAGTTTCTGTAGGAAAAATGTACCGATAATAATTAACATGACGAAGCAACATTTGCACGTGGGTACTACCTGCAATAGCTTGGGTGGGGTGAAAAAAAGGAAATGGTTAATGTGTGTCACCTGCATGAATGAGCCAGGTAGCACCCACAATGTATGAACTGCACCCAAAGGAATCCATATGATGGAGCCCATGGCAATGACCCAGCCGACCCCCTGAGCCCAGGGAGGGAAGACATAGTCCCCATAGCGGGCTGGTTTGAACTGGATGATGGAGAAAATCAGGATAACCTGCCGCAAGAAGAAACATGCAACATTTAGTTGTGACACTAGTAGATGGATCCCAGTTTGGCTTTAGGGGGAAAACTATGATTTCTAAATCATGTTGATGAAAAAAGCCTGTCGACTTACAGTGATCAGCACAGGAGCAACTATTAGCCAACACAGTCTGAAGAAAATGTTTGCTCTTTTTCCAGTCATCTCCTCTAGGTTGTCTGAAAGTCGATTTACTCCTGTGCATGGAAACTTCAGTAAACAGCCATGCTTATTTCATTTGCATGTTGACAGACATTTGCAGCATTTGGCAATAATAATGAAAGTTATATACATATAGCCTTAGAAGTGTTAAGATGTGTCTACTTTGGGAGTTAATTACATTAACTGGCCACTGAAAAAAGAGACAACTGAACACATTTGCTCACCATAACACCAACAGATGGCTATAACCTCAAAGACTGCCAGAAACATGATGGACACTATGGCAGTGTAATGGTCCATGAGCTGGAACACATAGATACCCACCTGAAAAGAGACACACTCTTTAGAATGGCAGGTAAGTGAGAATAATGATTTGACAATCTGGTTATACTTTGTCTAAAGTGCCTCCAGTAAATTACAGTCTATACCTGCATGACGCAAGGAATTCCTAGAAGGCACGCTGCACCACAAACTGCAAGAACAAACAGCTCCTTCCGCTTGAAAATTTTAATCAGATGTTGATAGAACTCATCCATGAGACTGGTCACCATCACTTCAACCATTGCAAACTGGCAAAAAAAAAGAAAGAAACAAATCCTGAGTCACTGTAGGTCTGTATGATTGCAGCAATCATCACTGAAGTTGTAATTCCCCATTAACTACCTCACTGTCCAGTCCAAGGCAAAGCAGCATGAAGAAGAACACCACAGCCCAGAGCTGAGCCACTGGCATGTTGGCAAAGGCTTGTGGGTAAAGAACAAAAACAAGTCCTGGACCTGGATACACAAACACACAATATGTCAGTGTATAGCAGTTCTGATTGGAATTTTTTTTTATGACCCTTCAAAGTAGTAAAACTGACGTAAAATTATGAAAATTGTCGTGAATATATGGAGAATGTATCAACATCTCTAGCACAACCTCTCAGTGAGACTTGATGGCAAAAATCAAAATGTATCCTTGTTAATAAAACTAGTGGGAAGTTCATTGCTAGACATGCATTTGAAAGAAGCATACTGATGGTGTGTATAAACACACCATTTGTTATATATATATATATATATATATATATATATATATATATATATATATATATATAAAAGGATACTGATTTATAACCCTACAAACCCTCAGAAAGGCAAAATATAGTTTTTATTAAAATCATTTATGAGTAATTACCCAGTCATACTCACAGTATTATTGGAAAAAAGGCAACAAACCAAAATTAAATCAAACTAATCCCCCTGGAGCTAAAGATATTAGTTTGTTTACTTTGTTTTCTTACCATCCACAGCCAGATCGCTGACAGGGATGCCCTGCAGATGAGACATGTATCCAAAAGCAGAGAAAATGACAAAACCTGCCAGGATGCTGGTGAGGGAGTTGATGATGGATATAGTAAGGGTGTCCCTGCCGGGGAAAGATGTTTATTTAATATCCCTTTCTTACTGCCCAGTGATCCTTAACAATAAGGAAAGGGGGGAAACTGAGTGGATGAGGATTTTGGCTTATTACTTCAAAACGTTGTTGTTAAAGGAGTTGTAGCTGGACATGGCCATCAAGGAGCCGAAACCAATCCCGATGGAGTTAAAGATCTGAGCTGCAGCATTCACCCACACCTGCAACACAGAGGGATGATCATCCAAAACCACTGATCACTGCCAGTACCAAGTTTCAATACCCATGCCAATATGATTACTAGTATAAATCTACTAATTAACTTCTCTCATATGTCAGACAGAAGCTATTTCCAGTTCCTCGTCTCCTCTGTTTCTTCCTTCTTACCTCCACTGAGAGCAGCTTGTCCCATTCCGGCACAATGAAGAAGGTTATTCCATCTAATGCTCCAGGAAGCTGCGCATTATTGATCAGCAGTGCTATCAGGATAACATACGGGAATAGAGCCGTAAAGTACACTACCTACAAACAGAGACAAACAATGGTTGTTATCCACTGTCTGCCTCCTTGTTTCTGTCTTAATTTCACTCTCTTTTCACACACCTTGCCTGTTGATTTCACCCCCTTAAAAATGCAAAAGTAAATGAGGATCCAAGCCAGAAAAAGAAGGAGTAAAAGCTCCCACCGGACAACTCCTGTTTCATCTACTCCACTAGTCTGCTCCAGCATCTTATATCTTCAAAGAAGCCAAAGAAGAGAGAAAGTTGTAATTCATACTATAAGACGATTACATTTTACATTTATTCTGACATTATTTCTTTAAAACTGAACACACTATAACCATTAGAAAAACACACGGTCCCACAGTTTGCAATTAGTTGGACAACTGGCAGGGAAGCACTTACATGTGGTGTCCCTCAGGGGTCCATTTTGGTGATTTTAATGTTTCTGATCCATACTGATTGTTCTGTCATCATCATCATCTGACCACCACTTCCACTGCGGTGGAAGTGTTGGTCAGTCGGTTGAATTGTACTTTGCATTAATACAAACCTGGTTGAGGTTTACACTGTAGAGATACCTACCAGTACCATACCTATTATAAACAGTTCATGTTCACATATTTAGATAAGAAATCTGTATTTCTTACATCTCATTTTCACATCTCTGCCTGCCCAACACTGCATGTGATATAAACTCACAAGTGAGATTTTAACAAATTGGTTTTCTTTACAAATAGCATTACAGCCTAACTGGGCCGCTAGCATTGTTTTCCTGTGGTTGGTATGGCAGGTCAGTGGTTAAAACTGATGCTTTACAGCAACAAAAATTGTATGTTCATATGGTTTCGTCCACAATCAAAGACTCAGTGGACTTTTAATCAAGTGTTCAGTAGAAATCTGATGTGTTTGTCTATCAAGAGTCACCCTGTAACTGCCGACCAAACAAGCTGTCCTCCCTGAATTTAGACGAATTAATAATTTCCCAAGCAATCACTGTGCAGTTCGGACATTCACTGTAATTCAGTAAAATCAGTTGCATGTGTGGCACATCCTGACTCCCAACTAATGTTTAACCAAAACGTACAATGCATTCCCACATGTATCCACTAACTAAATAAGTTAATGAGTAAACCAAAATGTGATGTTTCGCTCCACTGTCTAAACAGAAAGATATCCACAATGAAAAATATAGCTTCTTTTTGAAATCTTAAGCATAATATCACTGCATATTGAAAGCTAATCCCAATACGCATACCAGTTTATCCACATTAAAACCCAAAGACACAAAATATGTTTGAAACTGCAGCAGAAGAAAGCTACAAATATTTATAGATATAAACATTTTACATTAGACTATAGAGATAAAGTTCAATGACTTAACCTTTCCTACCTTTCCTAAATACATTTGATCTGTTTGCCAAACTCTTATCACTAGCCTTCATTTTGACTAATATCCCTCACATAACTAATTGATTTTATGTTGTGCACTAAAACAATCACTTTATAATCACCAGAGTTAGAGGTCAGCAGGTGAGCAGCACAGCCTGTTGTGACGCTACAGGAATTTTGTAATACTGCTATGATCTAATCATTACACAATGAACACTTAAACCCAGTCCGCTGTTTCAGGATCAATCCATGTGCAATAACCCTGAAACACCAAGCATCCACCTTTCAAGTAAATTATATATTTAGTAGTGCTAAACACATAATTTAAATGTGTAAATATCTGTAAAGTATACACTGTATACACTGCCATATTCACCTACTTTAAGATATAAAAGCATCCTGTTATATTAAAGTCTCTGAACACCCACACAGGTGATTTCAGTTATTCTGGCTGATTAGACTTCTGCTCAGGTTGAAGGTGGGTCAAAGTTTAGATGGGAATTAATTAGGTCACAAATCTTTGTCCACCAATAAAAATGATAAAGGTGTCATTTCCCCTAACAGGTGCAACAAAGCTAACAGGAAGATGACAATCAATCGGTCTAAACACACCCACACACTCCTGGGAAGATTTCTAATCAGCCAGATTAACTGAATCATTTGCACTTTTGCATTGCCCTATTGTCTTACTGTTTACAATCCTCATACAGCTTGTTCACATGTGTGTATGTATTTGTGTATGTGTATGTGCATATATATGTGTATATACACCCTTTTTTTAAATACATACTTATACCTGTACATAGTCAAATGTTTACCTTGTTCAGCTTTGTTGCCCCAGTTTTTAGCCGTATGTGTATTTCTGTGTACTTTGAGAGCAACAAAAGAGTCACATTCCCTGTACCTGTTCACACTTACTTGGCCATTAAGACTGATTCTGATTCTACTTATCTAGTCTGGTTTTACAATTCTGAGAACCAGTGCTGGTTTCTCCCACACGGTGCAACATACTTGAAGAACTCCTGGCTAGCTGTGGAGGAGTATCTGCTGTTGGTGGCAAGATTGGTACAGTTTTGGGTGTTCCAGGTGTTGTTGCAGTTCTGCCAGGGTAGCGGTGCCTGGAAGGAGCTGAAGAGGTAATAGAGGGCCCAGGTGATGATGACATTGTAGTAGGTGCACATGATGAAGGAGATAGCCACTGATGCTATGCCCACTCCTGAGGACAGACAAAAAAATCAGTTTGGATGCCTTTCAGTGACTGGGGGAAACAAATATTTCATGCCACGGAGTACCTTTTAACAGTGGGCAGACAGTAGCCAGAGCATGGACAGGCCCTCTCCTTGTGTACTGCCCCACAATCAGCTCCATGTAGAGCAGAGGGATCCCCAACACCACCAGCATAATCAGATATGGCACCAGAAAGGCACCTGACAGGAAGTTATGGCAAGTCAACTGTCACTCATATTTTGCTGGCAAAGGAGGTTTCCACTGTCTCAGTTTTATGGTAACCTGTAATATTTAACTTCAGTGAAAGTCATACTGTTATTGCATTTCACTCCTTCGTGAGTAGGTCATTTATAATGTCATAAAATATCTGTAAACCAATTTTTCTTCCAACTGTATGTGCAGGATTTCGCAGAACATTATGGGGTTGTAACACATATTTTTTCATGAAATACACACTATGGTAAGTTCAGAACAACATGAACATTTTTCAACACAATCAGCATCACTACAGGAAAAGGTGTTTGAATGTAAGGGCTCACTAATAGCACCATGTGTTAAGCTTTGGACCCAGATTCTATACCTACGTATAACTATGTGTATAGGTACATAAGTACAGAGGGCAGTCTCATTTTATAATTCAGTTTGAGGATATGTCAGCTTTGTCTCTCACCTCCTCCACTCCTGTAGCAGAGATAAGGGAACCTCCAAACGTTGCCCAGACCCACAGCACAGCCGATGCCAGCCAGGGTGAACTCTATCTGCCTGCTCCACGTTGGCCTGTCTAGCTGTTGCTCCATGTCTGCTCCCTGTGTCACTACTGTCGCTCGCCTGGGCCCAAACTCCATGGAAAGGTTGGCTGGAATTTAAGGGACTCTGGGTGATATAACTTTTGTTTTTTATGATGCTTAATGATTAGCTTAGCAGAAACACTCCAGCTTGCCGCAGCTCCGAGGCTCACATAGGCCACACATGTTGTCTTAGTAATGGGTGTCATAAACTAATCAGATTTGTGATTTTGAATAGCAAGTGCACAAAGGTTAAAGTTGGGTTTTTTTTAAGTGGAAATGCTTGCATTGACAACTTATTCTTGACTAACAGGCTCAGCAATTGTTATCTATAGAGTTAAGAAGCTCAGTCGAAGAAAAGAGACAGAACTTAACTATTAAATCGCTTTTATCATAATATATTAATTTGAATATTTTAATATAGGCCTATATTATAACATTTCATGTATTCCACAAGCTCTGCCTCTGTTACACCAATATCTTTACATCAATGTAAATCTTGGGCTCCCCAGTAAAGATAAAAGGAGCCAGTATGTTACACGTAACTAGTATGTTACATGTGTATTATGCCACACATGAAATGAGCGTTGTTAGCGATACGTGCTGTAACACATATTTCAGGTGGGGTCATCGCTGTATAACAAACACATGCCTGTAGCTATAACTTTTGTGATAAGCAGAGATACGGCTAGTGTTTTTTTAGATATGTAACCATCCAGCAGCTTTCTAAAAAGCTTTTTATCAATCAGCCTTCTTTGCTTGCACTTGTCTTTGCAATAGGCTCATGTTCCAGCTGGATATTTATTGATTTCCTTTATTGTCCCATATCACTCATTAGAGATCAAAATGGTTAATGTTTATTTCCTCATTGGCCAAATAATGTTAATGTCTCCTCTAAAATGATAAACCTGTCTTCCCCAGCTCCGCCCTCTTGTCCAAACATGGTCACTTCAGGCTCCAATGGCGACAGTCAAAATGCAAACTTCTGAGGCCGAGTGGCCTCAGTGGGTAGACCAGGCGCACATATACTTCGAGGATTATGCCTCGACACAGAGGTCCAGGGTTCGAGTCTGATTTACTCCTGTGACAATTTACTCCATGTCTTTCTCACCTAGCTGTCCTATCGATTAAAGGTGGAAAAGCCCAAAAAATAATATTTTAAAAAACATTATGCAAACTTCTAGCTTCAAAACAGTACAGTTTACAGTCAATGCATTAAAACGGCAGAACACAAACCAAAGGGTGACGTCACTCATGCTACATCTATTATTTTTACCGTCAATGTAAAAATAAAAATCATTAGATCATGATAGATCATTAATGTAGTTCTGTAAAGGCAGGGCGTTAGATTGTAAAAGTGCAGTGCAGTGGTTATAGTCCAAGGGGGGAGGTTTCCATGGATCATATTAGGTCAATTGTATAATATTGCTATTGGTTCAATGGTTTCCTCTGTGGTGAGGGACCAAATTGGGAGACAGTAGGATATCAGCAGCAGTAGAGATGAACTGGGTTTAATGGAGCAGATTGATTTGAACATAAGTACAATGCAAAAAAAAAAGCAGAAAATTAAAAAAATGCATTTGTTATACAGTAGAGAATCTGTTGTGCTGGTCATCGTGGCACTTGATTTGTGTCTGTGGGCCACCTGCTGGATACAGTGGGAACATCAGACTACTGCTTGGCACCTGGGAGGGAGGGGTTTAAAGGACATTAAAGCTTTAGTGCGTGACTTTTTGATATTAATAAACGTCTGTTACATTCAAGCCATTGCCAAATGAGTTACTACAAAGCTAATTAAGACTATCAGCTCCACACAACTCTCTCTGTATTTCTCAGTATGGCTATGTTCAGAAGATTGTGGCGTCCAGTGACTTTAGCGCGCAGAAACTCGAGTGAAGGTAATAACCTCTTCTGAAGAGTCCTGGTCCAGGTCTAGCCCCAGTCTATTCCTGCCTTTGTGCTGCAATCCTTGTAATGTAATGCAGCAGAAGCAATCACACTCACTCCATCTGTCAGCCACAATGGAAAACAACGTCACAACGGCACAGATGTGAAATAACTGATAAAATTATATGCCCCAACAAAGGCCATCATGAACTCAATGAAGCTTAGAGAACTAGAAAATAAGATATCATGGCGTAGTGATGATGTTCACATCATCAATATTTATATATGTAATTATGAAACATTAAAGTAGCCCTATCATGTGTAATCTCACAGAGGTTTCTGAGAGAGCATTGTTTGGGTTATAGTGGTTAAAGATATTTGCCAACCGCCACAAATGAGCAGAAATCATCAAGCATCAACTGACTGATAAAAGCCAGTCCTGTACTTTGACTCTGCCGGGGTCAGGGGTCTAAATGTGGACCAGGTTTGTGATTTCTGTAGATCCGCCACCACGCAGGAGTTTAATCGTACATACAGAGGCAACTGCTAAGATTCAATTAGTGTCATTCTCTGAAGTTTTGGAATTCTCTGGAAAGTAGTCATGATCTTTTCTGATTATAGTGTTGACAAAGTCTTAGTCAGAAAGTTACAGGTTGGGCCACTTCTTTTCTGCAGTATTGCCCATCAAATATTTTGTGTGAAGTGAATGCATTCATTTGATAAGGAGAGTACAAATATATACTATATATAAATATTACGTTGAATATCCTTGCTTTTACTCAGCCCTAGAAATTAGTGGCTTTTGACTGAATTGTGCTTGAAGCCAACTGAGCTGATGTGTGCTCAGTGCCTGGCATCGTAAGGCTGGCGTGCATCACCCAGGTGGGTGCTACACATTGGTGGTGGCGAAGCGCTTTGAGTGTCTATGATAAATCACTATATAAAATGTAATGAATTATTATTATTATCACTTGTTGTGAAAATACAAACAGATAATCTTAAACTGCTTGTCATTGGGACTTTAGAAATAAATAGATAGAGAAATTATAATACTATGAAACACTGTGAATTTTATGTGCACACATTATAGCACAACTCTAAGTACACATCTTGCAAGCTGTAGCTATCACAACAATATTTGACATAACACTACGTGACATGGCTGAGTACCAAGCACGCACGCACGCACGCACGCACACACACACACACACACACACACACACACACACACACACACACACACACACACACACACACACACACACACACATATTACAGAGATTCTTGTTTAGGTTAGTTTTCGTGAGAGGACATTTAAACAACCACGCCTATTTTATGGTATCCTATACCTCGACGGTGGAGGAGGGGCAGAATCATAGGGGAGAATCAAGGGGAGGGGTAGCTGATCATGTCAAATGGTAACACAATAAGTAAAGAAGTATGGCAGTGTGACCTTCAAAATAAAATCACAACGCGTATTTAAAGCATGTGTTCCTCAACATTACTTTTATTTTGAAAGTCATAAGCGGATGCGCTACTCGTTGCTCGGCTATCGCGATTGTACTCATCGATGAGGTGGAAAAAAACAGGAAAACAGTGTGTTTATAAGTGAAATTTATTTTGTAAGCGTCGAGTTGTTTGTATACGTGTTTTTTTCTGTAGGTAAAATGGGGAACTGCCACACCGTTGGACCGAACGAGGCCCTTGTGGTTTCAGGTACGTCAACGCTTTTTGGACGATGCGTAGTTAACGTTACTAACGCTAAGTTAACTAGCTCCTTGGGGTCCTTCCTGGATCGTCGCAAGGCTCGATTAATTGTTTAATGCTTAGCTAACCCTGTAAAACAATGAAAACACTATATGAACCTGTAATCAACCAATATGTAGACAGTAGCGTTGTGTCACAAACTAACAATACGTATACTGCGAGCCAAAATACGCAATTGATGTAGCTACTGTAGCTAATGTTAACGGTCGATAGGTCCACACCATCCCAGAAAGAAAAAAAGCATGTCCCCTTAAATCTTAAGTGTTTATGTATCTGTGAAAATCTGTCGTCTTTTGGCTTCGTGATATCCACCATATGGTACTAACGTTTATGTGTTTCTCCTTAGAAATATGTCTTGTCTCATAATACATCCACCTGTTTTCTCTGCTTAATCTTCTAAATTGTATTAAGTCTTTGCTGTACGGCGTGTTCAAGTGTTCTCTCTAGCCAACGTTCCATCTGAGGGTTAGTACATCAAATCGGTCGTGGTTCCGCACCTTATTTATGTTTCTAAGTGCAACGGTTTGTTATGATAAATCAGCATTTATTGGACTAGCTGTGGGGAAGCTGCTGAGGATATATGTTATGTATATTTTACTTGAACAGCGGTGGTAGGATATGGTGGCTCTCTGACGCAGAAGAAATAGAGCAAAAAATAATTAAATCACAGAGAAAGAGCTCCTGGATCCGCACACTACCAGCTGATGTTTCTCAGACCTCAGACACATGACGTTTTTCAATCTCAGGGTCAAACTTTAAAGATCGTGTCAGTCACCACATAGAGAAACGAACGGAGACATAACGCCTCCTTATCAGCATGTTATGAGTAAAGGCGTTCATTAATTAAGAATGAAACCCTGCATCAAGGAAACTTAAATTGATGACAGGATTTTTTTTTTTTTAGCTTGTTTTGCTTCTCGTGTTCACATGGAGCCCCCCCCCCTCCACGGTGGAGTGAATCAGGAATCTCAGATATGCTGGTGGTAGGCTGGAACCACTGGGGTTATGGTGTGGAGCTCCAAGCATTTCTATAGGTCCTCAGCCTGTTACCACTTTAGTTGGCGATGGGTTTTAAATAGTAAAAGCCTGTCTCGTCCAAATTCCTTCATTAAATCTGCGCTTCTAATCTTTATGAATTAGCCTAGATTATGTTTTGACAGAGCATGTCCAAAAATGTATTTCCTTAGACATTCTACCTCCTGGTTTAAAGTTTCAAGAGAGTTGATTATTTTGAAAAGCCAGTACCATTTTATCTAAGCACTACAGTTTACATTTTCTCAGCTACTGAATTGTTTGAGGCAAGAAAACAAGGGAAATGTGGTAATATAAAGACTCACGAGACAGACTATAGCTCAATAGGTCATCGTTATTAACTCAAGTTGAGAGTATTGCTCAGTTTTCCAAGTAATCTGTGTCCTTCTCCTGCGCTGCACATTGTAATGCTACTGTTGCCTGTGGGATATTGTTCAGTCACACCAGGAAAGTACATTATTTGTATAATGGAAAAAAATTGAAATGCAATAGGCCACTGTGTCAGAGTGAGATTTCTCCTTATAGACTTGACATTTCATAATATGACTCTAAAATAAATATTTTATTAGTTACCCTGTTGATGGAAATGTTAAAAGACATAATCATCAGTGTGTGTGATGCCCTGCTATGTTTGGTTGCTGGGGGGGTATGTGTCAGTAAAGACAGTCCAGCCCCCCCGTCTGTCAGTTAACGTGTGACAGCTGGGAATGTTATGTTGGTG
Organism: Zingel zingel; assembly: GCA_023566125.1. NCBI lineage: Eukaryota > Metazoa > Chordata > Actinopteri > Perciformes > Percidae > Zingel > Zingel zingel. Next base: position 19,434,773 of record CM042328.1, read on the forward strand.
TTGTTGGAAACCCAGATCAAGTTATCAGACTGAGGCCATTGACTGGGACTAATGTGTTACCCTACACCTATCTTGCATCTACAAATGTCTCACATTCCCTAACAAACTATTGTTACTATACATTCTACAGTGCTGTGTTGAAAGGATGATGGCAGATGACATCAGATTAAAAGTGGCGCTGGATAGCAGAGAGGAAGTGCATGCACCTAGTGTTACAGGAGCAAACATTGTGGGTGCTGTGGTTGTAAGACGGAGTAGTGCTGGTTTTTATGACTTTCTGAACAACACATGATCCTCTTCCTAAGAAAGCACTTGAATATTAAAACGGGGTCACTGTCCGATAGATCTTTCTCAATGCCTCCTATGCTACTTTGGGTTTAAAGCCAAATCTGCTGCTATGGTCAGCTACATATAGGCTTATATAAATTCCTTCCTTCCAATGAAGTGTATGAATTCAAGTGTTTAGTGTGCATACACACATCAGTTTGCATACAGGGCCAACAGGTCTGTAGAGGATGCGGTGTCCTTATGCCTCCACACTATTTTGCAGCACTTAGAAGCCCCAGCCGATTTTGCACGTTTTAGAACTCAAGTAGTTCTAACATGCTCTCTAAAAAGTGGCACATAAACACTGGCGCCCCCCCTGGGGTGTGTACTTTCACCTTTTCTGTATACTTTGTATACAAATGACTGTAACTCAAACTGTAACTCTGTCAAAATGTACAGTATACATTTGCTGACAACACAACAGTGGTTGGGCTGATCTCATCAGACAATGAATCAGCCTACAGAAAAGAGGTACTGTCTCTGGTGGACTGGTGTCATCCCCATAATCTCAAACTGAACATCTCTAAAAAGAAGCAGCTGGTGGTGGACTTTTGTAAGAACAGAAAGGCTCTCCCGCCACTGACCATAAATAGAGTAGAGGTGGAAAGAGTGGATAACTTCAAGTTTTTAGGTACAACAATATCCTCCACTCTGAAATGGGATGACAACCTGCTCTGCATCGTTTTAAAAAAGCCCATCAGAGACACATTTCTCATGCCAACTCAAAATGTTTGGAGTTTCTGCAATTGTACAGAGCTGCTACATAGAGAGTGTGCTGACTTTTTCTATATCTGTGGTTTGGAAACTCCCCAGCTCAGCAGAGAAAGCAGCTGTACAAAATTGTACGTACTGCCTCAAGAATCATTAATTGTGAAATCACTTCCATCAGTCAGAGATGTATGTAAACCGCATCCAGCGAAAGGGACTGAAAGTCCTCCAAGACCCCCAAGACCCCACACACCCTGCTAACCCCTCACTGACTGTGACTCTCCTCTCAGGGAAAATACTAAAATCTATTAAACACTACAACAGCATCTCACGGACACAATGCACTGACACCTCTCTCTCTCTCTCTCTGTGTGTGTGTGTGTGTGTGTGTGTGTGTGTGTGTGTGTGTGTGTGTGTGTGTGTGTGTGTGTGTGTGTGTGTGTGTGTGTGTGTGTGTGTGTGTGTGTGTGTGTGTGTGTGTGTGTGTGTGTGTGTGTGTGTGTGTGTGTGTGTGTGTGTGTGTGTGTGTGTGTGTGTGTGTGTGTGTGCCTAATATGGCAATAAAGTCTTGACTCATGTGTGAATGTGTTAAATAAATTGCACACATAATATTATCACATTCCACAAAAGTAGTCAGTTAAGGTTTTTTTTTTAAAAAAAATTTTAAATTATTGTTAATTAGTGATATTAAATCTGCAATAACTACGTTTTTTGGCCACTAGCTAGCAGCGGAAACAAATTGTGAACATCAACAGCATTGACATATATCATTTAAGTTCTAAACAAGCTATATTAAATTTCTGGTCTGTTGCATTTGGGCTGGTAATTTTTTTTGCGACTGTTATTTACTGATGCTGCTACAGTTTTTTTTTTGTGTTGATTATAACCGTGTGATGTCCATTTCACCTGTGTTGCTAAGGTGGTTGCTGTGGCTCAGATCAGAAGACGTATATTGTGGGAGGCTGGGCTTGGGCCTGGTGGCTCATCTCTGACATCCAGAGGTAAGAGCTCTCTCTCTCGCTCTGTCTCCAAACCAAAGAAAATGTTCAAATGTCCTTTTAGAGCCATTCAGTCTTAAGGTGCTGGAACACCAAGGAGATTTAAATTTTTTTTTGTGGTGTGTCCAGCGCCGTCGAGCCCCGCCAATTTAACACGTTAACTCAACATGTTGAATCGGCGTCGCCGATGTCAGTGGGAGGGATCACTCTGTTTAACTTAACCCTTGTGTTGACTTTGGGTCACATTGACCCGTTTTTAAATTTTAGTTTTATATCAGAAAATATGGGACGTAGAAATAAGTGCTGAAAATGTGTAGAAGAAAAATGTAACAATCTAAAACGTTGGAAAAAGCAAAAACAAACTGAAAAAAAGGCGTCAAAAACGTCGACCTTTTTTCAAGGTTGACGGGAAGACAACACAAGGGTTAAGCAAATTATTGCACAAGAAGTGAAACGTTAGTGAGGAAAGCAAGCAAACGACAAACGAAGAGGGCACACAAAAATGGTGGCTGTAGTCTTTGTGGTGTGATCAAGTGCAACTTTTAGGCCAAGACACAGACGATGTGAGGAGACGCCACAGTCTGCCTTCGCGCCACTAGTTATTTGCCGTCTGCTTGGTGTGTCAAAACCTTTTTAATGGCAGATTGTGCTCACAGACTTAGTCAGGAAGCTTTTAAGAGCACAGTATTTTTGCAACATGTTCACAGGTCTAAAAAATGTTGTCAATCCACCTATTAGAAGTCATGCCTAAAGAATGAACAGGCTCTTCCACACATAAGGTACACTGGGCCTGAAGTACAATATGCAGAAATATGTCATACTTTTTTGTGGCACTGGGATCAAAATGCCTAATTTAATGTCAATGAAGTAGCTTTTGTTTGCAATGAAACTACAGTCAGGGCTGTCATGTGGCCAGCTTTCGGTGAGACTTTTTCATCTCCTGAGTGATCCCGACTTAAGACTGAACAGCCGCCCCCCAATCTAGCTATACTATCTGTAAAAGACAGCGTACAGTAATTATAATTGACATGAACTAACGTGTGATATCATTCCTTGTTTTTGGAGCTCCTGGGTTTAGTTTAGATGCATTATTTTTGGGGTTTGCATGCCTCTTTGTTTCTACTTTGCTAACCTGCTTTGCTTTGTCTGTTGTCTATCTTACCTTGTCTAAGCCCTAATGTGTATCCTTCCGGTTACCCATTTCCCATTAAGTGCTGCTCTTTGTCTTTAGTTGCCGGGAGACTTAATGGTAGACCTCGACAATAGCATAAAGTTGATACATGGCTGGATTTACAAATCCCCATTTAGAGACCGGCTGTCCCAGGAATCCTTTCTCGCCTATTTTTTTTTTTTTATTGTGCTTTTTGGTCATGTGCAGTTTGGGCAACATTTCAGATGCTTTCTTGGATGATTAAAAACAGCAGAGAGTACTGGCCCCTTGAGCTAAAAGCCCTGTGTGTGTATAAGGACGGCAATATAAGAAAGGGGAGGAGGCAGTGTGGCTTCCCGCTCATGATGCAGTAATCATGTTAACATCCAGGCCTGTGTCTCATTGATCCAATTCTTCTGGGAAGAAGGCGGAGCTGTTAAGCAGAGAGTCTTCTCTTCTAACCGCTGCTGCAGCCTCTCATGTCTTTGACTCAGAAAACAGTGAATTTAAGTCAGTATTTATTGTAAAAGAACAGCTATGGCTGTTTGTTTTTTTTCAGCTCTGAAACATAATCCCACTAAAACAATCCAGCCAGTATTGAAGTGGAGGATAACGATTGTTTGTGAGGACATTCTTGAGCAATCTCAATACAAAATGTAATCTTGGAGAGGCGCTTGACTCAAGAATCCTTTCGACACTGACTTGAGTTTCCATCTATGGATCATGCTCTTTTCCCCAGTTTACTGAAACATTTATTAACAGACACAGAAAAGAGAAGCTGTGTTTGCAGTTGTTACGATCCTGGATAGGTAAGTCGAGGTGTCAGCAGCACCGCGTCATCCATGAAACAGCCTTCAGCGCTAAAACTGGCAAAGCAGGAGGTCCTGTCTTTCACCCCCTCCCTCTTTCCCTTGACCATGGTAACTGACATTCCTAACAGCTGTTGTCCAACTTACTGTTTTGCCTCTGCTATTCCCGCCTGCCTGCCTGCCTGCCTGCCTGCGTAGAATGTCTCTGGAGGTTATGACCATCCTCTGTCGGTGTGAGAATATCGAAACTTCGGAGGGTGTTCCCCTGGATGTGACAGGGGTGGCTCAGGTAATGCATTTCACAAGACCAACAAAAAAAAAAAAAACAGTGGCTGGTGCTCGCGACCAAAGGAAGACTCAGGAAAAAAGTTCAACTAACGAACTAACGTTGTCCGTTTATTTGCTTTTCTCATCTTCATGGCTTTTTTTCCTTCTGCAGTGGAGGGGAGACAGTCAGCTGTAACTTGGGCTTCGCCAATAAAGCGGAACTCTGAGTCACTTTTGGCAACGGGGTCAATAAACGAAGGCTAATGTTAAATACAAATGAATTAATTTGAATTAAAACTGCATTTGAAAACAATTGCGGCAAAAATCGAAATCCTACAAAGTTTGAATTGTGGATAGCATTTCATTTTGCCCCGTTGTTAGTGATCTGGAGTCTTTGGGTGAATGGTTTCACTTTGTTCTGTTTTTTTCCTTGTGTTCTGGTCCTCCCTTCATTTGCTTTCCCTCCGAACATGTCAATTTTTATTTTATATTTTTCCACATTCTTCAACAGGATAACGCTTGAGATTATGACCCTGCAGCCCAAGTGTGATGATGTAGAGACAGCGGAGGGTGTAGCTATTACTGTCACTGGGGTGGCTCAGGTAAATCACCACACTTTTCTGGGAATGCCAGTTCAGACTCCACTAACCCACACATCCCCCCCCGTCCTGCTTGTCTTTATTGATGGTTAAATGAAGCTTTGCGAACCACTGTCTTTATTTAAGACAGTGGTTCGCGAAGCTTCAATTGACCATCACTACTTTTCTTTGGCTTCACCCCATAATAACAGAGGCGGTATGTCAAACAGAGGCCTCAAGTGAAGATGCACACACCTGTATTTTTGATTAGGACACATTAAGGCTACATCCACACGACTCCCGTTTTCATTTTAAACCAGTATTTTAAAACCAAAACGATCTCCGTTCTCACAAGCATTTTATTACTGTCTAGAATTAATCTCCGTAAATACAAGCCTGAAAACGCATAATCATAGGCCGTTCGTATACACTGGGCACGCGCGTGCCAGTAAGGCTGATAATGCTGCCGGACACAGGAAAGTCATGCAAGTATTACAAAATGCAGAATTTAACCGCTCATCTGCTGCCAGCATCGACAACAAGGTCAGAAACGCCTTCGTTATCCATGTTGAATTAACCACCGGTAGTCAAGGCTGCAGATGTTTGTTTTCTTCCGGAGAAGGGTCACATGATAGGGGCGTGACAAATCGGGGAAGGTCACGTCTTGACTGATAACACCCAATCAGGGAGCGCATGTGGGCGTCTGCATCGTCGTTTCCAAAGGTCTCCGTTTCTGCCCCTTCCAGACTACAAAGCAACCCCGCTATTTCAAACTAAAACGAGATCAGCAGCATTTTCAAATGTCTCCGTTTTAGGGACTCTGAATGCTCGATGGTGTTTTAAGTCCCCAACGTGTCCTTCCAGGCAGCGCTGCGACCGTTGACTTCAAGGCACCTAACCTTAACCCTAACCATAACCATTGCCTAATCCTAGTGCCTTCCAGGCAGCGCTGCCTGGAAGGAGACGTTGAGGTCTTAAAACACGATCAACACTCTGAAATGCCGGAATAGACTCGAGGCATAAATGTTGTTTTAAAATGAAAACGTAGTTGTGTGGGAGTACCTTGAGTTAGATGTACATACAGTAATGTTGGGTCAGATTGTAGTCAGTCTCAGTGTTGTTTTTTTTTTAATTCATTGTGTCTGCTATTAAGTTTGATCCTGTTCAGTGCCAAAAAAAAATAAAGGACTTTAAGTTGTTAAAGAGAAAATCCACCTTTAAAATAAAGCTCATTAAACATCTACTCTGTGCGTACACCATAAAAGTTAGCAGCATCAAGACATGGACACTAGATGCGTAATAATGATATTATTGTGGAGATTGTTGTTAGTGAAAAAACATTAGGCGTGATGAAGAAGGGTTCCGTATTACGCTGTTGTGCCGTATCACACAGAGCAAAGCTATCTCCACTGCAAACATTTGGCTCTCTGATTATGTCACACTCTACCACAGTGACTGACAGAAGGTAAACACTGTGATTGCATGGGAATAATCTTCTAATTCATTCAGTAATGATCTTTAGCCGCTCACTATAATGGAGTGAATGAAAGAAAGTAAACACTATACTGTGGGGAATATAATCAAGCATGATATGGCCTGGTCCTGTGCAACACATTGTTGTGGTTCTATCTGTCCCAAAGTTGCTAAAGTACAAAATCTACACTGCAAGTATGTATGGCAGGACTGTCCCTTATAAATCCAGTTTAAGTGTCTTTGAGCAACAAACTGTATCCCTACCTCCCTACCATTAATAAAAAGGGAAATCTTGTTTTTTTTTATGGTGGATTTTCTCTTATAGAACCTGTTATACCATATACCACTATGTTCTGCATTTCTGTTTGCAAATGATATTCTGCTCATATTCATTTCCCCCTTTTTTTGTCAGCATGTCAGTATTACTTTTTGGGTTTGATAGAAGATGCCTCGTTGCCAATTTTGTATTTTGGCCACAGTCAGGCCAATGTTCCTCTCCTCTGTGTTTTTGCTACATGCATGCTGACAATGAGCCCACTGTGTGGAGCTAAACAGCCCCTCGCTCTCACACAGTTCACTTCACAGAGAGGCTCATCATGCCACTGTTTGATTGGTCCAGCCTAAACCAAAGCCATTGTGGACCGTGTGTCCCATGACAACAGGAGTAGTGTGTCCTTGTTAAATTAAAGAGACACATATAGAGGTAGGCCCCCAGCAGAAATAATGTAAAGGAAACCAGTGCAGAATGTTAGTCTGGGGTATTGTTTTAACTTTTAATGTCAGGTGGATATCAATCACACTCTTCTATTTCAGTCACATTTAGCCACGCAACATTCAGTTGAGAGTATTTTTGTCTACTTTGACAGCCTAATGGTCAGTTATCAGTAACACAACATCAATTGACGGATCCAACAAATCTATCACCTTAAAAAAAAAAACAATCTTGGAAGTTTAGACCCCATTTGATCACATTTCCTGTACTTGTGCTTTTCAGTTTTGTGTCACGAGGGAGCTGTGGGTTTGGAGGAGGAAGGGTGGTGTCACAAGGGTAATGCGGGGGTTGGAGTAGTAGGTCAGGAGTTAAGTGGTAGAGATTGCACACTTTATTCCAGTGTCATGCGCGGCACGGCTCCCCCTGCTGTCTGTTTGAGCTGGCCTGAGTGTGGTTGTGTAGCTGGCTTGCAGCCTTTTCTGTTTTCAGACGTGTTTCCGTGGAATGACGTCCATCCTCCATGACTTTGTGTTGCCCTCATTCTTGGTATGAGTGCATGTCTCAAAACCATGTGCAGACCTCTCGCCTAAGGACCCAGCTCACTCTCTCTTTTCTTACAGCTCCCGTGGAGTACAATATCACCCAAAACCTTTTTGATTTCCTGACTTTATAAGTGACCTCTCTTACTATGGATGACTGTCCTTGTGTTTATCTTGTAAACCTCAGGTCATTGCCATTGATTGTCCTTTTGTTTAATTTTATTGTAAATTATCCCACTGGTGATTGCCCCCCCCCCCCCCCCCTCAGCTGTAAATTATCCCGTTCATTGTTTTTTTGACCTTTGTAACAGGAGTGTACAGTTGATTGCTGGCACTGCATTACCATGAAGCTACTTTAGATGTTGGGATTTTCTTCTGTGTTATTATCACTTGAAGTTGAACTTCATTAACAGGGGATATATCCTTGTGTATCATGAAGTTTTATAGTGGAGTTTTAATTATAAGTACATGCAGGGGCGTAGCACAACATTCTGGGCCCTGTAGAAAGGCATTTTCTATGGGTCCCTCCCCGCATCCACAGCTATTCATTCTAGCATCTATTTATCTGGGTACTCAGTCCCCTTTTTCCCCTTAGTCCGACGCCCCTGAGTACATGCTTTGCTTGTCATCATAAGTCCAAAAGGAACAGGTTTGAAGTCAAATTGTCTGCATCTTCTGCTATTGATCACAGATGTAAAGCATCTAATAGCTGATTTTTGATCGTAGTTTGACGCGAAGGCCATGGATCAGTCGGCACTTCCAGGCCTTTCTGTATAACTAAGAATTGAAGCAGTTCATCACTACACAGACAAATCACTAGCAATGGTGCAGGACCATAAGTTTGATGTACCCAAAAATTGCATTGCAGACCTTGCAAGATTTTTCTTAAATTCAATTTTTTTGTGTTAATTTCCCATTCTAAATGTTATGCTTTTATTTTGGACTTGTTTTCTATACATTCCTGATGGTGTAAATGTGACAACAATGATGTGTGGTAACTGAAAAGAGAGAAAATGATTGTTTGATGATACCACAAAAACTAGTATGTGTCATGTTTTCATGGTTGCCACACCCATGTGTGCCTATGTTTGTTCCTGTGTTTGTGGATGTGTGTTCAGCTGATGATCTTTGTCCACATTGGCACCAGGTAAAGGTGATGACAGAGAATGAACTGCTGGGTTACGCCTGCGAACAGTTCCTGGGGAAGTCAGTCGTGGAGATCAAGAGTGTCATCCTGCAGACCCTTGAGGGTCACCTGCGTGCCATCCTTGGTGGGTGGTCTCTCCAAACTGCATTGTCACCGTTTCTTTTTAGTATTTCCAACCAATGTGTACAGTCCATGTAGTTTGTCTTATATTCTAGGAAAGTAGAGGAGAGTGACTAGGGGAGACAGAATGATAGCTCCAAAAGATCCTTTCTTACTTATCTTTTCTTACATTAACTTTAAAAAAAATATATATATATATTATAGAAACATTTTTGAATCAAAACACTTAGCAAGATAAGCCATCAGTGAAATACATGAACCTAACATGAACATTCTTTGCTACCAGAAGATTGTAAATGGCTGTAATTATCATGATTCTGGTTTCTTCTAAATGTAGATACATTTTATGGCTATTTTATTATTATTTCTCGAGTTTAAGTCTGTTTTGTTCAGTATGAGATAAGAACCTCACAATGATTTGGACTGAGTCACAATGTGAGGTAGTTTTACCAGACCTGTTTTTTTGTGGATTAAAATGTGCCAGTCTACCAGTTTAGTTGCTGACTCGGCTCGGCCCAGTTTAATTTCTATGCTGGTAAAATGTGTTAGTTAATGTGTTGTGACTTAAACACACAATGTGTGTCAGCAGGCGTGTACTATTCTAGAGCAGCTATCCACATGCACAACAACACAATGATCAAACAAGAACAAGGAAAAGGTCAATTTGATCAGAGTGTGCAGAATGAGACAGAATGACACTAAAGACATAGAATATATTGAACAAAATGGCAGGTGCTGCATCTGTTTATTTAAATAAAATGATGTTGCAAACATATAATGATTACCTTCCTCTGTGTCAGAGGAGCAGGTGTAGAGGGTAACAATGACAATGTATACAGTGGGGAGAACAAGTATTTGATACACTGCCGATTTTGCAGGTTTTCCTACTTACAAAGCATGTAGAGGTCTGTAATTTTTTTTTATCATAGGTACACTTCAACTGTGAGAGATGGAATCTAAAACAAAAATCCAGAAAATCACATTGTATGATTTTTAAATAATTAATTTGCATTTTATTGCATGATATAAGTATTTGATTACCTACCAACCAGTAAGAATTCCGGCTCTTGCAGACCTGTTAGTTTTTCTTTAAGAAACCTTCCTGTTCGCCACTCATTACCTGTATTAACTGCACCTGTTTGAACTTGTTACCTGTATAAAAGACACCTGTCCACACACTAAATCAAACCTCTCCACAATGGCCAAGACCAGAGAGCTGTGTAAGGACATCAGGGAGAACATTTTAGACCTGCACAAGGTTGGGATGGGCTACAGGACAATAGACAAGCAGCTTGGTGAGAAGGCAACAACTGTTATTAGCGCAATTATTAGAAAATGGAAGAAGTTCAAGATGACGGTCAATCTCCCTCGGTCTGGGGCTCCATGCAAGATCTGCAGAACTACACGGCAGGACCTGGTCAATGACCTGAAGAGAGCTGGGACCACAGTCTCAAAGAAAACCATTAGTAACACACTACGGCATCATGGATTAATATCCTGCAGCGCACGCAAGGTCCCCCTGCTCAAGCCAGCGCATGTCCAGGCCCGTCTGAAGTTTGCCAATGACCATCTGGATGATCCAGAGGAGGAATGGGAGAAGGTCATGTGGTCTGATGAGACAAAAATGGAGCTTTTTGGTCTAAACACCACTCACCGTATTTGGAGGAAGAAAAAGGATGAGCACAACCCCAAGAACACCATCCCAACCATGAAGCATGGAGGTGGAAACATCATTCTTTGGGGATGCCTTTTCTGCAAAGGGGACTGGACGACTGCACCATATTGAGGGGAGGATGGATGGGGCCATGTATTGCGAGATCTTGGCCAACAACCTCCTTCCCTCAGTAAGAGCGTTGAAGATGGGTCGTGGCTGGGTCTTCCAGCATGACAACGACCCGAAACAAACAGCCAGGGCAACTAAGGAGTGGCTCCATAAGAAGCATCTCAAGGTCCTGGAGAGGCCTAGCCAGTCTCCAGACCTGAACCCAATAGAAAATCTTTGGAGGGAGCTGAAAGTCCGGATTGCCCAGCGACAGCCCTGAAACCTGAAGGATCTGGAAGAAGGTCTATATGGAGGAGTGGGCCAAAATCCCTGCTGCAGTGTGTGCAAACCTGGTCAAGAACTACAGGAAACGTATGATCTCTGTAATTGAAAACAAAGGTTTCTGTACCAAATATTAAGTTCTGCTTTTCTGATGTATCAAATACTTGTGTCAAATGCTAATTCATTACTTAAAAATCATACAATGTGATTTTCTGGATTTTTGTTTTAGATTCCGTCACTCACAGTTGAAGAGTACCTATGATAAAAATTACAGACTTCTACATGCTTTTGTAAGTGGGAAAACCTGCAAAATCGGCAGTGTATCAAATACTTGTTCTCCCCACTGTATATCTGATAATGTCACAGATAATCTTACATTGTGTCTCTTGCCCATCTTTGTCAGTGTGTCCAACTTTAGTTAAATAATGTCTGTAGAAGTTACAGTGTGAAAGGGAAGGCACTAACCAGCATTACCATCCTTTCAGGCACCCTAACCGTTGAGCAGATTTACCAAGACAGAGACCGATTTGCCACTCTGGTGCGAGAGGTGGCATCACCTGACGTCGGCCGCATGGGTATCGAGATCCTCAGCTTCACCATCAAGGTGTGAGACTTCATTCTGCACTCATCTTTTGTACATCCGTTTTCTATGCAATTTGAAATTAGAATAATTGAATTACTCGCTATTAGTGCTGGGCAATATGTCAATATTGTATTGATATATGAGGCTAGATATCGTCTTAAATTTTGGATATCGTAATAGCCTGATATGACCCAAATGTTGTCTTTTCCTGGTTTTAAAGGCTGCATTACAGTAAAGTGATGTCATTTTCTGAACACACCAGACTGTTCTAGCTGTTCTATTTGCCTTTACCCACATAGTTATTATATTAACATAACTGATGATAATTTATCAAAAATCTCATTGTGTGCATATTTTGTGAAAGCACCAATTGTCAACACTTACAATATCGCCACAATATCAATATCGAGGTATTTGGTCAAAAATATCAGGATATTTGATTTTCTCCACTTCACCCAGCTCTGCTTGCCATACCTTTTTTTTTTTTTTTTTTTTTTTTTTTTTTTTTTAATATTTATGTATCCCTCTGACAGGATGTATATGATAAAGTGGAGTACCTGAGCTCACTGGGCAAAACGCAGACCGCTGCAGTACAGAGGGATGCAGACATCGGAGTGGCAGAGGCAGAGAGAGACGCTGGCATCAGGGTAAGAGGAGCTTCAAGAGGATATTGCACCTTCAAAAGAGCAACTGAAAAAACATCCGTTCTCTTGATTGTCAATAGCTGTCACATTAGGAAACCAACAAACTGTCGTTATCCTCTGCACGTCGTCTTTTACAGGAAGCTGAGTGTAAGAGAGAAATGATGGATGTTAAGTTCTTAGCTGACACAAAAATGGCCGACTCCAAACGAGAGCTGGAAATGCAGAAAGCTTCTTTTAATCAGGAAGTGAACACAAAGGTATTACATTGTATAGTTTAGATTGCATTTTGAGCAGAATATTGTCAACAGTGGAAGATGAGAGTGAAGTATTTATAATAATAAAAAATACCCGCCTCTCTAGAAAGCAGAGGCTCAGCTGGCATACGAGCTGCAGGCGGCCAAAGAGCAGCAGAAGATCTGCCTGGAGGAGATCGAGATCGAGGTGGTGCAGAGGAAGAAGCAGATCACTATTGAGGAGAAGGAGATTGACCGCACGGAAAAGGAGCTGGTGGCCACCGTGAAGAGGCCTGCCGAGGCCGAAGCCTACAGGATGCAGCAGCTGGCTGAGGGTCAGAAGTGAGTGGCTCCCACACACATCACCCTTCAGTGCACAGTGCAAACATTCTCTTAATGTCTCCATACTGAGGGCTCATTTCACTTGTTTGCATTTTGCAAATATTCATGATTCAGGTGTCACTGTCCTTTTTTATTTTAAGTTGTGTACATTTATATCACCACAATTCCTGAAACGGCAACTATGCAGCAACAACCAATACTGGATATAATGTTACTTAACATCCCCTGTGTCATAATTCAAGATGTTTACTCATCTAGAGACCCTGTTTGGATTGAATGATGCACTAAAATGGAAATGAGTCCCATAAAGCTACATGTGTACGTGCGTGCATGTGTGTAGGAGCTCAGCCCAGACACAGGACCCAGACAGGGGAGAGGCTGCAGTGTGATGATAAATACTACAGTTTTAGCCCCAGGGCCCGTTTAATACCACGTTTCGGTACCCATCCCTAAATAAAATTTAAGATTTTCCTTACTCATTGCATTTTCTTTTGCGACGTGTTCATCGTTATCCCTGTAACATTATGGACACAATTAGGCCTATTGACAATACACGTCCAGCCATATACTAGGTTTTGACCTAGTTTAAGTTAATAATGTTGTATAATACTGTTAAAGTTTATTTACATAAGCACAATAAACACCGTAGTAACACCGGGCTAAACTCTATTTTCAATTTACAATCTGCTTCTTTTTTTTAACCTAGAAATCAAGCTTAAATAATCAAAAATGATTGTAGAACAGTACATGACTGATTGCTAATGACAGTAAACACTAAACAGTCCTTTTGATGCTTCTCTAACCCAACCCCAGGATAAAGACGGTGCTGACGGCGCAGGCGGCAGCCGACAAAATCCGCCTTATCGGTGAGGCGGAGGCCTCGTCCATTAAAGCGGTGGGGAAGGCCGAGGCTGAGAAGATGAGGCTGAAAGCTGAGGCCTACCAGCAGTACGGCGAGGCTGCCAAGACAGCTCTGGTCCTGGAGGCTCTACCCTTGGTCTGTGCTATTCATTTATACACCACTGGTTTTAAAAGCATTCACCGACATTTGGGAAGTTTGGTCTATTGGTCTGATTACCCCAATGTCTTCACCACTAGAGAGTTGGCACCAAAGTCATCTTTCACCATGTGAATGCTAACAATTAAACACATTCTGTAAAAGAAAATGGCCATGGGCAGTTAATTAAAACATGAAACATGTTTTTAGTATTCAAAAGTTGGCATTATCTATTTTTGTGTCCGCAAACTAGTCTTCACCATCACATAAGTCTATTATAAATCAACCGCGTTTAAGTGTTGAAGGGAAACAATCTGCCATTGTCAATACCTCCAAAGAGTTTCCTTAACACGCCCGGCAGGTTTACATGTGACTCTTTAAAAATGAACCAATCCTCCTCAACATGGTGTTTATTAAAGCATCCATACACTAGTTAGGGACAGATGATTTTGGTGCCAATATTTTAGTCACATCTTGGTAAGGAGAACAAAGGGACAAAACCCCCAAGAAGTGGCAAATGTTGCAAATATGCAAAGGTTTATTTGTACATATGCATAATATGAAATGTACAGAGTCTTTGGAGATTAGACTCCATCGTTATAAAAATAATTTTAAAGTGGTAGAGAAGCCAAGGCATATCCCCCCTGATGGAGTCTAGACACTGGTGGTGGTGGTGAAGGAGCCCGAAGACCGGACCAAAGGAGCCGACAGGAGCGGTCTGCCACGATGACGGGAGGAGCAAGGGGAGGAGCAAGGGGAGGAGCAAGGGGAGGAGCAAGGGGAGGAGCAAGGGTGTCACACTTTGCCTGAAATCACAGCTGACAGCAGCAGGGAGAGAAACAAATTTAAAGCAGGGATGTAATGCTGTGATTGGCTTGTGAAATTCATGGCCAATTCTGGTTGGTTTAACTGAAAAGTGAGCGCCTCGAAACAGCTGATCAGTTTTAGGAAGAGAGATAGGTGGATGAGGTTTAAAAGTCTTCCTGAAAGAATTTACGCTGAGCTTCATGTTCATGTCAATTCCTGTCATGTAAAGACGGTACGGGGAGTGTTTTTTTGTCAGCGAACTAACAAACCAATGCTCACTTGTGTTTGATCAGATTGCCAGTAAGGTGGCGGCACCCCTGTCCAGGACTGGCGAGATCGTCATGCTGAGTGGAGACGGCAGCCGCGTGTCTGGAGAGGTGAACCGTCTATTAGCTGAACTCCCTGTGTCCGTCAACGCCCTCACCGGTGTGGATCTGACTAAGGTGAGAGTGGCACTGTTCTCCGCAGGAGTTCATATTTTTCATCACACACACACACTGTAAGCTTGCATGCTTGGCTTATGATTGTGTTTGAACTTCATGAACCAAAAAAATAGAACACAAAGCAGCTCATAATACTGTTGTTGATCCATATATCTGCTAGAAATGAGATTTTCAGTGGAATAAAACATCATTACAACAGATGACCAGAGGACATTTCATAGGGCACAAACGCCCACCGACGCTCAAAGATTCTCCATCTTGCCAGGCTGTAGTTCCATGCTGTTAGTTTGTTAATCATTCACGTCTTCAGGGATTTTCTAACAAAATAGCAAGAATGCATAGCAGTTTGGGAGCAGCCTGGGAAGCCACATGGAGAATGTTACCACCCATATGAACAAGGTTTAATATTTCTGACTAAAAGCTGAAAGTCTTATTGTGTAAATAGAAAACTGTTTGCCAACACGGTCCCCATAACAATATCAATGTATTTCTAAGTAGTTTGTTCAGCTGCCCTCAAGTGCCTAAACATTTCAATGAACGCTTGAGGAGCTTTAAGAGGAAGCAGGAACAATGTATTGTAATTAGCTAGTTTTTTCAGTGTTTTTTTTTTTTTTTTTTTTTTTTTTTTTTTTAATATTTCTTTTCATCACTCCTACAAATTTCATCCAATCTTAACCAAATGTCAACTCAAAATAAGTGGCCATAATTAGATTTTATATATTCTCCCAAAATGTCTTTAGCCTATTGTCAGCCCCTTGCCCAAAGGCTCTTTGTTGACACCATGGATGTATAATAAGAACTGGTGTTTGAGGCACAGCCCTGTTCATTCTTATGAGATTTGCTCAGTGGCGCATGCAGCCAAAAAAGCTCAACTGCAATACTTCCTCACCACGGGGCCCAAACAGCAGGCCCACTAGAGACCTCCGCCGGCCCGAGCGGGGCTCCGCTAACTTGATTGGGATTAAATGATTAAATCGTGCTGCTCTTCTAGACTTTCCAAATGTTATCGGACCGAATGGATCACATTGTAATAGTGAAACGAGTAATTCGCTGTGACACACAAAAAAAATCCACTGATTTACAGACGTTGCCATGTAAGTCTATGGGGGAAAAGTATTTTTGTGCCCTGTGGCATCACGTGATGGGCATTGAAGGTGTAATTTAACTGTTTGGCTGCTGTGTCAAATTGGCTTAATATTTCCTATTTGCATATTTCATTCCAAAGTGAAAGATTGCTGTGATGTAGAACTATGATCTACAGCTGTAGTTTCTGAATGTGTGACAGTACTGAAAGCTAGGCCCTTATATTTATTACTCTCTGCCCTCTGATCCCACAGATCCCTCTGTTCCAGAAGATGGTCAGCCCACAGTGCCAAGCAACCGTCTGATGAACCAGGCCAGAGACTCTAAATCCTTAAACATTTATCTGCCTCAAGCATGAAGAGTTTTTTCAGCCTCCGGCCCCTTATGTGACTGTCTTTGACCAGAGACACTTGACACCAGAGTTTTTTTTTTTTTTTAATATTTTTAAGAGGTTTTTAATTTTCTAAAGGAAAACAAGCTGGGGCCTTACTTGTAAAGGACCAGACTATATGCATCTTCTGTTGGATTTAGTTTTAGACACATTGATCCTTATCACACTGCACTAGTTAGCCAGGATTATATGCTGCCATCCTGTCCAGTCCTATAAATCAGTCAGAGTTGGTCCACTTTGAATGTGGTGGTGTTAAACATTATTTTAGAAAGAAAAACACCTCAGTCTTCAATAGTTGGAGCTGGAAACAGTCAAAAAATATTAAAGCCAAATCTGAATATTGTTCTCTGCTCCAGAGCTGTTAAAGTTTCTGCCTCAAATTTGGGGTGCACCACTTCCCTGTCAGGTGTTCTGGCATTTATTCACCTTGGGGGCAGAGTGTCCAGCCTCTGCCTCTTCATGATTAAACAGAGCCCAGTTAGTGAAGCAACTTGCAGTAGACTGAGCCCAGTGTGAAATGGGCAGCTTTTATTTCCTCGTTGCTTTTAAAACTCTTTATATTTTTTTTTTTATAGATGAATTAACGCTAACTCAGAGAAAATTTGATGGATTACCAAACCTATGGCTGACCAGATCTTAACCCACTGTGATTGTACAATTTACAATATATTACAATATCAGTAATATTTGAATCACTTGTGTGATAATTTTTACCTCGCGGTATACTGTCATGTTGCCTGTCTTCTCGTTCTGATGTGCAGTGCCTGTTTACCACTCAAGTGCCCAAACCTTAGGACAGTGATTTTGGCTTTAGTTGGATTTATGTCAGAGTATATCACTGTGTTTATAGATGGATGCTGTTTTAATATTGTTCCCTTTCCTCATAACATCTGCTTATACTAACAACGGTGTTTACGCTTCACTTTTGTTGCGTGTTTTAGCACATGAGCAGATATAAAACGCTAAGCAAACGCATAATGCAAAGCCATACTTAGAGAAGATTAGCCTTAAAAGATACCCTGAATATTTGTTTCTTACTCGAGTAGCATGTGGTACACGGTCAGGGTCTGAGCTTTGATTCATTTTTGTTCCTCCTCCTGAGATGAACTGTTATAGTCCTCCTACGCAGATTTGGTAATGTGTTTCTGGGATATCGTTTTGTAACGTTCACTTTTGCAGACTGTATACACATTTTGTAAATTTAAAGAGTCACCCCTCACCTCTGCGGGTTGAAAGTTGCCACTAATGTTGCTTATCTGACCACACCCAATCTGTGATGACAAAGCAAGTTTAGTGTTCCAATCAGTCGGTCCGTACTTAATTAAGTTGGAAGATAAGAATGTGATCACATTGTAAACACTGAGCGTGGTGTTGGTAAATTTAATGTCGAGCAGTTGGACCAATGACTTTTTCTGCTGCAGCATGTAAATCAAAGAGGATACTCTACTTACTAGATACTTTTTTTTTTTTTTTTTCTTATTTGTTGCTCTTGTTGATTTAGGTCAATCTAATTTATACATATTGACTGTTACAATCGTTTAAGCGTTGAAAGCCAGATGACAAATGTCCATAGTGATGGTTTATGTTGCATCATCACTTGTGACAAGAAGACCCAGTGAAGTTTCAACCTGTAGATGGCAGTATCAACACGTAGTTTCAACCCATGTTGAGTTAGTGAATGAGCCACCACATCATCCAACCAAGTCACATCATAAATCATCATTAACCACTTTATAGAATCTGTGAACTTAAATGTTTTTGTTTGATTTTGCCACTGACTGTTACAAAGTTATCATAGTCTTCTTTATTTTATGTGAATAAACATAAGGATTGAGGCTTGTTTTGGTCTGAGCAAATATCATTTTGTTTCTGTTCTTGATGTGAATGTTGCAATTTTCTTTCAAGTTTCAAATGTGTTTCTGCAACTATTTTACCCACTGTAAATGTTGGTGAAAACGCTGCCTGGCTTGCTGCAGATACAATAATATTATTAAGCTATTGCTGTGTAATATTCTTTGCCTTCATTTGAAATGGCCAGTGTTTTTTTTCACAAGTGATTAGCAGCATCGAATATCAGTCATTAGCCATTGAAACCTGACAAAGATCACCTGATGATGCATATACTGTCCCATTTTCAAATCGTGAGAATTCTCTGCAGCCAGTGGTTGACACTTCCGTGTGGTCCGTCAGGGCCATCGGAGAGGGATTTGAAATCTGCTGCACAATAGATGATTGGCAGTTTTCTCTTATCATTAGGCTAGAACAATGCAAAACTACCCACCTAATGTAGTTTATAAATACATTTCAGATGAGAAATGGAAGAGTGGCAGAATCGTATGACGATTCAAAAAGTGGCAACTCCCATGATGTTCTTTATTTGAGATGAATCAACTGTGAGTGGTTGTGTCCAGACTGAGCAAAGGTTAAAACAATCTAAATAAAATAGTTAACAACTTTTTTTATTTAGAAAAGTAGACGTTTCTTTGCTCAGTGCCTTTGTTGTATAATGAAGAGGCCATGTATACCTAATATGTGCAGTCTGACTATTAATCATACACATGGAAGTATGGGATATCCTGTCATGAATTTACTGTAAAACAGACTGATTTGTAGAATATGTAAACACTATACATATGTAGTGTTCCGCTGTAAGTTTTCCTCTTTCTACCTTTGCTGTTTTATGTACTTTACAACATTCTGTACTGCAAATGTACCAAGGAACACAGATTGGTAGATGATGAATAGAAATGTAGCATTGGGAAGCATTCAACATCTTTTCCTTTGGAATCTAGACCTCCTTAAAGTCTGTTAAATTCATTATTTTGGCCATTCTATTGTGTGCCAAAATTACTTTGATTTGCATTGTCTAAGAATAGAGGCAACTTTCTGTTGTTCCATGTGTCATTCTAGAGGAGAATGTGACCAAACACTATAGACCTACGCCTTAACTCTTGTCTTCATCTGAAGCATGTCCATCTGTCGTCTGTCATGGAAATAATCTGTAATCTCTATTAAAATGATATTGTGGATTTATTTTGTGGCTTCTCATGTTACACTGCCCTTTGGAAAACTGATCCAGCGTGGCATTTCAAGCATGTGTTCATGTTATTCTGTGTTGTGTGCCGCCCTACAATAAATGTTATATCACTTCCTGTTCGCCTCGCTGTCTGTCTGTTACAGAATATTACATTTGGAAGGTTTGACTTGGCATCTGAGGAGAAAGCTAGCACACCGTACTGAATATTGTTCATGAAAAATTAACATGAAGGTAGAGATGAAAAGCTTTGGGTGAGCAGGAGCAAATGTGTCCTCCAATTAGCAGGACTTCCTCATTATCAGAGGTCAGGATGCTGGTGAGAGGTAAAATCATATCCTCAAAATGTTATCCATATTTAATGAGTATGACTAACAAATATGCATGGATTGGGTACGTATGGACATATTTATTTAGAGCTGGCTGACCCATTAAGCGATCTGGTCTCTAGGGGCTGCCTAGAAAAGATTTTTTTTTTTTTTTAATGAACATGAGACAATAGTTATAAAAAAAAGTGAACTTCCTAAACAAAAACTGACAACAGTTTGTTCTATTTTTATCAACAACAAATAGTGACAAAACAATAAGCTCAGAGAGAGAGACTGGTTTGGTTCCTATTCTCATGTTACACTGGCCTTTAGAAAACGGATCCAATTCAGATAATGTTCAGGGTTCATTTAAAATTCCTTCCATACTGTATCCAAAATTGTTTTTTTTTTTTCAATATATGAAATTAAATATGATTTGAGAGGTATTGTTAAGTTTACTTTTTAAAAAGCAAACAAAGAAATGAAACAGAGATGTATTTCTAATGTTGAGGCTATCACCAGACCAAGCTCAATCTTTTAAGATTGAACATTAGTCTGGGGAGTCTGCTCTGTATTTGCTCTGCACAAGAGGCGTGATCAACGGGCATAGTTCACATGACTCTGTACACAATTGGATAGTCCTTCAACCAATCAGACCAACGATCCGGGTGACGTAGCAGCGACAGTGGCATCAACGGGTTGCTGCGCTTTGCTGGCCACTATGTTGAATGTAAACAAAAAGCTGCTTGGTCGCTTCTCTATGGTCATCGTGTTAAACCCGGCAATAGCGCGCCAGGTGGATGAGCCAGTTTGTGATTGGTTCCCGCAAATTTGTAACAGAAGCAGGATAGATAAACGTACAGGTTTCCAGCCTGAACTGCAGGGCAAAATCAAATCGCTGGAAGATCGGGCTGGGTTTACCCAGTATAGGAAAATTATGGAACAATGCCAAAATAAATTAAAAAAATGTGCAACTCTCTTTTGGTTTTTAAGAAAATGCTTTGTAATGCTATTTTTGAGGGTTACATATGTGGTTAATTTTCTTGTTTCTTTGCCAATATCTTGTTTTTTTGTTTTGTATTTTTTTTCCTTTTCTTTTGAGGTGGGTGGATTTAATCGATAAGAACATATGATACGCATATATAAGCTTTCGCCTCAGCCAATCCTTTCAGTCACTGTTTACTGTTTGGGTTTACGTTGTGATATGTATATAATTATTGTGTATACATTATGTCTGCAACACGTTACAATGAGGTGGGGGCCACAAATCCAGCACAAATCCTGCTTAGGGCCCCCAAAAGTCTAGGGCCAGCCCTGTATTTACTCGTATTTCATTAAAGGGGTGATAGAATGATTATATTCGGTATTTGACACTGTTCCTTAACAATGTGACATTAATATTCTTCAATTATGACTGTGCTTGCATGTTTAATGTGTTATGTTACTATTTCAATAACTTTAACAATTGCTATTAGCATTTAATTATGATTTCTATCATAGGTTGGTAACATTGTGCTTAATCTCTTTCTAGTTCCCTAATGCTGCTCTGCAATGATTAATGTGTGCAAGTTGCTTTGCATGGCTACATATACTGAATAGTGGATTCATATTATTGTTTGGCTGCTTCCTGTTCTTCTACATGGTTTAGGCACTTTCTTGAGAGGGCTGACTTTGTTGCCATTATTGTCATTTTGGCATCTTACTGTGCTGTTTGTGTTTCTTAATCAGTCACTTCATTACTTGTGGAGCATCTCGCCAAAGGACTGCAGTTTGGAAATGAACTGGCTCGCTAACACTGGCACATTTACAGAAATGCTAATTAATGTGCATAGTCCATATAAATAGGGAACACAAACATTAAAAGTAAGGCTTTGATGTCAGTATTGTCTTATCTGAAGTCGGAATTAACTGTCATGTCCCGCTGCAGCTGATCTGGACAGCTGATAGAGGACATGACTGTACAGCCTGACCCAGAGACAGTTATACATAATAAACATATGACATAATAAACCTGAAGAGGGCAGTCATCTCACAAACTAACAGAGGACACAGATAGTGCAGCAACAAACTCCAATACTACTGTTTTAATAACCATAACAACTATGAATAATACTACAACTACTTCCAATGACACTACTACTTCTACTAGCCTATTATAAATAATAATTGCGATAACACATTGATTCATATAATTGATTACAAGCAAATTTCTTTGGTTGATCAGCTCAAAATGCACGAATGGATTCAAATGGAGACCTGATCGTCCAGTGTATTCTTGAACTCCAAAATCTTTGCTCAGCTTCAGTCCCTACATACAGACATAAAGACTATTTTTTGACAGGACAGCCAGTTGAGAAAAGGGAGAGAGAGAGAAGACATGCAGGAAATCGTCACAGGTCGGACTCGAACCCTGGACCTCTGCGTCAAGGCACAAACCTCCAAGTACACATGCACCTGCTCCACCCTCCGAGCCAACCTGGCCACATCGTATGTTTTTTTTTTAATGAAAAGAAAAGTAGCTAGTAATTACACTTATCAGGTAAATGTAGTGAAGTCAAAAGTACAATATTTCACTCTAAAATGTAGGAGTAGAAGTATAAAGTAGCATACATGTTAAATACTTAAGTAGCGCACCAGTACCTCAACATTGATTAATGTACTCAGTTATATTTCACCACTGCTCTTCTTTTGTATGCAGTTGCTGTGGTATGATACAATTTAATTTATAAATGCCAGTTGTTTTTTTAACCATAAATAAGAAATAAGTGTGAAATAAGTATTTACCTCTCACACTGGTCATGTCCCAGAGGCATTAACTTCCTGACAATTATTACTCCTGGCCAGAGGTTTAATACTTACTACACTCAGTTAATGAAAGATGGATAAAAAGGTTCAGATTTTCACTTAAAATGAAAAAGAAACTCCAGAGACTCATGTTGCCCAAGGGGGAAGATCAAAATCAACTCTTTAATAATGTCTCATTTTTGTCCTCACTTCCCTGACTCTCACTTACCTATGCTTACATAAAAACGTATTTCCACAGTGTTGTATTTTGTTCTGATCTGAGCCAGGGGTGGTAGGGAGGGGGAGAGCGGGGTGAGGCTGGACACAACTATAGAAACACGTGGTAGAGACTACTGTACATGATGTAATGGCATTAAGATTGCATTCACTGGTCGCTTAAGACACATTTAAGAGAAAGCTTTTCTCCCTTCCCCTAACTGTAAACAGTTTAATCGAACCCCCCTAACAAGAAGTTTCCCCTGATTACTCTGAATAAAACCGACCTGTTGCGTAATGACAGCTTCCTCCCTTTTTGTCTCTACATGTGGTGAAGAACAAAAAAAAAAAAAAACTTATCTATGAATGCAAATGGACATTTGTAGGCAAAGTGTTGCATTTCTGCAGCAGATAAAGAGTTGGAGTGAAACCAAACCGCCCAGATAGTCCTACCTCCATCTTTATCTGTGCCTACAGGAAGACCCCTCACACCCCTCACCAGCTCCCACGCCCTAACTAGGGAGTGCGTTTCCATGGTAACTGCCATGTCACACCTAAATCGGACCTTGCTAAAGAACATGTCCCAGTTCGACCACAGCATCCATAAACAAAAACTTGGCTACTGAATTGCACCATTGGTACATTGTTAGAATATTAAGAAGCAGAGTCCCTCTCCCTCTGTAGCTTTACACTAACTGTGAGAAATTAACTTGACCTTAAAGTAGAGGTGTAAGATGCGAGTATGCTGTGAATATTTCTATGTTAATGAGTTGGTGTTGGAGCGTGTACATTCATCAGTGTTGCTTGAGAAGTCACTGTATTCCCCTGTATTCTTGCATATATACTCTGCACTACATGACTCTGATCTCAGAGTTACTACACAAGCTTTTTCTCCAGATTCCAGTGTTTCTAGCAGAAGGTAAGAGAACAAAGCCCCCCTCTATTATTTAAGGGACAAACTGTCAGGGATTAAAGACAAACTACACCGTTATCACAGTCCAGGCATCATTTGATGCTGTGAATTTGACGTGCGGTGTCCCTATGACATATCCAATAAAAAACAGATCTCAGCTCTCCATGTCCTGGAATCTAGCTGAGCGCATGAAAAAGAGTTTAATAAGTCAGATAACATGACATCAGCTGACATATTGCAGTATTAAATTCCAATCCATGAAACCATCACGCATAAATCCAAGGGCTATGAGATTCAGAGGATGTATTACCACATTGTGAGATAAAGCTCCAAGCTTTTTAATAGATGATGAAGACTCACTGCTGGGTTCTTTTAATTACACGTTTGACCGAGAAAGGTCAAAACTCACAACTAAATTCTGTAAAGAGGTTTGGACATGAAGAATATTTAAGAAAATATGAGAAATATTGAGTGCTTCTAGGAAAGCATTTACATTGCTGCGTCTAAGTCAAACTGATTCATGTATAAAAATCAACTTTGGGACAAAATGACATTGTAAATAATTTAAAAAGGTAAATGAATGAACCTATTCCTATGATGTCAATGAATGGATAAAAGACGTTTTCTCTGCGCATAGATCCTTGCTTCTGGCCACAGTTTTCATTTTAAATAAGTGTCTATGCAATGGTGGGGGGAAATGTAATTTTTCTGCAAAGTCCAGCCGGGTGTAATAAGGGTGTGGGCAATCATTGTACCAGAGGCAATCAGGTCAGGACGAGATAAGAAAAAGTTCACCCTGTGCTGTCTGGTCCACCCCAGATGTCATCACAGTATGCTAATGAGCCGGGGGCCTTTAAGTGCCAGAGCCCAGCAGGCAGACCAGTTTAAGAGCTCCAGACGTGGACACATAGCAGCCATAAAAAACGAACAAGTGAAGGAAAGTGTCAGCGGGGCGTGAAAGCTGTCACTGCCACACTGCATGCAAAAAGGTGAGTATGTAATACAGAGAGCAAGTCTCTGAGGCCTCATGGAGCTTCATGGCTCTGCAGCTGTTGGTGCAGGAAAAAGAATATTTTTTTTATTACACATAGTTTAATATCACACTTTAGTGAAAAGGGAATTTTCTTCTGACTGGCATTTTTTAAATAGCATCTTTACCCTCTGACATTAACCTTCACTGTATGCATGACTGATTTGTCTCCCTTTTGCCTTGCAGGTTACAAACACGGCTGGAACTCGCTGCTTACTGTTATGTATTGTGCCCTGGACAGGATATCATCTTATACTGTAAGTTTATTAAAAAGACACTACAGTATAGATGATGTACTATCCAGGGTTTCATTCCCCCGCCGGCACTATCACGCCTAACTGACTGTGGTAGGCTGCACACACTCTTCAGAGGAGGGCCGTCAAACCGTTACCATTACTGAGTTTCAGCAATGGTAAGGGTTATATGGCCCTCGCTCAATGTCATCTGGAGCGGGAGGATGAAGACAGTTGGTGATTGATGTGTTATACAAGAGCTTCTGGAGGACATCTTTAGATCCCATTTTTGAGACGTACTTGTGGATGCATGTAAAATAAAGTTTATGGCTCCCAAACGAACGACTACCTCATTATTTTGGTAAAACACATCTAAATCAGGATGTGAGCATTCTAAATATCTTGAGTTTGAAGGATTACTTTAATGTGACGGCTGACGTACGTCAGCTATAATATTTTTAAGCAGCAGTTGGTTTGTCTAAGTCCTGATCTCTGCTGTGCAACGGGCTTATCTAATCACTGGGAAGCAGCCGCCGCAGAGAGCAGGGAAAGCTTGAGGGGCTGACACAGCTTCTGTGAGACATTTAAGGCCTCTCCCTCCCTCCTGTCGCCCTCGCTTTAGGCCACTAGCTGGTTATTCATCAAGATGCCCCGGATAGAGTAACCGCTGAGTTAACTCACAGGCAGCAGGGAATGAATCCAATCACCATTATCTGACCCATTTTAGCATCAGGTTAGTGCTCCATTTTGCCATCCATTAGGGAGACAATTCAGCCCTCGGGGGCAGAGCTGGGCTTTATAAGAGCCAAAAAAGCAGAGGGAGGAGGACAGAGAAAAAGGGAAGAAAGCAGCGGAACAGAAAGTGATAGTCGCAGGGATGGATGGCTACACTTCAAAGGCAGTGGAGAAGGCTAAAGTGATGTGGGAGTGGAGGGAACGGGGGTGGATGGTACATCAGGGACATTTGAGTGAACATGACTGTGCAGGTCCCGCTAGGCACGAGGTGTCCGCCAAGTAAAAAGCTCTGAGAGCCAAAGATAAACCATTGGCCTTTTCACAGCTCGCCAAACCTGCTCAGCCACAAATACACTGACAAACTTGTGTCAAAACATCCATTTGATGAGAGTCTGTGTCATGTTTGTTGCCTAAAATGCATCTTTGCTAAATAAATGCCAATAATTCTATTTTGTTTAAGCTGTTTCTAATGGACATATTTTCTTTACTATAGCGATTTAAATGTGTCACATTTCCTCAAAGTTGCGGGGCACCCTTCAGGTTTCCCCCACCGTAATAACAGCACCTTATAGGGAACACCTCTACATACAAATCTTTAATAATGTCTTATAAGACGGCATGTAAGGATGCTGCTGATGCATGAAGACAGAGGATGCAAGTCAACATTAAGAGTGATTTCTTTCCTTCTAACAGGTCCGTCTCAGTGGGAGCTCTGGCACTGTGGATATATGCCACCTCACAGTTCCACGGCTGAGTCATGATGAGATCTTATCCTTTGTTCGACTCTTCAGGTCCGTCCTTTGCACAGAGTCATGTGAAATCCAGCAGAATCTGTTACACTAGGGCTGCACGATATGAGGAAAATATGCGATAATGTTGATGAATATTACTTTCGATACATAAACAGATATTGAAGTGCACTCAGTTCTGCCTTTCTGCTGCTTTCAGTATTCTGCTAAAATACAACAAATTGCCTGTTGAATTTAAAACAAATGAAAGGAAATCATTTCTAACATTGTTTTATTGACAATAAACAAATTGAACATTGACTTGAATATAAAAGGCACCACTAAAAAAAAAAAAACTTTCGCGATGTGTTTATTGCACTAGTTGATAAAAAAAACATATTGTGCAGCCCTAGTTTCCACCTCTTCACCATTAAAGTCCGTCCATCCTCTTCACTTCCTCAGCTTGACTGAGAGCTTCAGCTTCACTTCCCTCAGGAAGACGTGGCTCAGGTCCTCACCAGCCTCTCGGGCCATCCGCGCTACCATCTGGCCGGCCGTGCCTATCACCATCCTCTGTAGACACAGGAAATACAGCAACATCAGGCACCAGTGAATAGACAGGGCCATGGGTTTTATTTAGTGTATTTGAGTAATGCAGATTTACAAAATAACTTCTTAATGTGAAATACTCTATGTCTTAACGGTATTCATGCAAACTGTATTCTGTTTTACAACTGTGTGATTGCAGGCACATTTGAGCAGAAATAACAAAACAGACCTAACAGAACTTGGCAAACCTTTTTGATAAAATATGCTTATTCTATTGTGCATTTACTTGTATGGATAATTCATTTTAATACCTATAAACTCTTTTTACCCCTCACTGAGGCTTTGTCAAAGATTGCGTTCAGCTCAAAATCTCAAAATAAAAAAAGTCATTTTAGATTTTGCCCCCCAAAAAAAATTGACAAGATAGTACCAGGAAATATTGATAAAACAGATTTGATCTCTTTGGTCAATCATTCCTGTGAGTTCTACACCATCTACATTTCTGGAGTCATTCCTGTGTTAAATGTAAAAGCTAAAGAATGGTCTGAGTCAGTCTTCTGGGAGGTCATTGGCCTTGAATCACTTCAGCACCACAGATGTAGCTTCAGATATTCTTCGACACATCAAATATGTATGGTTGAGAAAGGCTACTCAAATATTTACGAGTTAAAAACACAAGGAAAAAGGAATGTGGAGGTATGGGGGAACGGCAAATACATATCAGAAGCCATCAGAGAGGCTACAGGTGGAGGGAAAGATTTTACTTCCTCCAGTCACACGCTTGCCTGCCACAGGCCCGACAAACTGTCGTTTGTTCAGGCTGCATTCATATTACATCTAATTGACGAACAGGACAAAGCATTTCAGTGTCCTGATCGGGATAACAAAGGGCCTAAAACAGATGTTTTGCAGACTTAGGGCCACGTGAGCGTGGAGTTTCTGTTGTGTGTCAGCTGTGTGGCGTTTTTTCTATGTCTTTTTACACCAGAAACGTGTCTGACGCAGCGCTGCTGCTGCTAGTCTTGTCTGTACACATGTATGTTTGCCACTGATAAACTGCACTCAGGCAGTAGTATACTTCATGTTAAACATAAATATATACTGACTTGATTACACCAAAGACAAAGTTGGCAGTATTGACGGCAAAATAGGCTACAGAATATTTCGTTCTGTATGGTTCTGTACAGGTGCAATATTTGAAAATCGATATTTATTATTTTTTTAAAATTACATTTATATCTGCATTTATGTCAAAACCTAGAGACTTTCAAACATCAACATGTCATTTATTATATGTATTCATGTCAAAATGACATATAAACATCTTTTCCTATTTTATTTTGCCTGGAAACACTTCCAACACGCTTGGGTGTCGCGTGAAAAATAAGCGTTGGTCCTATCTCTAGCACGCACGTGCTTTTGGCGCTACTCGAGCCGCGCCTGAGACGTGTGTGTCACGCAGGCAGTGTGCAAGCTCTAACCTGTTAACATGGGAGCCAAAATAAAAACGGACGCCACGCAGCTGACACGCTCACTCCACGCAGCCAGTGTGAAACGGCCCTTAGATATAAGTCCCTTGACATTGAAAAACCCCCAAATTAAATTAAATGTATGCCAAACTAACCCAATACTAACCCAATACTTACAAAATACTCACATGGACATACAGTATGTTTACAGATGAGTCAAAGCTCATATTTAGTACACAGGACCTACAAATTCTTTACACAAAACACATTTAAAAAACCCAGAAATGTGTAGAGAGCTCTTACCATGTGAGTATCTTTCTTGGCATAAAGTTTGACAGAAATATCGAGCTCACCACTTTCTCCTTCCTGCCAGAGTTCAACAGACTGAAACAGAAACATTTAAATATATTAACAATGTACTCACTAGTTAAATGATAGACAGACAGATTATTTTAAGAGGATGGAAGCATGAAGGGGTGCCGTCTAAGCAGCTCTGTGCTGAGGAGAGACGTGTATCATGAGCTTATGGTGTTGTCATTTATACATATGTTTATTTCAATTACGGTTTATTGTCTATTTTGTTACTATTTTGTTGAAAGGTCTTTTGAATGGAAAATTATAGTCACTGTGTCATCTTTTCTTGATTTTTGAGAGTCTGAGTGGGTGGTGATGACGAAGGGGAGGGGGGGGGGGGCGCGATGTGTTCATGTAGCGAGCCGTATGTTTTGTATGTTGTTAAAAAAATTAATTGTTAATAATTAAAATTGTTAATCACAAAACAGAAAAATGTACTCACTTCTACAAAAGTCAATAAAGTGTTGGTCATTGTGGAGGTCAGCTGTTGGCTTAGAGCAGTGACCACTACTACATATCCCAGAGTTCTTTGCATGAGTATTAAAGATGTCCTCCAGATGAGCCTGACTGGGATATCCAAGTGTCCAATGTTTTGCAATGTCTATTCATGCGTTTGTTAGTTTGTCAGAAACACATAACAAATGAAGACTGTAATACAGTTTGACTTGGATGGATGGCTTTAAATAAGCCACAGAGTCAGTGCAGTTAGATGTGATTGGTGTAGTCAGTTAGCTGTCAGCTTATCATCACGTGTGACTAAGAGTGTCCCTGCCAAACTGGTTCACCTGTGTCATTGAATAGGGCACTTCCTGGGGCAGATACTCCAGAAGCTTCTCTCTGATGATGTTGGTGCAGACTTCCTCTGGACTCTGGTCCGTCAGGACCTCACTGTGGTACTGCCACGATCCTGGCTTTGCCGCAGCCATAAAGTAGCTCTTCAACAACGAAATAAAAAGAAAGGTTATTTTTATCGAATAAAATGATTGATTCTGATTAATAAAAAACAGAAATGAGATGAGACCAATACCGAAGTTGAGCTTTCTTATAAATTTAAAACATACTTGTATCCGGTTCACAGTTTTCCCTGCTGTGACCATAATCTAACATGTACCTTCAGCGTCTCCACGTCATCTCTGTCCACAGAGGAGAGCATGAAGACATCCTTAAAGTGCGGCCAGCCCTGCTGGCTCTTCAGCGCCTTCAGCTGCTCTTTGCTCAGCACAGAGTTTGGCTCAGCGCTGCCCTCGGGCCCCGCGTTGTCCTCGTCCAGCGGCAACTCGGACTCCCTCTCTGGCCTCTTCTCAGCCCATGGAGGCTTGATCACTGGCCTGATCCGCATTCTGCGTCCGTTCACCACTCCGCACGTCAACTCTGCTGTGAAATCCAGCAGCCGGTCCTTAGCCTTAACCAGGTCTATCTGGAAAACAGAGGAGCATCAGTGAAGACTTTTCAGTGCAGGTGGCCATTTCTTTAAATGTTATGGGAAATGTTCAGGTCTGGTGATATTCTATATTTTTCTGATTGTCTACAGATCCCACGAAAAGACCAAAACCAACAACAAATTGATCCTGCTATACTAATTAATTATTGCTCGTGTATCCAAATCCTGATATAACGTATTAAAAACACATCAATGAGCCACACTGTTGCACACTGAGTGACATGTTTCTTCTAGTTTATTTTGACTTGATTTCACATACACTGTCATCCTTCCATTATACCCACTGCTATAAGTATTACAAGTCATATTTCTGTATTTACCTACTCTATCTATAAAATGTCCTGAGATAACTTGTTTTGATTGATTGAAATTGTGATTTGACACTATAAATACAATAAAATTGAATTGCCTGCTGCTTTAAATACTAAAACACCAAACTGATTAATCTGCACCTGTAAATAGTCCCTCAAATAGTTGAGTAAAGTTTGCAGAAAGCTACAGTGCCCGACCAGTATCATTTTGTGGAAGAATACCTTATTGAGGACCAAGATTGCAGGGGTGTCAGGGTGCTGGGCCAGGCATTTGAGCACCTCCAGGTCAAGCCTGCTGCACATCCATCTGTCAGCCACATCCACCAAGACTACCACTGGGAATGGACACAGTTCCAATTATAATCCCTTGAAACTCCTAATGTTAGATCGGTTATACGAAAGCTGCAAAAAGAGAACTGCAGCTCAGGTTCAACCAATAAAAGGCTCAGAGTGAATTTATATCATACTTAGGTCAGCTTCTTTGACTGTGTTCCAGGGATCCACGAGCAAAGTCTTCTCCAGCTGGTGTCTGTGGAAACGGAGGGTCCATTCATATATTACATTACATACTAATACTGCACGTTGACTACAGAAAGAAAGAAGAAAAAAGAAAAGCGAAGAAGGAAAAGAGAGGCACCTTTTGACCTTTGATACAGTGGTGAGACCAGGAGTGTCCAGTAAAATCTACAAAACAACACACATAAGTTTTAAAGTTTGGTTTTTGAATAGCATTATTCGTAATAACAGACATAGATAGGAGACATGAGAAAGCTCTTACTATCTGTGTGTCATCCTCTGTTAGGACGCCCAGGGCACGTGACCGCGTAGTGTGTACTTTCTTGGAAACAGCAAACACCTTTAAGAAATAATCATTGGCTTTACAAAATAACCACCATCTCATTCTCCTCCTCAGATCCATTATAGTGTGTAAGTTTAAAGAAAAGGACACTTAAGACAAATACCTTTCTGCCAAGGAGCTGGTTGGACAATGTGGACTTCCCAGCATTTGGGGCACCTATTATGGCAACTTTTAAAACCTTTGGGTTATCAGGCTGATCTGGATGTCTCAGTAACAAAGATAATTGTTCACCTGAAAAACACACAAACAAAATGAATCATTAGACAGACAATAGAAGTAAATATGACAGCAGTAAAAAAAAAAAAAAAAAACGAGATCAGATTGATGGCAGGATGACGTCGGCAGAATTTGGAAAAAGGCTGGGCCCGAATGATCAGATGAGTGTAGTGATGTAAATCTCTGAGGCAGTGGTCTGATTACCGCTGTCCGGCGGAACTGAGGCTGGAAGGCGATAAAAACTGCCGTCTGCCTCCGCTGCTTTGCCTTTCATCAGTCTGTTGAGAAATGCCTCTGATGTAATAAAGCAAGCAGGAGTGAAGATAAATGCGTTCCTCCCTCCTCGGCTGCAGGCAGCATTTCCTGTAAAGAAATCAACATCTCCGTCACTTCGCTGCCAGCAGGGCTGCAAGGTAACTGACTAATTGTGCTTACTTGGATGATGTTAATATGACATTCAGATGTTTCTCCTCAAAAACTAATTAAATTAATCACAGAACCATCTGTGATTCATTACGGAGTAATTGTGCAGATTTAGTAGTCATTTGGGAACCACAGAAACTTTACTGTGAATGCTTTACACTGTTTTACACAAAAATGACAAAGCTTAGTGAAAGTCTGCTTGTTGCTAAAAAGTATTTTTATTATTATTATTATTATTATTATTATTATTATTATTATTATTAATAATAGTATTGATCAGCCGATTAATCGATCGCTAGAAAACTGCCAATCGTTCTGATATCCGATTAATTGTTTGAGTCATCAAGACAACAAAAGAGGATTTACTACTTTTCTCTATTTCATATTACAGTATTGTAAATTACATAAAGGTTAAATATCACTAGGGTCTTGAAGCAATTTGAAGACATCCCCTTCTTGTGATGAACAGCTTTAACCATTTTAATTATATATATATATATATATATACACACACACACACACCTATTTGATTAGTTTGTCTCCATAAAAGATTGTCTCCATAATGAAAATAGGTAGCCCTAGTTCAAACAAACGCAGGGCACTCAAACCCAGTATGCCCAGCATGTGAGCCTGACAAATCTTTAAAGATCCCCTTCAGACATATAAAATGACCTCAAATGACATCTACTCCTTCTCCCTCCTTGAAAAATACAGACATGTTGGATACAAGGCGTCTCCTACTTCACTGTAAAGTCTATCCTCAGTGTATGTGCACTGGTGGTTTCAGGTTTCCACATCACACTTCTGTAAGTTGCATTATTGGACCATGATTGGCCTTTGTGATGTCACAAAATCAAGCTTGTGTGTACTCTTTAAGGTTAGCACAGTGAAACGTTCCTCATTTAGCAGATGAATGTAAAAACAAAGTTCTAGTGTCACAGGGAAGCTCAAACATCAAAGTGAATTAACAATAAGTAAAACACATATTGGAGTGGAAGGGAGGCTTTACATTCTGCCAGGCTGATGCAGTATCACAGTAGAAAATCACCACGTTTTCACTTGACATGTAGTCATTTTCTGTCATTTATTCTGCCTGTAACTTAAAGTTACCCTGGCTACCATTCCACACATCGTCTCGGATTACACAGGCGTTATAGACCTTTTTCACGGCAGACATGTCATAGTAAGAAAAGCACAGGTGTATTCAAAACCATTAATGATGGCTGCATTCCACTTAGGAGAGGCCCTGGTGTTGTGCATGCTGACTCACTGAAATAGCTTACTGGGACACTTGATGGAATTGAGCCATCGTTAAGGTTATCAATTTCAGCTGTGCTTTTCCTACTATGACAAGTCAAATGTCTGCTGTAAAAAACGGTCCATTGGTGGTAATTAAAAGCAGCGTACCATTTTATTTACATTTTAGCTGATTGTATGTGCCTCAGAAAAGCAAAGAGATGCCCGGATTTATTGTATCGCCCTGCTCCCTTTAAACGTCAGTCTACGCTACTGGACTGAGCTTGTATTTATCCCATGCTTTTACTAGCAGCCCAATGTCTTGTATTTGCTGAGAAATAATAAGAAATGAGCAGCAGAAGCACTTGTTTGGGACTGACCCGCTGTGAGAAACCATGACGCACTTTCCTGTCGAGCAGACACGACGAGCAGTCTGGAGAGGACGGCGGAGTCTCTGAAAAACCGACTACACACTCTGAAAGCCATTGAGCTTTGATTTAGATGATATGACAGTAGACGGTCGAAAAGCGGCTATAGTCGTTTCAGAGGTGAGCCGCTTGTTTACATTCACATTGGCCACAGGGTGAAACCATGTTGCTTTAGCCAAAGAGAAACGTGTTCCGCTATGAAGAGTGTCCTCACAGAGGTTCGAGTGGAAGCTACACCGCCCCCTGGCGACCGATGTGTCAACTGCAACATGTTCCTCCATCCTACTAGTATCCGGAACAAAATGTCTTAAAGTCAAATACCAATTTGATCACGGACCCCTCCCCGGTTTAACGAGTTTTGTCAACAGGAGGACACATTGGAATGTCTCCTGATTGACACAACTTCAGTCAGTTTTTTTGTTTGTTTTTTTTTGACGTAGAATATAATGTAATTTAGAGGAACTAAGCCGAGTAAAAGAGGAAATAATCATCAGACAAAAATGGTCTTAAAATCATTTTGACATGTAAAATAATCACATGGTTATTTGAAATGTACATTAATATCTAAAATAATGACATCTATTAGGCTAATTCATAATTTTGCAGCAAACCCTCTGTAACTCCCAGGGAGACCCTTCCAAATCAGCTCATCACAATGCACACACATACATCTGCCGACATGAGCAACTCACAATTTATAATGGATGACAGCGCTCAAAGGATCTTTTGGCTGGGGTGAAATTCTCTAGATTACTTTGTGAGGGATGGTGCGCCTATAACCACAAATCAGATTGCACTGTGCAGATTTTTTCTTTTCCTCTTGTCCCCTGAGAACACAGAACCGAGTGTATCCCCGAGGGTGCTTGAAGCACAGTTGTGACAATGTTGTTGAGGTAATATCGAACATCCACGCTTAAAGCAATATGCTGACGTGAGGAAAACTATGCATGCTATCCTACTCCCTCCCTCTAGCTCTTCAGTGCTAATTCACAATGACAGGCTGATATAATGACTTGATAACCATGAAGTCTGTCAGGTTAATCAGCAGGCTAAAAGGACACCGTTTGCATATTGATTGATTACTGTAACATGTTATTTTCATTCTGTATGGCAAAGCCACAGATGTCTCCCTGTAGTCCATCAAAACACGCCGGCTGTTTGTTAGTCCTCGAGGACTTGCTCGGGGTGAGACAAACTCCACTACTGGAGGATGATGAAGGATATCAGGTAGCTCACAATCTGTCATCATCTAA
Organism: Zingel zingel; assembly: GCA_023566125.1. Lineage (NCBI taxonomy): Eukaryota > Metazoa > Chordata > Actinopteri > Perciformes > Percidae > Zingel > Zingel zingel. The sequence goes on from CM042328.1 coordinate 19,469,688, forward strand.
CTCTAAAAGCTCAGCAGCAATGGAAGGGCAACAAAAATGGAGCTTTTAGCAGACACTTACTGCCGAATTCCAATTGAACCAGAAACCAAAAGGATATTTGAGGATCAGTAATGTTTGAACTCTCTCTCTATCTGCCTCCCTCCCACTCTCCCTCTCTCTCTCCTCTCAAATTCATTCAAGACCTTTTCTCCCTCCGGGCTTTCCTCACTTGGCCATTTCACGTGGGAGTGTATCAGAGTTCTTTCTATGACTGTATTAACTTTGGCCTTCAGAAAGAGCTCTCTCTCTCTTTAAAAAAAAAAAAAGACAAAAAGGCTTCGCCTGCAGACCAGTTAATCATAAGCTGTAGCCCACTTTGCCATTTTGAAGTGCACTTGCCAATGAGATTCAGCATGGTGTGATGGAAAACCTCCCTTTGATGCTGCAATTCAGTGTGCTGTTGATTCCTAATCAATCTTGTTTTCTGTTATTCTAACAGAACACTTTGTATTGATAGGGAATAGGTCCAATCTCCCTGAATATGCAGATTTTTTTCTGCAGGTGATGTCAGACTTTCTGCCACATCAGTCTGTGCTCTGGCAGCCTCTCTTGTTGATTTGCTAATAACACTAGCTGGGATTAGACATGCGATAACTGGCAGCCTGTGCACTAATAGGAAGATCTGGCTGCTCATGAGGAATAACAAAGTTCATAGAATAATAAGCTTGAGCCATGGGGCATGTTAACAGGGGTTGGGAAAGAACAATCTGTCAGTGCGTCGGAGCATCCATCACTCCATCACCGCTGATTGCAGTGAGAGGCGTGATGCTGCACAGCTGGCTGACTGTCTATAAAACAGCAGCTTCTGAACTTTTTCATGCTGAGGACTCCAATGCAGATAAGCTATTTGTGAAGGATCCCACAGATTAATGAGTGGATGGATGAATTTCCACACTTGATAAATGAAAAAAGCAGTGAGATTTAACGGTTAGGTCTTACGTGATGCCCTGAAGGTCCTCCAAGGTCCCTGTATTCAACAACCACTGCTCCAAATGCCCTTGCTCATTCAGGCTGCTTTTTTTTTTTTTTTTTTTTTAAAAAGAGGTGATTTAGCTCCCAAACTACTCATATAGGTCACACTGATGCTCTGATTGTACAATCTCTCGCTCAGTGGGGAAGATAAAGGGAAAACAAACTTTGATTCATTCTAGATTTGCAATCGATGGGACTTGTCTGTGAAGTGGATCAATAGTGCCTCTCTTTGAAATCAGCAATCACGTCAGCGGTGAATTTAAAAAGTGTAATTAGGAACAGCATTCTTAAACATCCTGTATTGACGTCTTCTTTGGTATGGGGAAAGACACCATTCTGCATCATTAACTTTGTATTATTGTGTGATGGAGCCTGCTGCTGCTACTTCCCCACCTGCTGGACTCAGAGCGCTGTGTGTGATTGGGCTTTCAGACCAAATTCTCCCCTCTTTCACTTGCTGATGATGGGGGAAGTGAAGCTTGCAGCTCTGAATTGGCTGGAGTATTGTAATAAACCCAGTCCGATCTGGAACCCAGGCCGTGGAGTTATCCTTCACAATGCTTTATATCTGAACTGTTTGTGGAGTTAAACTTGTGTCATTTTCTCTCTCATCATCTTATTTGATTACTTTTGTGCAGGTTCTAACCTGACAAGATATGGCTGCAAGCACACATTCTCCAGCATTCCCATAACTTGCCATAATGTTCAATGCTGTCCATCTGTCTCTCTCTGGTAATAAAATGGTATCAATACTGTGGAGAGGGCAGGTGGGTGGTTGAAATGGAGTAATTTATTTTAGTTGTCACAGAAATATAAGTGTTTGATTAGGGAGCTATACACATCAGGCTGCACAAATAGAACCTTTCATCAAATCACAAAGCATGTGACACTATTGACCGTGGAGTCTTCTCCCTGGGTTTTATCTTTCCCTACAAGATTCATAATACAATATGTGAAGAGCACAATGATGCAAAATGCAAGAGCAATACAGCCCAAGGCAAATCCTGTGCCCGTGTAACAGATGAGTATTACACTTGGGCCAGTAAAACAAGCTGGATTTTTTTAAAAAGGTAAACGGAAGATGTTGATGCAAGAAAGAATGATTGGTAACAATATACATGACTGAATGTGTTAGAGATTTGTGACATCCTTAACACACATTTAGTGGCTTCTCAGTGGGTGTTTTTGGTCTGTTCACCCAAATTACAATAATACATATTTTCCCACATACCCCTAGTGGTACCGAGCCATGCAGATGGTGTCGATTTTAAATGCTTTCAAAAAACACGGTCATCACCCCAAAACAATGGAAGTAAATGGATTTCTTTGGTATCCCTGCTAACAACACACATGATTTAGGCTTCATGTTCTGGTTTGCAAGCAACATTTGGCATGTTGCTCAAAATAATATACATACAAGTGATATTTATCAATGTTACTTTTGGAGAAATAAGGAAAAACTTGAATGAGTTAGAATGAATGCAGATGCTTCCTTAAGGCATAGTGGCTCACTGAATACAAACTATATTGATGAGTATGAAAATTATGTGAATAGGCTCTGGCCTTCACAGTCACCAGGTCATCTCAGCTGAACACCTATGGGAGATTCTAGAGCAAAATGTTAGACCTTCAGTATCATCATCATCATCATCATCATCAAAACTCAAATCATCGATCATCTCGGAGAATCTCGTGATGCTAAGTACCTTACTAAGACATGTTCAGGTTTTTTTCTACTTAAACATGTCAGTCCATTATTGCTTACTAAATGCTACATCATTACTTTATTACAACCCAAGAATTCGCTATACACTCTCATCTTCAAAGGTTGGGATAATTGAGTTTTGTCTTCTTTGCACCTGTGTGTGAATCATGAGGGGAACACAGTGTTATTGATCTTGAGAATTTTTACTTTTCTGTCATTTGTCTGTCTAAGTGCAATGAGAAGACAATTACTAGGCCTAATTGTTAAAAACAAAACAAATTGTAGAATATATCTCAGGTTCTGGGTGATTTAACTTTAAATTGCACTCACATTAAAGTTGTGGAAGAGGTATTCAGGTCCTAACAATATCACAGTGTATTCCTTTACAAGTAAAAGACCAGTATTCAAGTATTGTTGGCAAAATATACTGAAAGTATAAAAGCTAACAGTACTCACTATCCATAATGGCCTCTTTCAGAATGTTAAATTTGTATATATGATGGGATTATTATTATTATTATTATTATTAATAATAATAATAATAATAATAATAATAATAATATTAGTGCATTAACATATAGGCTAAATGGCATTTTGATGTCATAACTAGGCAAGGTGGAGCCAACTAAAGTACAATATCTCCCTCTGAAATATAGTGGCGTAGAAGTAGCATAAGTAGAAATACTCAATTTAAGTGCTTCAAAATTGTACATAGGTACAGTATTTGACTAAATATGTTTTGTTTCTTTCCAGCAGTGGTCACATCATTTGCAAAGCTGATTTAGCACCATAACACCCCATTCAATTATCATTATTGTTACTATTATTTTACTAGAGTTTGGCATGTATTTTGATATTATATAGCTGGCACAATGATTTAATATGTTATTTTACTAATTTCACCTTCCACTTGGCATATATCCTACAAATATTTAGACGTCCAATTAAATTTCATACTGACTGTACCTTTAAACCACTCGGATGTCCTGCGCAGCGCACATCGCAGTCTGGAACGGTCCCAGTTACTGCGCATGCGCCAGAAGTTGCTGCCGCAGACAGCAGCAGCCAGCCAGCAGTGATTCGGCAGCGCAGGGCAACGGGAGAAAATCTGTCTGTTTTAAACCATGGCGACGTACTAAACGATGCCTTTCGCAGAGGTAAACGGAGAGTAAGTAGTTGTATTTTGATAACACGGCTGCTGCCCGACACTGTGTGATATCCTCTCAAATTGTGGCATACATATTAGGAAAGCTTACGAAAGCAACAATGGGACTGTGTATGTTTCAGACTGGCTGGCTAGGTTAGCTAGCCAGGAGCCTAGGCAGTCAGCTGGCACATTGACTGGCAACATGCAGGTTTATAGCTACTGTGCTGGTCCCCTGTATTGTCTGTATATCTACTGTAAACCTCGCGGCTTAACTGTCTTTTATGAGGCAAACATGTTTATTCAGGCACTAAAGGAGCCGTACATTCTTGTTCAAAGCTGGTGTTACCTGAATGAAACTGTGCTTGTGTAGTAGAGCTGTTAAGCTAGTTGTTTTTTTACATTATAACAACCAGTGAGGATTAAGGAGAGCTCCCTTTGCTTGCCAAATCATCATCATGATTACATCTTCATCATTATGATTTCCATGAGCATGATGCAGATAGTTCTGTGTCACCCCTCAAGAGAAATGATAAGTTCCTTTCCTGGAAGAAGCCAGCTGCGGATGAAGTTATCGTATGCCATTCAAAGTATGGTATATATGTCGCTAAGTTGTCTCCCACTGCTATTGTATCCGATATACTCATTAAGACACGCATATCTATATCCATATGTAGAGTGTCAGTCGTGTTCACTTGTGATACAAATGTTGTGTACGCTCCGCGCTCGCAGCGTGTCTGCAAATAGCACCTCTCAATTTAAAGACAGAGGAAAGTGTTTCCACCTGCAAAGGCAAGTGTTAAAGGTGATAACAAAAGGTTGACGTCACCGGGCTCATCCTGATCCTGCCGCACAACCTCGACCACTGAGGAGGAGGTGGTGGAGGAGGAGTAGTTTCAGAGGAGGAGAGCAGCTTTTTGCCATAGCGTCTAATGCTTCGTGTCTGGAAGGAAAAGGTCTGTCTCTGATCAAATTTCAGGTAACCTAAGGGCACACTTAACTAATGGGATCCTATCGATGTTTCACCCCCTCCAAGTCTGATCTTTACACGGCGGAATGTTAATGTTGCCACAGCCTGTCCGTGTTGTCTTTGGCTGCTCTGAGTCTGGCTTTATTGTTGTAGTCGGTCTATAATGTCATGGAGCTTGACGGATATGATTAAAAAAAACCGCAGTAAAGCAACACTCCTGTGACTGACTGGACTATGGAAGTGATCGGGTTTACTCTGCACATGGTAAGATGATAAAACTGAGTAATGTCGAGACATGAAAACTGTTTAGTCTAAATTTGCATGACGATTTTTCAAGTTGAATAAATCTGTCCTTATGTTAAAAAAAAAAAAAAAAAAAGCCATTATCTTTCCTTTACATTAACAAAGGTGACACTGTCTTGTTAATGGTAGCAGGGAGAATGTGCTCAGTGATATCCTGCGCTTAATCAAACAAGAGCCTGACATTACTTGCCCAAAAGTGCAGTTTGGCAATGTAGCTTTCTACCCCTACATTTTCCAAAGAGCAGATAATTAAATTTCAGACCTTGTTGTCTGGGAAACTCAGGCCCCTAGACTCCCTGCAATTATCGTGTAGAATGATCCCTTTTTGCATTGGGTTGCTATCTGTCCCAGCACAATGAAGATTAATTAGGTCCTAAAAACAAATGACTGCTAAGCCTCTCCTCCGTCTGTAAAATGCAGTCTTCTTCTAATGACAGCAATCTGACAGTTACCTAGAAGAATGAGAGTTTGCTTCAAAGGTACTATGAGATATTGTGACAAGAGTAAATGTATAGATTTTGCAGTACCTTACAGCGTACTATTAGAAATAAAAGTTTGACTTTTGTGTCATTTTCAACATGTATTTACTTTTATTGACGTCTGATTTGTGTGTTAGATCTTACTTCTAATGGCAGCAGATAAGCCTGAGTGTCAGGAGCATCTGGTTAGTTCATGTCATGCTGGTCAGCATTGTAGAAAATTACAGCGTTCCGCCAAATTGAAATACCACTTGAATGCATGTGTTAATTAGATCTCTGCATGGCTTTTCAAAGTGTCTCTCCTCCTTTGCCAGTGAGTCATGTGCTGACTCTTTGACCTGTCACCGCAAACCCAGAGTCTTTGCTGAGGGCAACTTGACAGGAAGGCAAGTTTCTTTGTTTTTTTTTTCCAGCAAACCACTGACAGATATATTGGGACATATTGATTTACAATGTGGGCAGAGGAGCAGTAATTACCTATAAAATACTTTTGTAGCATCTTGGCTGCTATAGCCTCTCAGTCTACCGTTGCCTGTAGACAAGGTTAAACTACAGCAGAAAAAATAACATATTGTAGAGAACACACCTACGTATTTAAGATACGTTTTAAAGTAGACTAGTGAGTAGAGTTCAGTGTGAATGTAATATGCGCGCCCACACAGTTTTCTAGATACTATCCTCACTGTATCAAACGTTCTTCTTGTAAGCAAATGGCCAAGCAGATATTAGTGAGTGGTTTCACAGAGCAAAATCAATCATTCTGAGCACCTTACTCTGAATCCCGGGGGTTTCTGTGTTGCAGAAGGTTCTCCACATGACAGCCAAATGATCTGATTCCCAACATTAGGCTCATCTCAGACAGCAGTAATAAGAGGATAACATCAAAGCTCTGCTTTATTTCTTAGAGACTTCATAGCAAGACTATGAATAACAGATCACAAGGTACAAAGAGTGAACCAGAGAACTTGAGCACATTTTTCTATGTTTCAGCTGTTGTTAGGATTCACAGAGAGCTCATTAAAATACATTGATTAGTAACAATCCTGATTCTGTGATTGTTGACTGTGAAATGGCTTGACTAACTAGCACATTTTTTGATGCAATGCTTTTCTGTGCTGGAATGAACTACTTGGCTGAGGCTCATTTTGGTTTATTCAAAGCCAGTCATTTGATGTAGCATTTTAGAGACGGTACTTGAATTGGAAATGTGTAACGGTACGCTCTTCTCAATGCAATACATTTCTTCCTTTCATATTCCAGCGGGGGCCTGTGTTTGTTAAATCACTTGCAGGTGTTGTCTGGGAATTTTATGTGCATAGCAGATTTTTATTTTCCTCACCCCAATAGTTTTAGATGAGCTGTATTTGTTGAATATCATCCATTTGCTAAATGAGGCTGACCCCCTGTCCCGGACAGCAGGGCAGAGACATCCCAGGTACCAATAATGTGCCAGCAGGCTCCACCTTTCAATCCTCCAGTCACCAGGGCAGCTGTCAGCCCATACTCACCCACTCAGCCACCCACCACTTGGAGAGACGTTCTGTGAGGCCACCCAGCCGTCCCAGCTGTAAGAGTCTGTTTTTAGACAAAAGGCAGATGTTTGGTAGTGTCAAAGTCAGCAGACCCAGTGTGAGGGTCAAATGCAGGTGAGGCTGGCAGTCAAGAACTGGGGCCACATGATGCATCTAGTTTAGGTGTTTACTAGGACATCATGGGCAACTTCTGGATACCTCTGAGAACAAGGGACTGAACTGCAGGGCTCAGGCTGTGGGTTATCTGTGATGGTATTTAGTTTTGTTCACATGGGTTGTCTTATGTTGTGCTTAATGACTACAGGGACTAAGCCTGATTTTTAAGATACACTTTGTGTCTTTGTCTGCTGAATTTTTGTGTTCTTTGTGACTTTTTTCTTTTGCTTGGATTTGCATGTCAGCCGGCAGGTCCAATTAGGGCAAAAAGCCCTGCTCTTGCTGGGTAGTTTGCGTAATCAGCAAACCCGAGGCTTAAAGCCAGGGAGTGCTGCAACCTGACGTTACAAACACCAAGACCAAAGGGCTTTCTGAAATTGTTGTCTTCAGCTTGAGGGCAATCAGGAAAGAATCTAAGGCTCCCAGTGACATTCACGGCAAAAACAGCAGTCATAGCAGCAGGAGGAACAAGGCTTGGTTTAGGCCAGCATCTGTCTGATCAGGCTTTTCAGAGGTACTGGAGACACCAGGGTTCTTTATCCACCTCCATCACACAGGAACAGTAGAAGAGTAGGGCACTGTTATCCGTTTATGGCACAAGATAAGGCCGCCTCAATCAGATCACTGACCCTCCACTGACACGCTCCACCCCAAATACCAACCCTCTGTAAAAGGGGGTTGCCAGGCGAGTCCCATATCACTCTTTAGTAATCCTAATAGACGCCATTAGCATGTCTGCGGTTATTGCTGCAGTTTTCCAACGTCCATGCCAACTGTACATATCAGCCACCACCGGAGAGGCTCTGAGTCTGACCCGGTCTGCAGGGTCAGAAAGAACGCCACAACAAAGCACCAGTAAAGCTGTAGGGGATATCAAGTGGAGGGGATAGAGGGAGAGTGAGCTCAAAGTGCCATAGTTGGCGCAGACATTAGATAAGGCTAAGCTACCAGAGGATTATAGAGGGAGATGTAAAATGCTGTCGGCTAATTGGGCTTTATTTTTAATATTTCAGAGAGTTCATTAGAGACTAAATTGGTTGAGGATTTCAGCTAAGGCTGTAGACTAAGAGTCTGTTTGGAACAGGCTTTACAACCTGAATAATGGCAGATCATTTTTTGTTAATGCCTTGTCATTGAACACAGGGTATAGTGTGTTTTGGAGAAATGTTACTCTTCAATACCAGAATTTCAGTTATGTTACATTTCACAGTTCTTGCCTAACTGTAAGCCTAGTTATCTTATATTCTCTGACTATTCTGAAAGTCAAAATCCCAGTGTTTTATTCTCTTGCCAAGAGAGTAGCTCTGTGAAATTGGTAATAAAACATAGTTGTTGTTTTTTTTACTCTTTGTAACCTTTGGCAAGACACAATAATCCGAAAGATGGAGTTTAGGGTATCATACAGTTATATTCTCCAAAATGTGAGTGTTTGTGAAGCCCTGACAAAGCAGTCAACGCTCGGAGGCTTGCTTTGTTAAGAGCTTTGCTGGGGAGGGGCTGAGGCGAGCGGTCAAGGCACGGCACTTTGCCATGACCCTCCTCAGTTTATCAACTCGCACCACTTCTCCAGGCCTCAGTGTGTGGGTGTGTTTTTTCTGTGTGCGTGCGGCGTACTGGAGATCGAGCGCCGCTTAGAATGGGGCCCTTTATAACCTCTTAACCCTCTGGTCCTGTTTGCTACCATTGTTGGCCACAGTGAATGGTATCTCAATGCCTTGAAAAGTAACCAGATGACATTCTTCCTGTTGTTCAAAAGGGCCCAGGGTTGTGTTGTGAAAAGCGTCTGAAAGGATAGGCGAAGACTGTGACCTTCAGTGGCTAATCTCTGGCATGTCATTCGATGCCTGTTTGAAGCGAATGCAGACCTTTCTTACTGATTGCAACGTACCAAGTCAAACGAGGTAGAAATTTCTATTAGGTTTTCAACAGTTACACTCGGAAAACACTCAAGTTAGTTTTTTATTTTACCTCCACTATAAAGGAACCAGAGGGTGTTTTGTAGCGGCTGAACTGAATCGTTATTCCAGACAGGCAGTGTGTCTGACACCTACATTGTCCAAACAGTCTCTCCTGCCTGTGACTGAGCCCTCTGTACACAGACCTGTGGCATCAGCAGCCCCTCTGTACTGCATGCTGAAATACCGCCGCTGCTGTGAAAGCAGTGGGGATGAAATGCACTTAGTGAGACAGTAAACATCGGTGCAGCTCTCAAACTAGCTTACGTTGTTTATGTCTCCTCTCTGGTGTATTTGCTGTCTTCAGCTGGCTGCTTTTTCTGGAATGTGCAGAGATGCAATTGTCGCTCTGCGGGGGGTGATGCTGGCTGTAATCACAGTTCATAGTTCAACTCTGTAGTTGGACTCAGTTGAGCAGCAATAGGACAGGAGTCACATTATTCTCCTGAACTAGAAGCCCACACTTGACAATACTGTTTGTGTGCATTGAGATGATCATAACAGGGTTTGTATTATGAAGATTGTTGGTCACACAGTAGGAGCATGTCTTCCCCCCCCCCCCCCCCCACATTAATAGGTTTAACATTTCTGCCAACACACGAAGATTAACATCCTTCACAGCATTATACAATGTTTCTACACAGTTGTAGAGTTTTATCTAACATCGTGACTCTCAAAACCCCCTTAAACAGATGCTTTTAGTCTACACTGAGAACGAGTCTTTACCATTAATGTGTTCAAGGGGATTTGCTTTTCAGCGCGTTAAAAGACGCTTTACTGGCATCAAGCTGTCTTTGTGCCTGTCTAAATGATCTCTGAGAGCAGGTCTTTGGGTGAGAACACCATTTTCTCCCTGCCTCTTGTGAATAGCACTCCTGCTTCCTGTGTTCACACTGTGCCACCTGTATGGGGTTAAAATTGGGGTCAGACCTCTTGCAGGAGTCTGTTGTCTGGGGCCCCTTTTTCAGGAGCTGGTTGTGCTGGGGACTGACATGAAAAAGAAAAGCTGTCAAGTTTTTACGGGCCTCTTTTGTCAGACATCTTTCAATGATAAATGATTGGCATATCTCCTGCCATTTCCCCCTTTTGTTTGCGACCGCAAATAATGGAAATTGACCATTATGTGTGATGTGTTTGCAACCTGCGTGCATGTGGAAGTGCGCACACATGAAAATGCGAGGTTGTTTACAAAGGAAGCACTGAATTAGAAAAGGAAAATGCCAACTTTTATCGTGCTACTGCACAACCATTTTGCATTAGTCAGAAAATATCCCCTGAAGTAGTGTAACATCCGCAGAATGTGATTGAGATAGAGAGGGAGACGGGGTGAGGGCAGAGGAAGAAGGGTGGGCCACAATTTGAAAGGCATACTTGAAAGTGCTCGTGTGTAAAGAGTCCTGAGGCAGGTCATGTTGCTGTGTGGCAGAGAAGCATTCGTCTTGCTCTGTATCTGACGTCCCAGGGTCTCATTGTGGTGCCAGTAGCCCCCTCACCCCATCAAGGGACCAGGTGCTGCTTAGATCTACTCTGGCATGGAAAGACAGCAGATACGCTGGTGGTGGGTTTCACAGTTATTAGGATAAAAATCACAGATGTCACAAACAGCTCTCTCACTGTATACATCTCAGCTGAGTGTGTACATATAAAGTTTGCAGTCCTAGACCCAAAACAAAGAGATATTTCATCATTACGGTGAATTTGGATGGTGCACTGCCGATGGATAGTTTGTTGGTGAAAGACGCGGTTCATTTAGTCTACTTTGTGTCGAGCACCATTGTACTCTTGTCCTGTGCTGTTTAGCAAGGCTTGCGGCCCTGACAGATTGCCATCCCGATGGGAAGATTTACCCAGCCAGCACTGCCAGTGGCACTGACACCATCATTAGGCTTTGATCAGCTGCAGTCTGCAAGGGGAAGAAGAGAGAGTAATATTCTTGATCTAATTACTAGGAGACATTTCAGGCAGTGTAATGTGTGATTTAACCTCTTGTCAGAGGCTATAAAAGGAAGCTGGGTTAATCTTCCTGGCAATCTCTTTTTCCACGCAGGGGAGAGTGCCTTTTAAATTTCCTTTTCCCATGAAGCTGGTGAAAAAACCAGCACGCCAGTGCAGTATGCTAACACACCTCGGCTGACTTTCTACGTGAAATCTCTCAAGGCAAGAGTTCTCTGACCTTTGAATGTTAGCAACAGCTGGTTCACAGGAACTCATGTGCTATGTGCATTTGGAGAATTGCAAGTAGAACCAAAAAGCTGTTGACTTCCGTGTGCTCCCTCCAAATGGATCGTTTTGCAGCCCCCTTTGTTTCTCTCTCTCTCTCTCTCTCTCTCTCTCTCTCTCTCTCTCTCTCTCTCTCTCTCTCATTCTTTCTCTGTGTGTCTCTTTCTCTCCCTCGCCATCACCACCCACATACTGCAGCATGATGAGTGCAGGAGACTTGATTGAGCAAATAGATTGTAAGTGCAATCGAGAGGTTTGGGTTAATCAGTCAAATATTTAACCAATTCTTTGGACATGAAGGGATTTGTCTTGCCTGCGTTGAGCTCATCAGAGCCCATTCTCCCCAGCACTGGCCGGGCTTTTAGGGCCAAGGGCCGCGGCCTCTCTGGCTCCATGGAGAACCACACACGCACCCCTCAGCATGCTCCATTGCCTCTGAATGCCCCACCACTCTTCTCTCCCTTTTGTTGCAGAGTACAATTGGAATGATGGATTAGCAAATTAAATGCAGACCTTTCTATTCATGGCCACCCTCGCTCAAAGTCTCATTCACGGGATCTATCACACACCTACTTTAAAATGGGTACCATGTTCACTTTATGTCCTTAAATTCCTTCAGAAAAGTGTGTATTTTGCCCTTTAACGCATTCTTAAAAACCAAGCTCCTCAACAGTAAAGGCTTTTTTTGCAGGATGACTTCCTGTACATTTTCTTCCCCTTTTATTTGAATGCTGGCCACACTGATAGGAAATGGCCCTGATATGATGATGTGTTGGCAAGCTCCAAGTGCACAGGTGCAGCCTGGCTGAGCCTGCTCTAAATTACCTGTGTCATTGTCTCTTCCGTGTTCCTGAGAGCACAGCGCTGACCTGCCCGACCCACGTTCCGTTTTAGAAACCCATGATCCTCTTTGTGGTGCCCTTCACTTTTTCAAATACCATTATATTTCTTCCCCAAGTTTGACGTTTTATTTTCAATTGTTGTTCACTCACTAATATTACTTGGTATTGTATAGTGCTGGGCGGTATGACAAAAACAATTGTATCAAGGTATTTTTTAAGATTCTGGCGGTTTCACAGTATATCATGGTATCTTCTTTCTTTTGCTTGACTGGTTTATAGTGGCTTATTTTACTGTCAATATTCAGTAATGTCAGAATATTAAAAAAAAAAGTTTCAATGTCATGTTTACTCAAAGTTTTGATTACTTAAGGGTTTGCTTGGCTCCACAACATTATACAATAATGTTATATGAAGGAGAATGCATGAAAAGTTACAGAATCTAAACTTTTTTTTGTGCAAAATACAAAGTAGTAAAATAAACTTAAATTAAATAAGTACATATAACAACTTTAACATGCTTCCTTTACAAAACAAAGTAGGTGTAAGATGGCTGTTTAAGCACTACCTTGACCACAGGTTAACGTTAGGTTGTTGCAGAAAAGTGGGCGTAGCTCCGCTGTCAGCTTGCTTCGGTGTTCGAATAACCTTAGTGGTTTGGCGGAAGTATTTTGGCGAGGCAAGACATCTTAAATCCAGTGTTTTAATCATTACTCTTAACCCGTCTTTCTCGATGGACCGTAGGTGGATTGTTATTGCGTTCATTAGGTTGCTCCGCTGCATGCTCGAGGTGACAGGTCTTAACGTTAGCACGGCCGAGTGAAGCCTTCGACTGTATTAAGCGGGGCCATGTCTTTGGCTAGGTGGATAGTGATAGAGTTTGTAATCTCGATACACTGTTCGCTCTTTCTGTTGTAGGGAGAATTTTCTTTTGCTTTCCTGTTACCTGCTGATGTGGAGGACGCTGACCTTAACTTCATACATTCTTGATATTCCAAGACGTGCTTGCGGCTAAGGTGATGGAGCAAATTGCTCGTGTTGCCGCCTCCGGGGACAACTTTAGCCCGACAACACTTGCATAAAATGGTTGTTTGGGTTTTTTTTTTTTTTTTAAACCAAACAAACTCCAAACAACAGACACGGCTCCTCCTTTTGGCTCAAGTTATTCTGTGTCATCATGTTCTACTAGTTCTGCAGCATCGATTTCGGAACTTTCAATGTCTATCCTATCCATCTTCACCGTAACGTAACACCAGAGCACTACTGTTTACCCTCACCACGCCTCGCAGTTGCACCATGTGTGTTTAGAAGCGCAACATTGAAAAGGGTCCTGTCTGAAACAGTGTCACGCAGCGCTGCGAAGCATTCTGAACGTTGTGTAATCAAATACACCGGTATGGCGGTATATACAATTTTTTTTTATATCGTAACGAAAATATACACCGGTATACCACCCAGCACTAGTATTGTACAGTAATAGCTACTATGACGTTTACATTTATTTGATTTGCTACTTTGTTCTACCACTGTTTTAATCAACAGCACTTCATTGCTTCTGGCGATGCTATCTTTGAATCTTTACGTCACATTTGCAAAACCTCTGCTCAAAATAAACTGGTTGCAGCTTCTTTACTGTGAGAAATAGCTGCTTTTCTCTGGCTTATTTGGTATTACTGAATACCTTTGGAATTTTGGAGTGTTGGCCGGCTGTTGTGACTGCGGTGAGGTACGTTCAATATATCAATATTGAGTATTTATCTTCGTTAATCATATAGTGGTATTTTCTCAACATTGTGAAATCTTGTGTAGAATTATGGAGAACTTGTGATAGATTTTGATATCAGAGGAATACGTTTTGGTCAATGTTGCATTATTATTGTGTCGACCAGCCCTATATATTCAGCATCCACGTTACAAAGGACTCTTAGCTTATCTTACTGGTTTCCCTTCAGTGCAGCCCAAGTTCGATTCTGTATTTCAAAGTTCAGTTTTGAAGCCCAGGTTCCATTTTTTTGTGTCTGTTTTCCACCAAGCAAATAACACAGCCCCCACCCCCCCTTTTCCCTAGTCCCTCCTCCAGTGGAGTGTGTGTGTGTGGGTGGGGGCGGGGGGGTTGCTGTGCTCTGTTGAGACCCCAATTAGCAGGACTAGCAAGCCTCCTGAAGGTCACTCCCAGAGCTTTGGTGTGAGAACAGAGGAGGTCTGGGCCGTTCAGCAGCAGCTCTGAGAGTGACAGGGCTGAGACTCTCAGCCGGACCCAGGAGTTCTAACACAATAACCACACTTATTAAAAGCAACAGCAGTTTGCATATTCTCCGTTTTTGCGTTGCACAGTGTTGGCAAAAAGTGTCTCAGGATTTTTGCTAAAGGTCAAGTGTTCTCGGCGGACTATCATAGAAGACTGTGGCCATATCTAAGGGATCCATTTGTCATTAGCTCCAAAGTCCCCTACTTCATCAGCCCGTGTCGAGTGTCTGCTATCTTGGCCTGATTGATGGCTCTGTCCTTATTGCAGGGAACGAGGGTCGATGGCAAAAAATTTGCTGCTGGGTGCATTAATGCTGTGCTCAATGGCGTAGACCTTTGAGCATGCCTCATCAGTCTTAAATCATTGGACGGCCGCAGGAGATCTGTATGAGCGGACATGATGCAAGAAAGCAAGAGAGAGTGAGCGATAGGAAAAGGAGTTTTATCATCTGGGCTAGCTATTACTCATATGACTCTATCTTACTGGTACAGGTCAGAAGAAGAGATTGAATATTTTAAGCTAATCTTTCTTTGATATAAACCATTAACTATTTGATCAAAGAATAAGTAACCAAGATAACAAATCTGACCAGGCAGTTTTCGATACTCATTTGCAAAATGAACACATTTTGGTCTGTATCTAAACATATTGAGGTTGAATATCCAGCCATTGTAGAATTCTGAATTTAATCTCAAGCCGCCTAAACTGGCTGACAAAACTGGGGTCAGGGGCAAAATATGGAAGTGAGTTAATCTACAAGCTAAATAGTTTTGACATCCCAACATTTTAGTGCTAAAGAGCTGCTAAATCAGTAATTGCATAATCATGAATAGTGGTGAGGTTGTTGAGTTCCATTTGGCTTGTTTGCTTTGGTATTGTAGTTCTTTTTGTATATTAAACCAGTACATGTGTAGGAGTAAAAATCTTTGTGCCATGACACCAACAGTATGTGTAGGCTCACAGTCAGACAGGCAGACAGACGCAGGGCCCTGCGAGCCTGGGAGGGCCAGATGTTCCCATGCAGGCACAGAGGTGTGATGTTTGCCATGCCGGGCCTGTGTTTGCCTGGCTCTCCACAGTCACCAGCTGGCTGCCCAGTGCCCTGAGCCAGTGTCTGCTAGGGAAAGAACTAGGGGGCAGAGAGGCTCTCACATATACACAGGAGATGAAGTGAGAGACCACAAATGTCTTGTGTGTTTCGTCAAGGGAAAAAGGAGCGCATCTCACACAACCCTGTCTGGTTGAAAAATATGTCTTTTATTCCTCAGCTGGTCTGTAGGTGCGAGGGGGACTTGTTTGGTCTCGCTGGAGGCCAGACTGAATGTCAGAGCTGCCATGGAGGCGGCTGACCTTACAAACCTTGCGTAGACACAGGATGGAGAACGATCAGCTTTTATCGAACATGTACACAGCAGGGTTTGGAATCGGCGAGTAGGTATTCGTTTTTGATTTGTGTGGCTGCAGCAGTATATATATATATATATATATATATATATATATATATATATATATATATACATACAGTGTGTGTACACACAACACACACAACCGGTCAAAAGTTTGGGGTCACTTAGAAATTTCCATTATAGACAGAATACCAGCTGAGATCAGTTGCATTGTTTTTTTAACCAGGGCAGCAGTTTTCAGATTACATTATGTGCTTACATAATTGCAAAATGGTTCTCCAATGTTTTCTCAGTTAGCCTTTTTAAAATGATATCAGATTAGTAAACAGAATGGGCCTTCGGAACATTGGATGAATGGTTGCTGATAATGGGCAATGTAGATATTGCATTAAAGATCAGCCACTTCTGTCTACAACAGTCGAGAACCCTTTTGCAATTATGTAAGCACATAATGTAATCTGAAAACTGCTGCCCTGGTTAAAAAAAAAAAACAATGCAACTGACATCAGCTGGTATTCTGTGTATAATGGAGTGGAATGGAAATGTGTGTGTGTATATGTATATATATATATATATATATATATATATATATATATATATATATATATATATATATATATATATATATATATATATATATATATATATATATATATATATATATATATATATACACATATATATTTCCACCATTTCAGTGGATCGCACCAGTTTAGAGCAAACACCCACCAGACCTGCATCTCAGTAATCCACTCTCCTCTTAATCTTTTCCTTTGGCCTGCATTAAACAGTTATGCATAACATTAGAAAACTAATGCCACAGAAGTGTCATTAACTAACAATAACACATTCAACTGTACATAAAATAACACAGTTAAAGATGAAGCTGGTTTACTTAAATTCATCAGTGTTCATGATTAAATATCTCATAGTTATTACAGTATCTAAATTCTTAAATACTCATTTTCAGGCTCATAATTGTATTTTGAGGTTGTACCAGAATAGTAATGGTAATTTTCAGAAAACACCATATTTTTGTTGTACTGCACATTGCTGCAGGTCCTCTTTTCACCCTGTGTGTTGAGCTCTCTGTTTTAGCTACAGAGTGAGACATCTCACTTCTATCCCATCTTTTGTTGGGAGTCACAAATGCGCAGTAGCTAGGTAAGGACTACTAGCTGGAAGCTAGCGCTGCTAGCGGTTAGCCACCTCGTTCTCAATGGCAAAACACTGCTACAACACTATAGAACTACTTACATGTCCCTGTTCTGCAAGTATTCCACGCAAAGTTGGAAGTGTGCCCTCGTTTAGAAGAAGTCTCCTGGCTAATCCTGCCTTGTACTGATCGAAGTTGGAGAAACAGCTAGCTGATGATGTATTAGGTAAAGTGGTTAGCACACACCAAATGTTTCAGGCGATAACGTAGACGGCCCTGCCGATTTTGAACAGCTCACCCGGCGACTGAAGGCAGGATACATTCAGAAACCCGTATCTCACTCAAAACAGCATGGATGTTTTTTTTTCCAAGTTTGTATGCGTGTTGAAGCATAATGTCTAATTAGGTGTGTGTGTGTGTGTGTGTGTGTGTGTGTGTGTGTGTGTGTGTGTGTGTGTGTGTGTGTGTGTGTGTGTGTGTGTGTGTGTGTGTGTGTGTGTGTGTGTGTGTGTGTGTGTGTGTGAATTGGTATATATGCAGCCGCTCATATGGGAGAGAGGCCAGTTAGTATAATGGCAAAGTGGATAAATCTCTCACAGCAGGCTTGTGTAACACTGGAAGCTGTTTTTGTGCGTTAAGCCCTTTTAGGATGATTTGTGAGAGTCAGCGCTTGCACAGTTCTGCCTAGCAGAGCTGCTCTGACCCCCCCCCCCCCCCCTCTCTTAAATCAGCCTAGCTGCGCTGGCAAACAGGCCAGGGCTGGTTAGTGCTGGGTCAATAATATGGGTCTGGGTGTGACAAACACACAAATGCTTAACTTTTTTTCTCTGTTAAACACAGCATAGATGTCACTAAGAAGACACTGGAAATACCAGATGAGGTCATTATTCCTGCAGGGAAAAAAAATTCACTGGTGTATATGGTTTGCCTGTGGAATTTCCTATGCATGTACTGTATATATCTATGAATGTGTGTGTGAGAGAGAGATGGGGGAGCAGCTGCATTGATTTGGTTTTGTTTGCTGAGTACTCTGAGCAGAAATGTAAGCCGTGGGAACACCTGGAGAGAGGGGGAAATGAGAGAAGAGGAGGTGGTGGTGTCAGCTCTGCTATTGGCTCTGTACCAAACACACACACACACACACACACACACACACACACACACACACACACACACCTGATGTGTGAGGGCAGCCTGGGATCCCAATCAGCAGCACTTAACAAAGCTTTCCCCTTTCTCCCTTTAATCGCAGGCTCAATTTGTCACTGGGGTGTTCAATTTCTGATAAGCGCTTTGACTGAGAGAGGCGAGGTGGGTGTGGGGAAGAACACAAAATGGATGCACCTGCTAACAAATGAAATCAAACCACTCCATCTTCATTTCCCCCTTTTTCCACCAGCTGGAACAATGCTGCTGCACTCTAGCTCTCAGCACACTGAGTTATTTCCCACTAACTAACCAGGGAAAAGGCCTGGCCGACTTACAGTCAAATAGTTAGGACAAGAAGTCTGCTTTTAAACCTCTGTTGGGCAACTGGGCTCATTTCTATTTCAGACCTGAAAGGAATTAAATGTAGAAGGCTTAATTGCATTATTTCCTCTTAGCCACAGTGTATTTCCAGCCTTAAATTGGTTGTCAGAAGAACAAGGCTCTTGTCATTTTTGTTTACAGGGCAGGACATGTAGTTCATGTTGGATACATATTTCTTTGTATGTTATAAATCTGCAGTAGATCAGTTCAACGCAGGCTCATCTGCTTGTTTAGGTTTCTTCACCCTGCCTGTTCCACAACTATGTGATTTTATAACTATGCGTTCACACAAGCAAGCAACTTGAAAAACCAGCTGCGTCAAGTCTGATAATCTATCGCTGCACATACCCTAACGCCCACAGAGATAGTAGAATAACGGTAGCCTAGTATCTGTATGTCTGTGTTGTTCCAACCATGCCATCCTAGTCCTGTACCCAACCCCAAAGTCTGGCATCTGACACAGCAGCATGTGACTCAGCACATTGTTGTCTGGTGTGATATGGGGATATGTGAAGATAACACCGATGCGGTGGCACCACAGAGGAGATGAAAGGGAGCAGTGTTGCTCTCATATGTATGAGCGACGTCTCAGAGTTGTGTGATCTGATGGCAGAAGGCTGAAGTTTCTCCAGAGGATACGGAATCTTATCCATGGTGTTTGCTTGCATTCCTATGCTTCTCAGTGTTTCTCCGCTGTTTTCATCTTGCATATCCAGTACACCAAGCTAGTGTAGTGTGGCTCTAGGGACGGTAATGTTGGACTTTTGGTCCATCGTTGTTCAGTCCACCACTTTGGTCCAAATATCTCAACAACAATTTTGTCAAGAAATCTTGTACAGGCATTCATGTAGATTTTGGTGATCTCTTGATTTTTCATCTAGCACCACTAGCGGGTAAAAGTTTCTCTTATCCGGTGAAATATTTCAACATTTACTTGATAGACTGGCACAAACTTTTGTTCAGATATTGATGTGTCCTAGTGGCTTTGGTGATTCCCTGACTTCCTCTAGCACAACCAGCATTTTCACTGACATTTGGTACAGAAATGAATTTGCTCCTCAGGTTGAACTGTAATAACTTTATTAACTTACTTATTAACTTTTCATCTAGCACCATCATTGGGTCCCAATTTTAATCTGCCAAATATTTTGGTTTATGATCAGATACCTGCAAAGGTAATGGCACTCCCCTCAGCCTCTGCTGTGCTGCTAATTAGAAAATGTTAGCATGCTTACACGCTAAACTAGAATGGTGAACATGGCAAACCTGCTAAACATTCCAATCCAACTTTATTTATAAAGCACATTTAAAAACAAGAGAGGTTAGCCAAAGTGCAACATTGGCATGGTAGCACTGTTATTGTGAGCATGTTAGCTTGCTGATGTTAGCATTTCATTGAGCTAAAGACTCACTTTGTTGACATTTGCTTCCAAGTCCAACTACTAGTCAAAGTAATTGCAATGCTGAGTAGAAACAGGCCCAGTCTCTGAAAATTGCCATGGAGGATTTTAGAATAAGCTCCGATTCTTTTGACTCATTTCATGCGTTCATCATCGATTACTGAGATGTTTTAAGAGTACATGTGAGTAAATCAAATCCAATCTCTAAAGCTGCTTCATGAGTTCTTTCCTTTTCTTTTACTACATGTCAGATCTTTTTTTTTTTCTCTCTCCCTCAAGTGGTTTAAGACTGTCATATCTGAGAATAGGCTGGCTTACTCCTCACTGAGGCATGCCCAGCTTCTGGCTGCATGGATGGATTTGCAGCAGATAAATAAATAACTAGGCTGGCACCCCTCACTTTGGATCCCCTCTGTTTTGGCAGGCCATCCACACTGCATTTTCTATCAGGTGTAAACATGTCTGTCAAACGGCAGAGCCAGGGGCCCCGGCATTTTGGCATTCATGACGCAATGCATGCGGCACTGCTAGCACTTTCTGTCTGCCCGTCTGACCTTGGCCAGGCTTGATGTGACTGAGCACACTTAGCTCTACCTTCCACATTTGTAGAGCTCTTCGGGTAGGCAGGTAGGCTTAAGTGGCTGTTAGGGAAACTGACCCTGAGTTGGAGAATGGACCATGGCTGGATGTCCCCGCAGCGCTGACGTGGGGGACGGGTAATGGCCGTTACATAGATAGCTCTGATAAAGATAGCCAGGACACTTAATGACCTGATATCTTCTCATCCTCTCACCTCACCACCATTACTGTCATCTTCTCCACTGTGAGGAGCAGTGGACATCATCCAAGAGGCTTCAAACCACTGATGTAAAGACAAGAGTGGATGAATGAGGTCGCTCTAAAAAGAAGAGGCCCTAGGTTCCTTGGAAGTGCGTTTCCTTTTCTTAGTTTCAGGCTACACAGCTCCTCTAAGGGCCAAAGCGTTTTTCATTGTGGAATCCAACTTTTTGTATCTGACAATTATGCAAAGATTTAGCCGATCCAGCTGTGGACTAGGCATTATTCCAGGAGCATGCTGTCTCTCTCCGCTCCATATCCACTATCTCACCTCAGGGAACTGTCACTTTTTTATCAGTTAGTTACTGAGCATACAGCCTCCAAGTTGTTTTGCAGACCCCTCCCTCCCTCTAGGTCTAAGAGTAGTAGTTTCAAGTAGCTGTCTTCCTCTCTCCCACACTACTTCAGCAGTTTCCTTGTTTGACAGTTGTATGTCTGACACCCCCTGTCTAGCAACTTGGAAACCCCTATTTTACAGACTCTCAATTTGTGCGCGAGTTTAAGTTTGGGTTGGTCGTCTCCTCGTTGTTTCCTCCCTCCCCTCACCATCATGACCGCCTCCCACTCTCGCCCTTTCGCTTTTGGTGTGAGCTAACAGTCCGGGTTGATGAGGGGGGTCTCTGCTGACTGAAAGAGCAAACAGCCCATCCTAAATGCCTCTGGATGTGCTGGGGTCATCAGGATCCATTGTGTGGGGCTGTGAACCAGCCTGACAAAGCCTAACATGCCCATGGCCCTCTGCTAGCAGCAGAAATCCTTTTTTTGGCTCTGTTGTTTGTAAAAGCCTGATGGGCTAATGAAGGCCATGCCGATGGATCATTTCTTCCTAATGTGCTCAAGAGCCAAGGCTTTTCCCCCCTTTCTTTTGACAGAACGCTCTGCTTGGTATTCGAGGATAAAAAGCTATTCTCTATTTCCTTCTCCTATTCAGAGACTCGGCTTGGAAAGAAAAGTAATTTCACTCTCTCTGTCCCTGAGAGAATCAACACAGTGAAGTTGCATTAAATTTCTCCTGCAACATTTGTTCTTGGCTCTATTTCAGACCCATAACCTGGGGGTAAACATGCAATTAGAATAACAGCAGCCTGCTTTCTCCTCCGCTCTCCTTTTCTTCAGCCGTTAGCACAAGCAATGTACAACATGGTGTCTTGGTTCTACTAATTGCTTTTTGTTTTTAATTGGTACAGAAAAGCTGTTAATATTCAACCAGCAACCAAACATACTTTCTCACCTTTTTTTTCCCGTTTATCGTTTATTGTTTTTCTCCTCCAATATTGTTGTACGCGTCTCTTCTAATGAGCTTATTTTTGGTGCACAATACTCGCGTTTCCTCATGCGTTACTGCTGGTGGGTATTTTATTAGATGCTTTCCTATGCAATTAGCCTGATGCAATTCCCAAATTTCAAACAAATGCAGATAGTTGATGAGAAGGATATTGATCAAAAGATTTGACGTAAAATGTAGTCGGCTGGTCTAAACGGCTTCCGTCTATCCTTTAACCTCCTTCTCTTCTTTGAACTCTTTTTACTTTCAGATGGCTTTCTTTTCTCCTTCCCCACCACAGAATGAAAAGAAAATATAGGTCAGCTTTTATGGGAGCAATTTGACACATAACACAAGCCATGCGCATCACTTGCTCAAGTCCTGCTTTGTCTGCTTGCCTTTATTTGTCTATAATGAAAGCCACACAGTTATTCACACACTTTTATTACGGTTCTATAAGTAGCTGGTGGAGACTTGCCGAGTCACGGGGACCCCCCTAATACTCTGAGAACCCCGTGGTGTCTGTCTGCACGGGGCTGATAGTGTGAGACGCCTGGCTATACTCCACCAAAGGCCTGCCCAGCTGGCTCGGCTTGGCCTTCACAGACGCAACTCTGTTTCCACTCAGGACAGGAGGGGCTGTGTCTCTGTGTCACAAAGGCTACTAAGCCATTAGGGTAGATACCTATTTGCCTGGATGTGTGGATGGCTGGAGAGACAAGCCCTAACCAAGACCAGGCTAAACCCCCTGCATGGTCACCAGAGGGTAATTAGGACTCAGCTGAAGCCACCAGCCGAGACGGTCACGTGCCGATTACGACCCGAGGAAAAGCACCTCCAACTCTAGCAAGTTCAGGCCCTCTCTGGACTTGACAATCTATCAGGTGTACTCATCCTGCTCTTGATACAAATAGAAAAAAACCCTCTGTGGGGGCCTTTTGTAGAAAGCACCATTGTTTGGCATGTGATGTATATTTGAATTCGCCGTGGCAGTGGTGCTAAGAGGCGAGTCGGTAGACGTCAGGCTTCTGTCTGTTGGGTTTCATCTCCTCCTGCTCTGTAAAGCAGATTGTCAGCTGGGGCATTACCATAGGCTGACCTTTGCCGCTGCACTCCCCACTGCACAGCTTTCTGACATTCAGGGACGCTGTGGGGGAGGCAGGAAGGGGGCAGGCTAAAGGCCTGTTGGCTGTTTTTTGCCTGTAGTGCGTTGATGTGTGTTCTTATAACAAATGCACTGACAGTTCATGCTGCTGTTTCTTTTCATTCATCCCACATCATTTCAGTCTCTTGCCACCATTTGATATTTAGTTTTTCTCCACCCCAAACCTTCCTCTTGTCAAAGAGATTGCTGTAATCTTTGTATGAAATCTTGGCACCCTGATAAATGAGACGGAGCTGAAAATCTTGCCTGCTGACATCAAGGCGCTATGTACCTAAAATCCTTCCAAGGCAGAGGGAAAAGAATAACATATCAGGCCAATTAAAGTTAATGCATGGTGACACGTTGAATCGAGGGCAGGGATTGCTGCCATATGGCGGTCCAGGCTGTAAATCAGAAAGCAGGGGAAAGGGGGGCGGGTGGGGGGGGGATGAGAGTGGTGGGAGGCTGGGCAACAGAAAGGGTGACGCAGCATCAACTGCACAAAACACCCCCAAATCCTAACCATATCTGTGGCAAGACTGCAGCGTCACCACCCACCAGTCTTCCCCTCTATCCCCCCCCCCGCCGCACTGCCCCTGCAGCACCCCAAGGTGCAACGCTCTCAGGTATCTGTGTAGAACTGGCAGCTTCATTAAGGCTTGTTTTTTTTCCTCCTCTTTCTGGGAGGATTTAAATGAGCTGTCTTCCTGACCTTTTAGAGCTCCTGCTTTTTTAAAGCAAGTTGAGCCCCCCCACCACCCCAAACCCACCACCCGTCTTTCTCTCTTTCCACCTTTCTCTCTCGCTTTGTCACTCTTTCCTCCACTTGTCTCTTCTCCCTGCAGGGGGGAAGACACTTTTAAGCCATCACCCTGCGGCAGACAGGCGTGCCAAGGTTGTTTTGTGGGTAATTGCCTCTCATAGGCGCTAGGTGTTTGTCAGTGCACACTTGCCGCCCTCTTCTGATGCCACGTAGCAAAAGGGGAGGCCACGGACTCTGTAGACTTAATTTGCTCCCTGACTGTTCTTCAGTGCTGATTAAGCAAGCATCTGTGGTGTTTTGAATACAGCGGTAAGCCAAGTGGAGCATGGCAAACATTTTCCCGCTCTCTGTTACATCAGGTTATTGCACAAAGTGGCAGGCATTTATTGGAGCTGTAGCCCTGTTTATTCATTTCTTTTCACCACATCATGCGCCAGCTTCCATTGTTTAATGTCCCCAAAATAAAGGCCTCTTTGAGGTCTGGAGGACTTCAGTATCGATCAGAGACTCACTAACTTGTCAGCGCCTGGGCCTCTCGAGTATGTTCTTTTGGATTGTACAGGAGTCATTAATTTCCTCCGCCACGGTCTGGTGGAGGCGGAGAGGTAAAGCGCAGGTAGCAGGGTCCAACTGGCTGACTAACATGCAGGGCGAGTTGGAGGAGGGACTGATTCGATTTAAAAGTTGCCAGTCCCTCAGGCCCAGTCTGCCCGTTTTACTTCAGCTGTTTGATGTTTAATTGAAGTTGTTATTGGCATCAAATGTCACCTTACCTGATGCTCCAGGTGTGAATCAGTTTCTAATTGAAAGGTAACTATGTCTCCCTCAGCCCTGTGCCTCCAGGGATTGGCCAAAGAGCTCTATGTATTAGTCTGGACCCAGCCACTGTATCACCACGCACCATGTGCTGCCTTGCAGTTATGTCTGACTGCAGTTATGTCTGACTGCTGATCTCTCTCTCTCTCTCTCTCTCTCTCTCTCTCTCTCTCTCTCTCTCTCTCTCTCTCTCTCTCGCTCCCCCCCTTTCTCTCTCTGCAGCGTGAGGAGAAGTGTGTGTCCCATGTTGCATTAGTGTCTGTGTGAAATGCTGGCCTGTCTGCCAGGGCCAGGTGACCTCCCCCTTCAGCTTCTCCCCCACACGCAGATGAACACTGGATATCAGAAATGTAAGTATCTCGGGACACACGTACACTACCACACACACTATTAACTACCACCACCATCCCACACAACAAACCAAGCTGTTACAATCCTGTTGCCCGCCCCACGTCTGATGTCCATGCCAACCCTGGCCTGGTTCTCTTCTGCAGCTCTGTGTGAAAACCAAAAAGAGAAAAAAAATATTGTTTTGCTCAAGGACCATAAATCTGTCTTCAAGGGAAATTAGGATGAACTGCGCCATTAATTTGCTGATGAACAGAGAACTGGCCCCTTCCCTCTCTCATCGCTCCACCCGAAGAGCTGTCTGCCACAAGAGTGCGGTCCTGTGTGCGTACTAAAACGCTATCGCCACATTCATGTCTGAGATCTGACCATCTTGGGTACTTTTCGCCATCAGGGAGAGTCAGTCACTGTCAGACTGGCAGATGGATTGCGGCTGAGTGGTTTTGCCCTGATGATCTTGTAATGAGAATGAATTTAAGAAGCAATCTGCTGCCCCGGTTTAACAGCGGACTAGTCAGAGCTGGCCCAGTTAATTCAATGTGTTTGAATTTCACAACTTAACTGCTGACAAACTTGGACTGTTTAAAGTGTGAGGGGCAGCATCTTACTGGCTCTCGTGATTAATGTATGACAAACGGATGAATGGAAATGCAACAGTGTTAAAAGTGTAATGATCATTTATCACTTTTTAGTAGGGGTGGGGGGAAAAAATCAAATCATATGTATCGTGATTTATTTTGACAATTTTTAAAATCAATTCTTTTCCCTAGAATCGATATTTTTTACTAATCAACAATTGATCTAAAATCGGTTCTGTTTATACGGTACTGCCGACAGCGACTACATCACATCTGTTTCCAGCCAAACGCAGCGAAAGCAGAAAATGCTGTAAAAGAAGGAAAAGAAAATCGCAATACTCAATACTATCAAACCGCAATACTTCTAGAATACAAAATCAAATCAGCACCCATGTATCGTGAAAGAATCGAATCCGGACAAAAGCATATCGTCCCAGCCCTACTTTTTAGATACATTCAAATGTACATTTACATTTTGTAATAATGCATGTGTGGTCTCAATGATGCCTGCATATACTATACCATCAGTTTTTCTTTTTCTCCAACAGTGAGGTTTTTATATATACCCAAAAGATTAGTCACTTTCAGACATTGATTATGGCCCATCTAGTTGGTCAGCTTTATTTATTTGATCATAAAGTCTCCGTTTCCTCCTGCCTGTTTCTCTGAGTGGAAATCTCAGCTCCTGCATGGCCCATTTCTGCAGCAGTTTTTTTTTTTTTTTTTTTTAAATGCTCCAGCTCATCAAGACTGTAATTTCAGAATCACAGTAATCAGCCAGCCCCCAGGAGATCGGCAAGTGTGAGGGAGTCTGCTAAGTGCCAACGTCTGTTGCCTCACTCAGGCAGGCTGGTGACACAGTGCAGCCATCAGCTTCACCGTTTCTCTGCTCTTCCTTTACGTGACACAGTAAGACACATCAGAGCACGAGGCGCAACTGGAGTTCAATTTGTTTTTCTGCCCAACGCTGTAATCCATTTTGGTGATGGAGCTCACTTCCCCGCAGCACGAACGATCCTAGAAGTGGAATTTCAATCTATTTTTTTTTTGTCCTCGTCATTCTCTTATGATGCTTTTCCTTTTCATCCGCTCTTCAAAGTGTCATTAAGAGACTGGGTGTTGCATCAAAAGTCGTGGAGCTGTTTTTCATTTTAGACTGAATCATTTTTTATCAAAGTGCCATAGGAAAAAGTCGCCTCTCTTGCTGCCTACTACCCAGCCTCTGTAGATTACCTTCTGGATGTCCGCAGTTTGGGCCACCTGGTTGTGTTTCCAGCTCCCTGTACACTGACGCTCACAGCTAAAAGCAGGCCTCAACTCTCACACTCTGCCGTCTCCCTCCTGGCTGTTCACAGGACTCCTTGTCTCTGCAGAGTTACCCAGCATGGAGGATAATTTGATAGCTTAACATCATGAGATGTGTGCTTGGCTGCTTTTTAGGTGAAATTCATAGACTATAGTTGTCATTTGAAATCTTTATTCAATACTCTGACAAGTTTCCACAAAAAAAAGGCTCAGATGGAGGGTTTACATAAATAACTCCAATTTGTGTTCCCATTTGTCTATGCTTGAGCGTGATCGTTTTAGCTACTCAGTGCACTCAGATGTTACAGAATCTTGTCCTTGACACTTCGCCTTCCTCTATCTTCACCAAGAGCTCCAGATTGCCAGGCTTGCCGTGCACTGCCTCCTCTCCTGCAGGTGGATCTGTGCACAAGAGAGTCATTTAAAAGTTACGAGCTTGCAGGTTGCCGTAAGAGGCAAGGCCAGATCAGCTGCGCTATTTATCATCAGGGATCGACTGTTAAGAGATGGTGGCTGTGAAATGTAAAGTCTGTCGGAGGAATAGATGATGTACGCAAAGAGACAGTGGGTCACAAAGAAAACTGCTCATCCTCCAGGCAGGATGACTCCTTGGTCTTTAGTTCTCCCAGGCAGAACAAACCGTGTACGTACAGCTGGGCCACTTGGCTGATTTTCACATCGCAGATCAAAAAGCAACCATCTTTTCTTCTTCTCATTATAATATTAAAACATTTTTCAAAGGTCTGGCAGTCTTGATCTATCGGCATGGGAAGCCCTGCTCTTTAAAATGTAAGGAGGTGGCCACGTGTGGAAACCAAATTCACATGTCTAATTTGATGCTGAAGCTTCAGACCTAATTTCCTGCTCCTGTGTGAAAATTGCAATTTACAGCAGCATGAGCCCCTGCCCCCTGCTGCTTAAACCTTGTTCAATAAAAACAGTAGTTTGAATAAAAGAAACCCTAATTAGTGCCTGCTGACTCTGCACTTGTGTTCCAGCTAGCTAGCTAGCTAGCAGCGGGGTAATTAACGCACGGCCAGACTGGCCTCTTTCCCCTGTTCCCTCCTTGGGAATGTGCTTAGTTGGAGATCTGAGAGATGATATGCTCGCAGCCACCAGCAGCCGCCGCCTACAAACTTCACTCATATCCTAATTAACCCTCCCTTGATACTTAAAGCTGTTCAACTAATCCAGGTTTCAGGTTAAGGTTGAAATGCTAATACGCTACACTTGCTTACTAGAACACATAATCAACAGCTGCCAGAACCCTTGAACTAACAGCAAGAGGTCGATTTTATCCACCGTTTGGGGGAAAACTATTCTAAACTGCAATCTACTGATTTCGCTACACATTTTACAGCAGTTCTGTTAAACCCTTCATTCTGATTTGCTTCTTTTTTCCTTTTTTTTTATCTCAAAATGCCTGCCTAGGCTTTGTTAACAATGTATAATCCCTTTTCCAATTTAATGGATTGGTCAGTTTCCAGACATCGACATTGCTTTCTTTGCTACTTGCCTGAGTCTTACAACTTAAGTATAAAACTCATTACACAAGTGCCAGTGGCAACGAAATAACTGTACACAGTTACGTGCTCTCTGCAGATTTTATTGCTATACTTCTCAATCTAAATGTGTGTGTGAAAGCTATATTTCTAACATTGTTTAATTTTCCTAAATACCAATATGAAATTATACACACACTTATAATTATTTATCATTTCTTTCTGGTAATATATTAAATTCATTCAGCTCATGTCCACAGTTAGGTATTTTCTGCTAAACAAAGCCTAGGCCATATTATTAAAAGACAACATTTTATATGGGTCTATCATGTGAACAGTTGGTATAAATAAGACTTAATTGTTACAGTCTGACCCGATTAGAAAACCTATACAGAAACCAAAACTTGCTGTCCCTGTTGAAGCTCTTTAAGTGTGACTGTTTTGATCAACCAGTCTTGCTTGTATTAATTCCCCCTTCTTCGCCCTTCCACGTTGGCTCAGTATGTACCCTTCTATCCCCAAGCAGCTCGTCTGCTCTGCTCCAAACACAGAGCAAACCCTGAAAGATGATGTTGCACTTAAAATGTACCTGTGGTCTTTAACATTCATTCACGCTGTCCACAATCCTGTTTTCATCTAGCCTGACAAGCCAGACCCACATCAAGATGTTGGGTCTGGGAACTCACCATTGGCAGGGCTCAAATTCCCTCTGCACTCATAGCTAACCAGAGCAACGCTAGTTGAAAGATTAAACTTTTGCCGTATCCGGTCGGCAAAACTCTGAACACATCTTCCTTTTTTAAGAAGGACTTCAGTGCTTAACTCCAAGACTTCCAGAGTCACGGCCAAAGCCGAGGCGAAAGACCGCTGTTCGCCAGCAGTAGCAGCAGCCATCTTCTTTGTTTTCAAGTAGCAGGGAATTCACGCGGAACCGTCGCAACTGTGCCGTCCTTATGTGAAGTCCGCCTGCTGACTCTATACACGATATGATTGGCCTGACTAGAATTTGGCTTTTCCAGCTCGCAAGCCAACAGAGAGTTGCTAGACTGACCCTGGCTGCAAATTACATTTGCTGCCGCTAGGGTGCGTCTAGATTTCTAGACTAGTTTTCATCCAGAAGAATCTTATTCCCATAAAATGATTAAAAAAAAGCTGATAGTACTCTCTTCATACCTACTTACAACCCTTTCTACAGCTACATTGCAGATCAAGGAGGCTGTGTGCCACAATCTCACAAGCTCTAGATATGTCTTGTACACCAGTCTCTCATTGCCAGACCTTCCTCCACAGCGCTGGCTAGTCCACACAGCATTCTGGGATGGAAGGAAAACGTGCTCTGGTTTATTGGCATTTCTTTAAACCAGTCACAATCGTCTTGGGCGGCGCTAAGTGCGGGAAGGAGGTACGGTGCCTCTGCAAAAGAGCATTGGGAAGGAACTTTTTTTCGGTGGAACATGTGCACATAGGGAGGCGAGCTCTGGAATTAAAATGCCTGTCGAGTGTGTGATGAGAATTTTACTAAAAAAAACATAATTTGATTGTCGGTTCTAGCTCCGAGGTTGTTTCCCGAATCAACCAGAGTTTAGAATGCCAACATAAAGAAAGCGGAATGTGCGGGACATTCATCCAAAAATGAGGGACATCCGTCAAAAAAACATCCGGGTGGCACCAGAACAATCCCGTAAATGAGACGTCGTTGATATAGACACAAGTGCCAGTGGCAACGAAATAACTGTACACAGTTACGTGCTCTCTGCAGATTTTATTGCTATACTTCTCAATCTAAATGTGTGTGTGAAAGCTATATTTCTAACATTGTTTAATTTTCCTAAATACCAATATGAAATTATACACACACTTATAATTATTTATCATTTCTTTCTGGTAATATATTAAATTCATTCAGCTCATGTCCACAGTTAGGTATTTTCTGCTAAACAAAGCCTAGGCCATATTATTAAAAGACAACATTTTATATGGGTCTATCATGTGAACAGTTGGTATAAATAAGACTTAATTGTTACAGTCTGACCCGATTAGAAAACCTATACAGAAACCAAAACTTGCTGTCCCTGTTGAAGCTCTTTAAGTGTGACTGTTTTGATCAACCAGTCTTGCTTGTATTAATTCCCCCTTCTTCGCCCTTCCACGTTGGCTCAGTATGTACCCTTCTATCCCCAAGCAGCTCGTCTGCTCTGCTCCAAACACAGAGCAAACCCTGAAAGATGATGTTGCACTTAAAATGTACCTGTGGTCTTTAACATTCATTCACGCTGTCCACAATCCTGTTTTCATCTAGCCTGACAAGCCAGACCCACATCAAGATGTTGGGTCTGGGAACTCACCATTGGCAGGGCTCAAATTCCCTCTGCACTCATAGCTAACCAGAGCAACGCTAGTTGAAAGATTAAACTTTTGCCGTATCCGGTCGGCAAAACTCTGAACACATCTTCCTTTTTTAAGAAGGACTTCAGTGCTTAACTCCAAGACTTCCAGAGTCACGGCCAAAGCCGAGGCGAAAGACCGCTGTTCGCCAGCAGTAGCAGCAGCCATCTTCTTTGTTTTCAAGTAGCAGGGAATTCACGCGGAACCGTCGCAACTGTGCCGTCCTTATGTGAAGTCCGCCTGCTGACTCTATACACGATATGATTGGCCTGACTAGAATTTGGCTTTTCCAGCTCGCAAGCCAACAGAGAGTTGCTAGACTGACCCTGGCTGCAAATTACATTTGCTGCCGCTAGGGTGCGTCTAGATTTCTAGACTAGTTTTCATCCAGAAGAATCTTATTCCCATAAAATGATTAAAAAAAAGCTGATAGTACTCTCTTCATACCTACTTACAACCCTTTCTACAGCTACATTGCAGATCAAGGAGGCTGTGTGCCACAATCTCACAAGCTCTAGATATGTCTTGTACACCAGTCTCTCATTGCCAGACCTTCCTCCACAGCGCTGGCTAGTCCACACAGCATTCTGGGATGGAAGGAAAACGTGCTCTGGTTTATTGGCATTTCTTTAAACCAGTCACAATCGTCTTGGGCGGCGCTAAGTGCGGGAAGGAGGTACGGTGCCTCTGCAAAAGAGCATTGGGAAGGAACTTTTTTTCGGTGGAACATGTGCACATAGGGAGGCGAGCTCTGGAATTAAAATGCCTGTCGAGTGTGTGATGAGAATTTTACTAAAAAAAACATAATTTGATTGTCGGTTCTAGCTCCGAGGTTGTTTCCCGAATCAACCAGAGTTTAGAATGCCAACATAAAGAAAGCGGAATGTGCGGGACATTCATCCAAAAATGAGGGACATCCGTCAAAAAAACATCCGGGTGGCACCAGAACAATCCCGTAAATGAGACGTCGTTGATATAGACTACTTGAATACTGATGGCAAACAAGTTACATTTATCAAAGTGTTGTTGTATTGCCTAAAATGGTATACTAAATGTAATCTGTTGATGAACTGCCTTTTGTATTTATTTATTCTGCTTCTATGTCACTATACAAACCATCATTTCCAACCAGGTCATTAATCATTACCTGTGTTTGACAGGTGAAGTCCATCCTCAGCACGTCTGCGAGCTTGTGTCGAAGTGTTCATTTATCTGTGTTTGCTTACCCTGGCATTGATTCAGCGACAGACATTTAGGCCTCAGTGATGGAGGGTGTCGAGCTCCAGCTCCTTGGCCCAGACCCCTGCATTAATGAGGCTGCCATCAGCAGGCTGAACACTCGGTCACAGCAGCCCCCTGTGTGCCGCCCCATGCCGGCCTCGCACATCGCTGCCCATTGTTTCCTGTTCACAAATAAAGCGGGAATTAATTAGCCAGTTGGCACAACTCCTGGTGCCGCCGTGTCAGAGCTCGCAGTTCAGCTCTGTGCCATCATCCCTCAAGCCCAGTCAGCCTGCTGTGAGACTGAGTATACAGCCATGGCCACATGAAACCCCAGAGCTCTGCCAGAAATTCAGACATTTCAAATTATCGCTCACTCAGTAACCGAGAGACGTAGCCTGTATGCCGTAATGATGACAACTATATTACCTAAAGTCCCCTGCTCAAAAAAAATGAAGGTAAATTAAATGTAGCTCAGTAACTAGTCAGACTAGTGATTCTTCTCATAGAGCCGCTCCGCTCATGACCATCAGCGTGAAAACTGTGGTGTAAGTTGGTCAGACTGGCGGGGCGGAGGTGATGGAGACAGTGAGACTGAGAAAAGCAGGGAGAAGAGTCATTCTCTAAAACAATTAGCACTGACTTTTATTGTGTTAGTGAATAAAGTGGAAGTGAGCACACTGCGTTAAATCCAAACATGCGACCATGGCCATTATGTGCACAGACACTGACGCGTTAACCAACACCTGCATGATCCTGTCGCACCTTTTTAAACAGACTCATAAAGAATATATATACCCTCGCGCTTACACATGCACAAACACATAATCATGTTCACATAGTCACTTCGGCATTGTTAAATTTAGCCACGGTGCTTAGCAGGTGTAACAAATGTCTGCGAGCTGAGGCCTGGGAGGTGTTTCCGCAGATCAGACACGCTGCTGCTGTGTCTGATTACTTGTCTGCTGTCATGGAGCTCTGCTCTCTGCGTCAATCTCTTTCTTTCTTTCCTTCTTCCCAAAGCAGCCACAGGGGACCAACACTGCCTTGCTCATTCTTTGTTTAGTTTGTGATTCAGTAGCAAGCAGCACAGCCCCCCCCCACCCCCCCCCCCCCCCCCCCCAGATGCATACTTATTGTTTGCCCGGATGCTGCGAAAATTAAGGACACTAAAAGCTCCTGACCTCAAAGTCAGACACCACCACAACATTTGATTTGAGAGTTTGAATGTGTCCGCCATGTCCGCCACAATAATTCACCTGAAAATGAGATTGGAAATCTCTCTTTCTCTGTTGTCATGAGACGGAATCTGCGAGGGTTTTAGGAGAAAAGGTATGAGGTATGGAATATGAGAGCGCTGTCCAAATCAGATTCTGCTCAGCTGCTCAGATTACAACCGATGTGCTCTTTTGTACTATATACACTTCTGCCTGGATGAAGTTGTCCCTCTCATTGTGCCTCTCTCGCCACTCTCTTGGTCCCTCCTAATTCTCTTTTTCTTGCTTTCTGTCTCACCTCTGACCTGTCCTTTACTCCACCCCAGGGGACACCACACAAAGGATGAGATCCGCTCCGTTTCCAACCCCTGCAGAATTGGATGCATATGCTAAGAAGGTTGCCAACAACCCCCTCACCATCAAGATCTTCCCCAACAGCGTCAAGGTGCCGCAGCGAAACCACGTGCGCCGCACAGTCAACGGGCTGGATACTTCAGGCCAGCGCTACAGCCCTTACCCTTCCTCTCAGGCCAGTGCCAAGACAGGCCTCCTCGCCATCATCAAGGTGCCCACAGTCAAAGGCATCCTAAAAGATTTTGACGGAAGCCGGGCTCGCTTGCACCCTGAAGTCATCATGAACCCCCACACCGGACCCTACCAAGTGGCTTCAACCAGCACTTTAAACCATCACCCACCTCTGCCGAACCTTAGCCGGCTCCAGCAGAGCTTACCCCTCCAACCACAGGACCCACCTCAGACTCTACAGATGCCCCTCCCTCAGCAGCAGGGTCACACCCAGAGCCTCAGACACCCTCCCCCCATGGCCCAGCCCCCTCAGGGCCCACACAGACTTCAGACTCTGTCTCAGCACCCAGCCCTTGGTCACCCACAGGGGCCAACTACCGTCATGCTTCAGCAGCAGCACCTTCAGCAGCAGCCACCACCTGGCCTGCAGGGGAGCAGAAAGCTGCCAGATGGCGATGCACCGCCTAATGTTACCGTCTCTACCTCAACCATTCCACTCTCCATGGCTGCCGGGCTGCACCAGGGCCGCCAGGCTGACCTGAGCACCATTGTGCATCAGATCAACCAGTTCTGCCAAGCTCGGGCCCAAGGTGCAGGAGCCACCTCCATGTGTGAGGGCCAGATCGCCAACCCTAGCCCCATCAGTCGCAACCTGCTTATCAGCGCCTGCTCCAGGGTGTCCATGCACAGCAACCCTGCCACCCCTGGCTTCCCCCCACCCAACTGCATCATTGGCTCTCAAGAGAAAGCCACCGCCCCATTGGGAGCTCACCCCCCACACAGTGTGGCAATTATGAACCACTTGCCTTCCAACCACACTGATCTCAAGCAGCAGCACCACATGCTGCACCAACAACAGAATCAGCAGCAACAACAGCTACAACATAACGTGCAGCAGCAGAAGATGCGCTCTTGGAATCAGCACCAGTTGGCTCACGTACCCCACATTCAGAACGGTGGGAGCCACCTCTGCAAGCAGCCTTCCAGGGACCCCGCCTTCCATTTTAACGGCATGGGCTACCCTGCAGAGGTGTGTGTGGGTCAGCCTTACACACTGAAACCTCCCGTAGAGAGGCCCACCCCCTCTCCCCCTGTCAACAACGGCATGCCCGGCCCAATGGCCCACTACACTAATGGTCACTACTTCCAGTCCCACATTTGGAACAGCAGCATCCTACCCACACCCAACAGTGACAGCTCCGGGTCTCAGGACATAGCCATGCCATTCCACGGTGCGGGCCCAGGGGGGTGCACCACACTAGACTGTGGGCCCCCTGGGGCTCCCCATTTCAGGCTAGGAACGAGCTCCTCCACCTCCTCCGCCCAGTCTAATCTGATGCAAACAGCAGATTACTTGGGTGGGGACTTCCAGACGCCCTACTTCCGCGATCAGAATCTAGGGTTGATGGGCAAGATGCACAGGCCTCCTCTGAGCAGGGTAGGTCCAGAGGTTGGGGATGGCAGAACCGCTCTCATCCAGCACCCAGGGTACAGATAAGCTATGGCCTTGTCTACACAACAGTTATCAAAACCCCTTTGTTTAGTCTTAAGGAAGGAAACACATGAATAAAACCTAATTGATAACTTAAACAAATGACCGCTAATGTTAAAGAGGGTAAATTAATATATTTAATGGAGAATTTTTTTTTTTTTTGGTTCTTTTTGTTAAAAATAAATCTTGCAAGTGATCAATTGCTACTTTTGTTTTTGTTAATGAGTGCTTTTACCTGGCACTTTAGGGAACTTTTTTATGTGTGCGTGTATACACATCTGTACTGTGTCATTCCCTCCTTCCTCTACTGTATCTGTGTGCCTGGATCTGAACAGATCCTGTGTTATTTCTACTTCAGACCTATCAGTAGCAGTTTCTTATGCATGTAAGAAAGAAGAAGAACAGATGGATCCCTCACTGAAAAACGTACAAGGTCATGTCAGGAACTTGGACTCAGACTAGTTTAATTAGACAAGTGACTAATTTAAATACATTTTGGTGTTGTTACTCCAATCTCATAGTAACTTCAAGATTAAACACAATCATTTGAGGACAGAAGAAATTAATACTCTTGTTTTAGTGCAAAGCCACCAGACACTGGAGACTACAAAGTCAGAAAAGCTTTCGGTATGCACATGTACGGATTGGTTTTATTCTTTTTTACATGTAATTATTTATTTGTATAATAGGATTGTTCAAGATTGATTCCTCTCTGTCAGTTTAGGAAGCATGTAATCAGGTTGTTTGTACATAGTCAAGATCCAGCAGGGAGCAAATGTGTTGAAAAGGTGATGCTCTGTCCTGCTGAAAATGCTGCAATGAATTCAGGTGTTTTAAAAAACAACTTTTTGTCAATGCCAGGAAGGTTTGGCAACAAGATCGTGAAATGTTTAGTGCAGAAAAAAAGTCATGAAAGATTAACTCTTATACCTTAAAATGGCCAAAGTCATATAAACAAGGACACACTGTTATGAAGATGTGCCATTTTGTGTTTGTTTCCTTTTCAGATCGTTTTTTGTAACCATGACAAACGTATTACTTGAATGTTAAGATTATTTGTTTTTTGCAGTTATTGAAGGCGGTAGGTTAGTTACCAGGACAAAACTCTGGATTAGAAGAAATGATAGTGTTAATAAAGGTCATGTAGAATCCAACTACGAGCCTCACCAGAGTTTTGATCCTGACAGCAGGAACTTAAGTGAATTAAGTTATGTGTAGTTGCTACTGATTTTGATGTGAAGTCGGTTTGAAAAGACCAAATTGATCACTTGCAAGATCACTTGGAGGTAGACAAAACGTACTTTTAAGTTTAAAGTGAAACAGCAAATGCATTGTTTATTTTATTGTACACTGGCTTACCTACTAGACTACTGTAACTTTAAAGTTTAACGATTGTGTGTGAATGTTGCCTGCTGATCTGATGTGGGTAGAGTTAAGGGTGAGTGTGTGAGAGAGAGAGAGAGTGAGTGTGTGTGACGCCCATGTTTTGTTCACTTAACTCCCTAACAGCCCTTAAAAAGCCTTAAGTGTTTGGTCCTTGGACTTCCCTTGAAAATGAGCATGGTTTTAATGAAAACCCCGAATAATAAGGAGAAAGAAGATGGTAAGGATACACAGAAACAGCAATTTTTGGTTTCTTTTTTTCTTCTCTTTTTGTTTTATTGAATAGACAGAGAAATTCCTTAGAGATTCTTTATAATGGAAAGCAAGAAAAAGGAGTCATATTTTGTAATTATATATTTTAGCAATGTGTAGTTACTGAGTTGTAACATTTTTTTTCCAAGTTTCAAAGCTTCAGTTTGCAGTTGTGACTATTTAAAATTCTTGATTTGCTTGTTATTTAAATTTTCTTTCCTTCTTTGTTTCTTGTACTATTGCTGTGAAATGGAAGAAGGTCCACAAGCCTTTCTTTTGTGTCATTCTGTACGACAGATAAGAGGCAAGAGAGTGAGAGTTGTGCTACTCTTTTTGTAATATTGTAATAATAAAATAAAGTTCTAATTTATGCTTTGAAATTAGTCTGAACCGTTGTTTGGATTATCTGCAACACTGATTCAAACTGACAACAGGTGTGCACTTTTAAGGAAAAAAAAGGTGTGAACTTTTCTCCTGCTCCCTTCATTTTGCGTGAGACTACAATTATTGTCATCTTGTCCTGACAGTTCCGGTCAGTTACTATTCACAAATTTGTGTCTTACATAATCAGCCTTACAAAAGGTCTAAAGGCCCGCCTAAACCACATGCAATTTGTAACTGAGACAGCTATTGCTGAAGGTGGCGATTATTGCACCTGATTGCTGTGCTTTCATGCCATTTATCAGAGCCTGCCTCTGCCAAATAGAAACAGGAAGTAGAGTAGACAAAGCAAGCTGTGAAATCCACAGGACTATCTGGCTGCAGTAGATTTAGCTTGTCTGGCTGTGATGAAAATGGGACTTGTATAAAGGGCACACAGCAGGAGAGCAGGATCGGCACCTTTCGTAATCAGTATTACTCCATGAAGGATTTTGGGCGATGTCAGAGGTGCCGGCAGGTTTTGGCCTTTGTGCAGAGAGGATGTGCATCCTGTTCAGGTGGTGGTAGAAACAGCATGTGCAAAAGCCTTTGGATTAAATGTTTAATGTATTGCAAACATGTGACTTGGCAATTAAGCAGCACTTGATGCAGCTTTCAGCGTTGATACATTCTATTTTATGCCATTATGTCAGTCAGATGAACAAAGATCTGCAATATCTTCCTCATCACTGCTCATCTCAGTGAAATATTGCCTCAAAGACAGGATTTTAAATCAAGTTGGCATGGGAATATCAGTCAG
The DNA here is from genome assembly GCA_023566125.1 of Zingel zingel. NCBI lineage: Eukaryota > Metazoa > Chordata > Actinopteri > Perciformes > Percidae > Zingel > Zingel zingel. Next base: position 19,507,954 of record CM042328.1, read on the forward strand.
TCAGAAAGGCAGTCCACACATTTGACAGTTACATTTCTTGGGGAACTGAAACTGAATACTGTCTTTTAGGTTTGAATGCCTCGATGCTCGGGTCAGTCAGGTTGAGCAGCCAGAGTGAAGCTCTCTGTTGTCTCTTTAGACCGGTGAGGTGCCCAGAGGACTCATCTCTGTGGACTCATGCGTCTGCCGCAACCGTCGACTGCCATCCGTGAATAAGCCTCTCCAGCTCCTCCCTGTGGATACAGAAGGAAATGTTACTAGACATGCATTACTTTCCTGTCACAGAGAAATGCTTAAAAGCATTTTCTAATTGCAAAAAAAAGCGTTCATGTTTCTGCACCTCTGGTTGGTCTGTCCGGCAGAGTGTTTGAGGCGGGCTGTTGGGCACGTTCACAGCATCCAGGATCCTCATTGATTTTGCCCAGGTTGATGTTCCATTTGTTCCAGTTGACTTCCTCCACTCTGAGACGACAAGGGGACACATGCTCCAATTACTGTCTGCTGTGTGATGCATCACTCAGCTGTCAGAGAAGGCAAATTAGTGAAGAACACAGTGTGCAGCGCATCAATCGATGCTGCTCACACAGCTGCATCTTTTGTTAAATCTTCACACCTACACCTTTTTGTTTCTTTTCTGCTTTGGTATTATTACTTGCTATACCTTGATATTTCTTTCTCTGCTCAGATGATCAGCCTGTAGAGGTGGTTTGACATGTACAAGAGATTTTGTAACATAGCAGACTGTCTCACAACCAAGTCCAATAACAGACCACACCTGCCAAAAACGTAAGTCAGAAAACAACTTCAGAAGTAAACTGTACTCCTTCCTATCACCAGGAAACCGCCTATACAAACCCACCATTTCTGGACACACGTGCAGTTTTAGTGTCTTATCCAGCATAACTGGACACAATAGGGGACCACTACTTAGCAGTAGACATGAATAGAAAGCATGCCTCTGCATGTCACTAATAAGTACTACTGGGTATTCAACCATCATAAACATAGCAAACATGCTCTTTTCTCCAGCCCTGGATTAATCTGCTAGGGAGCCATGTGCACCGAGCATGTATCCTGTTGCCTTTGAGTTCCTGTCAGGTACAGTGCACTCTGCAGATTGCATATGCTGGCTTCAATATGTTTTGCCCACAGTCATTGAAAACCAATTAGTACCTTTTATGCTTGAAGTTAAAGGCAGGGTTGGTAACTTTTTCCACACTACAACCCACCAGCAATAAATTATGGGTTCTGAAAAAGGAGCGAAAAAGATCTGTCACCTGTAGCTGCTGTAATCCTGTGAAAACACCCACCAATCACTGACTCACGGTCCGCTGGAAACAACCAATGAAATGCCTTCCTTCCCCGAAGCCTGAGCTCAATGCGCGTGGTTGGCGCATTGCTAAAAGTCATGTTAGTCTTAAACATTCGGCATGATAATATTAGGTGTTTGCTAAACCGGTGAATGAAACATGAAGACAAATTGCGATTCTTTCTCCACTCTGCTCTGGTTAGAGGTTAGACAGAGCCCTGAGGAGATGCTACTTTCAAATCTTGCACATTTTTTCAACAATACCAACCCTGCCTTTCATATTAGCATTTAGCATGCTAAACTGCTCACAATGACAACATGCAAGAGTTTTAGTAGGTGTCATGTTTATAGTATTCACCATCTTAGTTTAGCATGTTTGCATGCTAACGTTTGCTAATTAGCATTAAACAATGTACAGCTGAGGCTGATGGGAATGTCATTAGTTTTGCAGGTATTTGGTCATAAACTTAAGTATTATTGGGCAAAACTAAATGTAGATCTTATGATGGGCGCCAGATGAAAAGTTAATGGAGTCAAGTTATTACAAAGCATCCTGAGGGGAAGATGAATGTCTGATCTGAATGTCATGGCTATCCATCCAATTATAAGATAAGATATTGCAGTTTGAACTAAAGTGGTAGACCGGCCAACAGACCAACATTGCCATCCCTTGTTTATATGTGTTTTAATGGTAAAACTTACCAAAAGATAATCACATTACCACAAACCCATTGCCGCACAGCGATGGGGCCTTTGGGGCCTTATCAGTGATGGTGCAAAAACATTTATTATTGAGTTGTGTCCTGTCCAGTGGCGGTTCTAGGGGGTGGCCAGTGCCCCCATATTATTACGCCTCGACCCCCATTTGGCTCCCCTAACTGTGTTTATTTCATACATTTTTAACCCCAACTTTATCCCCAAAGAGAGAATATTATTCATGTGCTGTGATAAATCAAACGTAGAATGAATATCCTTCTGTTTATTGTTATGTGTATTGTTAGTCTTTTGTAGAACCAAACCTATGGAGGGTTGGTGGTATGTAACTATTGTGCTTAAAATATTTGGTACCCCTAAAATCGCAAGTGGCCCCAGCATGGCCCTTCTATTTGAAATTGTCTAGTCATGTGATCCAGGATATACACATGCAGCTTGATGGAGCCTCTCGAAACATGTTAGTCACTAGCTGTATTGTCATTGAAGTGCATGGAGCAAACCTGAAACACCGGCGACGGTCATCTCCAAGAGCAGTGTGGATGTTCTTCTCCACCCCGCAGCGAAACCTCTTCCTTAGACAGCGAGACAGCCTTTTCTCTATTTCCAGGATGGTGATAGCCCTCTGAAAACAGTCACAGCACTTCATTAAACCACTGCTGCTTTGAACACAGACACTGGACCACAGAGCCCACCTGGACGTCTCACCTGTAGCTTCCAGATGCTGGTGCTCTCCATGGTGATCCTCTCCACGGTGCGATTCATGAGGGCGATGAGCATGTTGAGCAGCAGGATGTAGGTGAGAATGATGTAGCCGATTAGGAGCACGTAGAACACCTCCTTGTACTCGTAGCCCTCAGTGAACTCCATGTCGCCCATGCCGATGGTGAACTTAAAGAGCTCCAGAATGGTGAAGGAGATGCTTCTGAAGTACGGTTTTACACAGTCCGAACCAGGGGCAATGGTAGTTAAGAGACTGCGCCCCCTGTTGTCAGGAGGCTCCATGAGCAATGTGACCACCGCTAGGACAGGAGATAAGAAGCAATTTGAATACAGTAGGCTACATCCTCCATTCATTGCATATTGACAATAGCAGTGTTATTACAAGTTTGTATCTCAAAATGCCTGTTATTTGTTTAGGAAAGTAATAGATCTTAAAAAATGTGGTCATGGTGTGTTTCAAATCAATTTAATGGGTAGCCTGTACCTTTTAAATTGAGTTATTACTTAGTTTTTTTTTTCAACCTGGACCCTATTTTCCTATGTTTTTGTGTATAAGTGACTGATGGTAACATTCATTGTTGAAATTGGTCCAGTATTAAGCAAGACCGTTACAGTCGGCAGTCAGCAAAACAAGCTACAATGTGAGTTAAAGGGCAGTGCACCGTCAATTTACAAAAATGCTTGTTTTTCTATTGACAGGTTCAGATTAATATTCTAAGTGTCTGACATCATTATGGAAAGGATTTCTGAGGAGGTCGACCTTTATGTTAAAGAGTAAGATCCTTTTTTTAAACAAAAAAACAACATCGCGAAATAACGTTTGCTAAGGCCACCAGAATCTATGTAAATAAACAGTAATTTTAGCATCGTAAAATACCCTTAATTCAAAGTTGACAGAAAAAAAATTAAACTATGAAAATCCATTTTGACATCACAACTCTAGTTTTGGTTGAAATAAACACATAGTTTACCAATTTACATGTGAAAATATGTTGGCTTTATTTTTTTAACAGAGTCTGGTGGGTTTAGTGCTAGCGATCTCAGAGCTGTTTCTGGTTAAACAAAAAGGTATTAGGGATCCTTTCCATAATGTTTTCAGACACTTTTAAAACAGCACTTTTAGTGGACATAATTGACGATGCACATTTGCCCTATGGTTATATTGCAGCCCGGTCTGCGGCTGCTGGCCACTGCTATTTCTCTAATACTGGACCAATTTCAATAATTGTTGTTCCCATCAGTCACTTACAGCCTATTTCCCTAGGCCTAGGGAAATAGGCCTAGGTTGAAAAAAAGGGAATTACCCTTTAAGGTAAGTAAAACTCTTGATAACATTACCTTGTAAAAAAGCATTTTGGAAGAGGATTAGGGACACGTGAAAAACGTAAACAACTTTGAATTCTTAAATTCTGACTTTAAACTCAGAACACAAATACATTTTTTCACATGTGGCCCTTATCCTCTTGCATAAGTAGTAGATGTCTTTTTGAATGAATCTTTACACAGGAGAAATACCTGCTGAAAATCCCAAGAGGAAGACGATGTAGACAAAAAGAAAGCGCAGGATATCACAAAGGATCATCTACAGAGAAGAAAAGAGACTTCAGGGATCAGATTGTTGACTGTGATGTTCACTGTGTTTGCAGTGCCACCTGTGTGGACTATACCTTCTGTATCATGATGCTGTAGATGCCCATGTGTTTGTCGCCTCTGGAGAAGTAGAGCATGTTCACCCAGCTGAGAGCAAGACACAGCACCAGCAAGCCGAGGTACTCCTGCCGCCCGAACAGGTACAGCCCGGCGGAGGCCAGGAACAGGGCGCCCTGCACAAAACTACCAAAAGCAGAGAAGCCACTGTGATCCTGCACAGCTACATGCTAAAAATGCAAATGTGTACTATAAAACATGAGGATTTTACTATATAGTGTGTACGTAAGTCCAAAACACAAAATGACAGAAAAAAAAGAAGAACCTATCCTCAGATCATCTGAGCTGTTCAATAAATCCCAGGAGTTATTTGGTGATTAAGCATTGTCAAGAGAACCACCAAATTATGTTTTATAATGGGTTTTTCTTTCACTAGATTTAAGATTATACAGTGCCTCTAAAAAAGTATTCACAAATTATATTCACACTCATCAATCAAGAAGATTTAATGTGACTTTTTTTTACACTGATTAACAGAAAAGTCGTTTTAAAGTCAAAGTGAAAGCAGAAATATACGAAGGGATCTACATTAATTACAAATATAAAATACAAACATTAAAGATCACCTGTGTGTAGTTGAGGGGTTTCAGTTGATTGTAGAATAATTACAAGTGTATCTGGAAGGTCACAGTTTTGGTGAGTCAGTATCAGTTATGGAATGTAACTAAGTACATTTGCTCAAGTACTGTACTAAGTACAAATTTGAGGTACTTGAGTTTTTCTTTTCATGCCACTTTCTACTTCTACAGCCACTACATTAACCTGACAGCAAAAGTTACTAGTTACTTTCCAAGTTAAGATTTTTGCACACAAAACACATGTTTATAAAAATACAATGTTTTATTATAAATTGAACTACCCAACAATATGCAGGCCTACAAGTCCAGCTGAAATGATTAGCTGATTAAACACTTAGTTGATTGACAGAACTGTTTGGATCGTTTCCAGTTTCTAAAATGTGCGGATTTTTCTGCATTGATTACTTTTACGTTAAGTACTTTAAATACATTTTCCTGATGATACTTGCATACTTTTACTTAAAGGTGCAGTAGGTAAGACTTATAAAACTAACTTTCTGTCATATTTGCTGAAACTGCCCCTATGTTCCAGTAGAACTACATGAAGCACATCATTTAAAAAAAATCCGGCTCCTCTGGCACCACCTACAGCCTGTAGTGTGATTTGCAAAAATCCACAGCTCCCTGTTCAGATGCATCAATCAGGGCCAGGGGAGGGGGGGGTGTCTAACTGCGTGTCAATCACTATTCATGCACACGCATTCATGCTCCCTTGTGGGGGGAGGAGCTTAGGAGACCGTTTTGGGCTTTAGTGGAAAGGGGGGAGGGACTTGAGAAGTTGTCGATGTTCAAATTTTTTGGCTAAGTCCTGGATCTTCGCAATCCTACCTACAGCACCTTTAAGAAACATTTTCAATGCAGGACTTTCACTTGTTTAGAATGTATGTATTTTTACAGTGTGGTATTAGGATCTGAATACTTCTTCCACTGCTGGTAAGTATTGTTGCCAAACGACAAAGGAACTCTCCAAGCAAAAGGTGACTGAAAAGCACTATAACAGATGCAACAGAAATTGCATGGGTATATAGGTACAGTGTCAGTTACCATCACCAACTGCTACGGTTCAATTGTTCACAGTTACCATCTATCATCTTGGAGATGGTGTCAGTTAAAGATGATTCCAAGTCCAATATGCTCCTTTTGTATTAAAAAATACATAGAAAGTTTTCATGAAAAACAAAACTGCAAGAAAGATGGGTGGAACTGTCTGGGCGGATGTATCCCCACTTTTTTCATTGCTGTTTTGTCTAATTTCATTTTATTTCTTCTTAATCTGATTATATATGTCAGTTAATGTCAGTCAGGTAATGTGTTGGATTAACATGTGTGTTGTTCTGTGTGAATAGTGTGAAAAGTATGTTTTAAAATGGCCACAAAAACACATTCAATCTACTTTAAGTCAATGTTGTAAAACAAGACAACATGAAAAGGGAGTGAATACTTTTTATAGGCACTGTATGTAAACCTGACTTTGGGTGTAAAAATTATTCTGCACAATGTTTCCTCTTAATTCCTAAAAACATAATTTTCATAAATATGTTGAAAACTCTTTCACAGTAGGTGAGGATCTTGTGAAGAAAGTTGCTCCTAAACCCCAAACTGAATATGTTTTAAAAAGCAATGTAACTTGTTACAAAAAATGTTGTTTTGCTGACCTCTAGTGGTTTAACTTCATGCAGCAGTGATGTAGACGTGTACTCTAATTAGGTGTGTCAGTACACTGTTATATCACTGTTGGGTGTTGTCAAGGTGGCACAGAGCACATTTCTGACCACAGCCAGGTCAAACACTGTTTTCAGCCTGGTGTTGAGTTACTCTTTCACGCACAAAGACACACACATGAGTGTGAGCATGTATTAAAAAAAATCAGCTTTGCAAATGTTGCATTGGATTAAAAACAATCACTGTAAACGTAACTTGTTCGTTTACAACAAATCTTTACAGGATACCTTTAATTTTGACCATATCTGGGAGATATAAACATTGCTACTTACAAAAGAATCTCATAATATCCATCAATCAGCAACGTCTCCAGCTTCGGGCGTTTCCTCTTCATGTCTATGATCTAGGGATTTAGATAAGGATTTTGATAAATCACATAATTGGAGCACAACTTCCACAAGGTTGGTGATATGAGCCCCTGGATTTTAATTTTAATTTAAAAGGCATGGGCACTTACATACCCCAATGACAAAGAAATAGCAGTTTGCCAGCATTGTCACTAGCTGGCCTGAGACATACAGGTAACCCACTAGGGTGTGTTCAAGGGGAAACGGCAGCTGTGGGGCAGAAAGAAGAAACACAAGCAACATCAGCACTCTGGGAGTCTGTCTGGGATGGCTACACAGATCAATTACACAGTTTGTAGCAGCCAGCTCACCTTTCCACCCTTTCTATAGTAGGCGACCACAGTGAAGATGATCAGGTACAGGATGTAGAACAGGTAGTTAAAAAAAAACATTGGGCCAGCAAACATCTTCCACTTCTCCTCCAGCATCTGGCTCAGAGGCTCCAACTGGAGCATCTCATGGCGGTTCTGAGAGGAGACAGATGTTTGAGTACAAAGTGACTACAGCAACAGCTGCTCTGACTGAGCTCACAATGCTGGCACTCACAGGAATGTCACTGCCGTAGACCAGTATCTCCATGACTGAGTTTTCCTCAAACGAGTCCACAGAGGCCAGGTCGTACAGGGAGCTGTGGACGGGCCCGTAAACCCACTCAGTGAATTTACGGGACAAATGTTTGGTGTGACTCTCTTGGAATTCCCGTTTTAGGATGTGTGAAAAAAGCTGCAGACAAATGAAAGGAAAGTCAGAGTAAAATAATGTCTGGGAATGTTCAATCCCAGTCATCCAGGTAGTGTAACATCTGGACTGAAATTGTAGACATGTATGTGACTCCACTTTAGCCTGAAGGACTACAGACCCCAATCCAGAAACTCAAAGGGCCCACTAAAACATTACCTTCTGGGTTGTCACAGAAGCTGGGAGCCAATAGTATATTTTTGACCTTGGGCCCCAATATATTTCTATGAGGGGTGGGAAAATAAATCGATTCATGTGTGTATCCTGATTTTTTTTTGGTGACGATTTTTAAAATTGATTCTTTTCCCCACAAGAAATTTTTTTTTTATTTATTTCTTTGTCAGTGATTCATTCACCTAAATATTTTCTGTTTATACGGTACCGCCGACGGCAACTACATCATATCTGTTTCCAGCAAAACAGAGCTGAAGCAGAAAAAGCAGAAAATACCTGTTATGTACTTCTTTACAAATGAAATAAATGTCAGACTGACTGACTTTTAGAAAACAATTGGTCTTTAGAAATGTCTCATCATAAATTGTCTCTAGAAGTGTATTACTTAACTTTTTGTTTTGTAAAATAAGGAAAAGAAAATTGCAATACTCAATACTATCGAATTGGAATACTTCTAGACTTGCAATACAAATCGAATCGTCACCCATGTATCGTGAAAGATGCCATTCGGGACCTAAGCATATTGTCCCATAACTAATTTCTATTTAGCTGTGTCTGAAGTGACTCTGCAGTATGCGTTTACCCCAATCTTGCCAGTCTTGGCAGCCATTTTGAGAGGCGTCAGCCCCTTGTGGTTCTCAATGTCCTCCAGCTTCAGCATGAGGTGCAGTTTGGCTGTGGTTTTGAGGATGCGGTCATACATTTTGGTAATAAACTGTGTGTTATCCTCAGTGTTGTCAGCCACCACCACCAGGGCGTGCAGAACCGTGTTGCCGCTAGAGTCCCCCATCGAAGCGTCCGCTCGTTGGTAACTGTTCTCCATGAGGAAATCCACCATGTCGGGCTGGTTGGTGCAGGCTGCCAGAGACAAAGGCAGCTCACCTGAGGACAACACAGAGAGACATCTGGTTCACTTTGTTTTCTTCTGTATAACTGATGTAAATGCATCTCAAACTGAATGTGTGTATGCGAGGATGGTTTTGTGATAACTAATCATGGTCCAGTATGCATCAAAATGATTGATCTGGGGAGGGGGGCTGAATATTATGTGTAGGCCTATGTGAACCCTTTTTGTGTTTTCTTCATTTTTTCTTTGGATACTTCCTTTCACTTAGGAAACATCTGCAAACCCTTGTGCAAATAACAGATTCATAACTAGAAAAACCTCTCAAATGAATCAGGTTCCCAGCTTTCAGATGTTGTTTACTGTATGTCTCATCTACTGTATACCTGCTGTCTCCCCCTAAAGAGCCCCTGTCCCCTCTACAAATTACAAAAAAATGTGTCTCAGAGGATTAAACAGTGGGAGCTCTTCAGAATATCTGGACATTTTTCCAATATAATTTATAATATTAGTCTTCTAAATGGTATGTATGTATGTATGTATGTATTAACATAAGTTGTGCGATCTCCTGCAGCAGCATGGACTCACCAAAGTAGAAGTTGGGGCCATCGTGTGGTTGGAAGAATGTTCCGCAAGCTTTGGCATGGACATCTGCTCCTTTACTGATCAGCAGCTTCACATAGGAATAACTCCTCCTCTCAATGGCTATATGGAGAGCGGTCTGGCCTGTCAGTCACATTAGTCTGGATTAACAGAAGTACATTTCCAGAATAATTGTCCTCACCTTCCGCCCTCAAACTCTAACTAACTAACCTCGAGCTGGCAAGCTACACGCTGAAAATGGCAAGTTTGTAAGAAAATTTGGATCGTGCAACAAAGCAGGCCTACTTGGTTCTTTAGGGGAATAATTGTAAAAATTTACAAAGAATATGTTTAATGTTACGGCATTTACTATCTAACTGGGAAATTTTGGGACCGATTGGTGGGATTGCTGTGGACGAAGTACACACGGTGATACACTGGTAAGAGCAAATTACGTTTAACCATGTATCTAGCTTATTTAAATAGCTCACGTTACTGTATTGTGTGAACAGCTAACTTCATTTAGTATTGTATGTGGCGTTTTCTTTTGCGGGGTGCAAATGTTCCACCAGAACAAGTTTCCTTCCCGAGACTATTTTGCAGAGCCACTGTCGCTGCATCGGGAGTTTAGCACCGCCCAAGATGATAGTGATTGGTTTAAAGAAATGCAAACCAGCGTTTTTTTTCTTCTATCCTAGAATGTATCTGTGGTGTAGCCAGGTCGTACTCCACAGCGCTGTGGAGATACTGTAGGTCTGGCAATGCAAGACTAGTCACACATCAATACATATTTAAAAAAAAACAGAATGTTGCAAAAGTTCATTCTCACAGAAATTCTGCTTCATACACAATTTACCTTTGTAGTAGCTGTTGGTGTAGGCTGCATTCACAAACTCTTTAATGTCGTCCATCTTCTCTGAAATGTCGATTAATAGTTCCACCGTCTTGTTCTCGCCGTCCCTGAGGTGCAGCAGAGCCTTCATCAGGGCAGTTTTACCATAGGACTGATCTGCGGGTGCAACCACACATTCAGAGAGATAACACACAGGTCTACAGCTTACTGTGTGGTGCAGCTGTTGCATCATGGGTCTCACACTCACACAGAGAGTCCGAGAGTTTCTTCATGTTCTGGTGCAGGTACTGATGCAGGCCATCCAGCTTTCTGACATCCCGGCTGGCCACGGCTTCAAACAACCTATCAATGTTAAACGTCTTGCTGTCTCTCTTCTGGTCGGGCTGTTGCTCACGTCGAATCCTTCTATCGACAAAATATTTTAGAGATAACACAGTTCGAAGAGATTAATGTGGGTCAAAAGGCCAAGCAGCTTCACATTCTGCATTAATCAAAACCATGGTGCTTGACAATACACAGCACCCATGGTATTATGAGCATTAATAAAAGGCAGACATCACTTTATCTTTGCATGGGGAGGCTCACTTGTCAAAGTTGAGATTGAATCTGATTTGAGGCTTGGTCTTCTCCATTTCCTCCTGGTAATCAGTGTCCATGGGAGACTTGGGAAACTCCTGGCCCAAACTCAGGGCAGAAAACAGACCGTCCTTCTTTGGCGCTTTCTGCCGCGTTTTTTCCTCCTCCGTTCTGTCGTCTGTCTCCAGAGAGAAGCCAAACATCTCTGACTTCTCCATCTTCACCTCTTGCTCCAGGGGTCTGCATAGACATACAGCCCGAGTGCACATCAGACAACATCCAACAGATCCAGCGAAGTTAATTTGACAGATAGAGGTACATATGTGGAGAAGTAGTTGCTTCAACTACTTCTACAAATTTCCATTTAAAAATAGCTATCTTGTATAAAAAACTACTTTCCGTAGACCAGTGGTTTCCAACTTGTGGGTGGGTGGGTTAGGGTTAGGAGCCATCCAAGGGATGGAACCTTGGATGGCTCCTAACCCTAACCCACCCACTATATGTTTAAATAATAATAGAAAATGAGTTCCACTTTTGTGTCTACTGTCATTATTGTGAACAGCGTGATGCCTTGTTTAGTAAGATAAACCCAGATATTGATTTTGTAAATATGGATGATGCTCAAAGACTGAGATGGCTGTTTATAGCATGTGGAACTTGAGAAACCTCTGAAAGCCTGGGAGAAGTGAAAAAAAAGCTCTTTGCCAAGATTAACTGTAGATATTTCTTAGTTTGTACTGCATTTGTTATTAATGTATTTCTCAACATGATTTGTATATGTGAGACTGGCAGACGTCAGTTAAATGTCTATTTATCCTATGTGGGATGGTCCAAATGTTTAGCATGACACAGAAATAAAATAAAACTAAAAAACAGTTTATGGAAAAGTAAAATAAAAAAAACGCATTTCTGCTTGACAAAATGTTTTCTCTAACCATCTTTAACCTTATTCAATCAAAAATCATTCTGCTCACAACTGTGTTGATAACACACACACACACACACACACACACACACACACACACACACACACACACACACACACACACACACACACACACACACACACTCACACACACACTTTGTTTGAGTGGCTCACAAGCCAGAAGCAGTTGAGAGCCACGGCTATAAATAAAACAGGACAAGACTTTCCTGTTAGTGCTTTAACATGAGTTACTAACAGTGTGTGTTTGTATAAGCTGGGGCTGAAACATGTTAACCACAGGGGATCACCTCACTGGCCTTTAAGGGCACAGACATATTTTCAGACATGTGATGTTTTTACCCCCAGTGACTAACAAGGAGTGTATTTAGAAGACGATTTCCATGACAACAGTACACACTTGATCTTTTCAGAATAATCAAATCATGTACAGTATGGTTTATTCAGAAAAAGAATCTGCAAATATTCCTGCAAAGTTCAGATAATCCCCATTAAAGGATATATGCTATATACTGTACATATATATATATATACATATATATATATATGATGTTTTAATCTAAATGATCATGTTAAGGATAATGGGAACCTGATCTTTGGTGGTTTCTTGTTCCTCTTTTTTAGTCACAAAATGGGGAATTTGTGCCTCAGTAGAAACTCCATGATCATCACATGAGGAATATGTAACGCAGCCAGAAATAAAAGATGGAAATACAGAAGTATGTACTGTACTGTACTTGTTTTTTGAATATTTGATTTACCAATGAAATGGTAATGTTTAGGTCGCATCACATCTGAATGAATTCAACATTTGTTTTCATTGACAAAACTGTATTTTAAAACCTCTTTGTTGTTCAATTGTGTGTGCCATTTTCCCATATCCTCATTACATCGCATTAAAACACCCACAAAACCAAGCAGTGCACTGCGTCTTTTTAATTGTCTGCATGGCTGTATGTTCAAATGTATAAGATATATGATAAAATCACAACAGCGTGATATGAGAATGCACATTAAAATATGTTCATACAAAGAGGATTTCACTGATACTACAGATATTTGACAATACTCTCCAGAAGCAATCTAACGATTTAAAACTGGTAAACAAAACCATAACACATCATTTGACTCACCAGAAGTAAGTTTTCCTGCTTCAGATTGTCTTCTTGATTAAAAATCTCATCCTCAAGTCAAAAACAAAACTACAGTGGAATGTCCTGCAAGGAGGGATGTGTGTAAGTCCTATTGTTCTCCATCCTAACAGGTCCATTTCATGTAACGGTGGTGAGAGATTGAAGGAAGAAGCCAGAGGGAGATAAAGTGACCCACCCTAGAGAATATCAGAGCCCATTACTAGGGTCCTGAGTGCTTAAAAGGATGCTGTATTGACCGGTTCTGCTCAGGCCAAGGCAGCAAAAGATAACACAAAGGAATTCAGAGCACTAGTTTATTATCTGACATGAACACAACAGATGTGTTTCATGATGAGCTCATCAGAGAAGGAGCTACAGAGCAGTTCAATACTGTATGTCCCATGGCATTTAGACAGGAACCATAAAATTAATTTAAAGGTAATCAACTGGAGAACATAGCTTGAAAGAATTCCCATCAAAAAATAAAATAACAGATAAATGGATAACTTACCCTTTTTAAAATGCTACTTTTCTTACTCCGGTTTGTGTCTATTTCTTAAGTCTCTTTTTTTAGTCCATAATGTTGCTGATGTGCTTCCTGTGTGTCTATTGCGCCTCTTCGTAGTTTCACTTACATGTGGTGGGTGGGTGTTTTCTGTGCTGTTCTGGTCCTGTGACTGAGTGTGTGGTTGCAGGGCTTCTGCCTGCCAGTGCAGGCTGTAGATATGCGTTCATGTGCTCATTTGCTTCCTTTCTTAAGATGACTTCCTTTTTTTCATAGTTAAGCAGGGCACACAGGCCTTCACATACTGAGGTGGTAACCATTGGCACCGGATGGTTTAAGTATTTGAAATAGGCACAAAAAAAACTTTATATCCAATATTGTACAGCCTTGTGCTTAATTCCCAATTCCTATCTGGACTTGTCAATATGAGTGTGCCTTTGTATGCAAGTATAGTCCTTTCCATTCACAACTTGAATAAGTGCACTAGAATAGAATCCATGTGACTCATTCAAGAAGACATCAATATTAAAATTCTGTGACATTCACTCAAAAATATTTAGGATTTGAGACAAAAATGTATTATCTGATTTATTTGTACCATATAATCACATCACATCAGGTGGGAAATAATGGCCCAGTGAGAGAAAAACAACTTCATATAACTGTAGTCATTCCAACAGAAAGTTGCCCAATTACAACGAATGACTGGCAATACTAATAACAGGGATATCATGTGCGTTTGTCATAGTCACGACTCGTAGAAACATAACTGCATTTGCTCATTATTATAGAAAATAACAACACTGCTGCTAGAAATATTCCACAGGTAATGCTGGTTCGCCATGATCTGCCTCAACCCCTCCTCTGATACAAAATCTGGAAGTATTGAGTTGCATATCTGGAAGCTTCAGAACAAATATGTGTGAAATATACATATAAATAATATGTATGACACAAGCATCCAATCACGACAAAAAGCACCAGCAGAGGCACCACAAATTCAACTACGGTTGATAAAATTAAGATTGTCTTCTTGAAAATAAAGTTGGCAATTAAAATTAGAAACTGACAAAAACATTTACCCACTCACTGAGTAGCAGAAGTTCAAAATGAAAGATTAAGACTTAAAATCAAAAGACAGTTAAGATTGAGCAGTAATCATCAGTCTAGACCCAGACTTTGATAGAAAACAACAAAAATCATTTCACTTGAACTTAGAGCTGCTCTCCTTCCTGAAACAGGGACACTGGAGGCACAACACTTAAAGAAAATATAAGCAGCATGTTTAAATCCCAGGATCTGCTGGGATAAACTGAGCAGGGACAGTGAATGAGCACTGGTTAACTTCAGAGAATCAGATCAACACATTTACACTAATGACCAATCAGCTGAAAAAGAAAAGTCAGACAGAATACAAAAGTACAGTTTACAATAAAGTGACATGATGAAGATGCAATTAAAGGAATATGTATCCACTCTGGTAATAAAACAAGGCTTCTAACAAACACAAAGATAGTTTACCACACTGCAACCGTCCAATGAATGGTGATTATAGATGCATATTAACTGCATCTTAACTAGGGGATGTAATGATCCATCGATCTGGATCGATATATTGATTTAATGAGCAACATTAAAATCTCATTGATACAAAGTAAAACTATCGATACATATCATCTTTAAGATGCCTTTATTTTTGAAATTCACACTTTATATTTATTGTTTTCATTAAAATGAATAGTTTATTATAAATTTAAATATCTGGAAGAGATCAGTAATAAAACCGTCAAATCATATTTTTGTTGCTTTTTTCGTGAGTTGATATAAATGTAAATGATCGTGTGATATTGTCTCATGTCGATCACAGGGCCCTGATTTGAATTGAATCAAAATCGTATCTTGGCAGACTTTGTGACATCAGCAATCGTACATTCATATTGTCCAAAGAATCTATGTAATATTATATTGTGATTATCACCCTTAGTTTTAACTATATTTCACTTAAAGCTATAGTGCGTAGTTTCTGTCTCCCCCATGAGTAACGACAACAACACTGTCGGCTCGTCCACATGATACAAGCCTTACGTCACACACACACACACACACACACACACACACACACACACACACACACACACACACACACACACACACACACACACACACACACACACACACACACACACACACACACACACACACACACACACACACACACACACACACACACACACACACACACACACACACACACACACACACACACACACACACACACACACACACACACACACACACACACAGTTGTGTGGAGCTGATAGTCTTAATTAGCTTTGTAGCAACTCAATTGGAAATGGCTTGAATGTAACGGACATTCATTTATATCAAAAAGTTACGCACTAAAGCTTGAAGTTTTCTTTTCATTCCACACAGGACCCCTGACAGTGTCAGTGTCTTACTCCATCCTAGGCTCAGACTTTTGAATACTACATTTTTAGACTCAATGAGATAGGCCTAATGGAAGTTAAAAGAAAACCAGCTCCTTGCATGCAACAACATAGAAACCCTGAGAAAATGACAGTAATACACGAGGAAAAGGCATTTCCTTGATAGCCTATTTTCTGCTTGAATGCTAACATGTTAATAGTTGCTACACCTCATCTCACTGGCCTTGCTGATGAACCATGCAGTAGTGGGTTTTATTTAAAGAAGCGCCCTAATCCTGTTATGTATCATAAGTCTGTGATCTTTAATCTATGGTCTTCAAAGCATTCCAGCAGCGCTGTGATTTCGATCTACTTCATGGATTTTATATAATGCCTTTCAGCAACGCAGGGAAAGAGCATGAACTTGTCGCATTCAACTCTTGGTGCAGAAACCAACAGCTGTAAAGCTAAACAATAGCAGAATGTTTTTTTTAAAGTCCTTTAGAGTTAATTTAGTTGTTGCACTGTATACTGCTCTAATATGGTTGCAGTTAGTGGAAAAAAATTGCTCTTCAGTAGATTTTTTTTCTGATAAATGATGAGCATCTTTGCAAAATGGTACCTCTGTGTTATGCTATAAATATCTATTGTAGTATCTGAAAACAAATACACTTTACACAGGACTGTTGATCCCCATCCTGGCAAACACATCATTTGCTTCTAGTTACAGAGAGCAAAACATGTTGTAGCATTTCTAATTGTTCTTTTCTTAAACAAAGCAATGCCATTCGGGAAGGTACTCCGATGTGTAAAATTCTCAATTAATCGTGTAAACTGACAGGGATTCCCCCGTGGATTACTTTCACAGAAGGTCACAGAGGACCATGGCCACGCCGACAGCAGAGTCCGCGTTTTGTCCGTATACCACCAGCTGAGGAAACGCCTTCTCCACCTCCTGCCTTAGCACCTCATTGCGGGCGATGGCGCTCCCACTGCCCACAATCCTGCGGACCCCCGCCTGCTGCAGATGTTCAGCAGGCATCATGGACGTGATGTTGTCCAGGACTCCGCGGCACAGTGCCCTGGTCAGATGACCCAGAGAGAGATTGGTAGTGGAGATGTTGGTCACCTGACCCAGGCAGAGAGGGTCGTGCCTCTCTCCCAGGATAGTGGGACTCACCCTCAGGTCGCTCGTTTCCTGATTCAGGGCGCTATGAATCAGCTTCTCATATAAGCAGGAATCACTCATCTCCGCACCTGTGAGAGACCACGAGAGGAGCAATTTAACGTTAGGATAAAGAAATTAAATAATGCAGTGTTTTCCCTAGGTTTGTGGAAGACTAGGCGCATGTATTTGGCAGATAGTTTAGGGGTCCTCCCTCAAGAAAACGTTATGTTTTTCAATAATAATAAAAAAAAATGCAATTCCACATAATTTTGGACAATTATCATCACCATATTTTTGTCTAAAATGTTGGAAAAGCTAGAGTAGATAATAAATAAATAACACTCAAAAAGCTTGAAGGCAAAAACTTGCTTAACAAGTCCACTGGCGACCAACTACAATCATTAGATCTGAAAGAAGTCATTTAGTTAGTTTTAATGCTCACATTGATTTTACATTAATTCGACTTAGGTTCTGCCCAAAACGGCTTGGGTGCTGCATCAAAGCCTTATAATGGTAGAAAACACCCTGTACTGGCTTTGAGCCAAATGCTAAAATGCACGCCAACGTGCTGATGTTTAGCAGGTATAACGTTTACCATGTTGTTCACCATCTTAGCTTAGCATGTTAGCATACTAACATTGGCTGATTCGCACTAAACACAGCTGCAGCTGATGTGAATGTCATTGCTTTTGCAAGTATTTTGTCATAAACCAAAATATTGGACACATTATAGTTTGACCTGATGATGGTGCTAGAGCAGAGTCTTCAATGTTTTTTTAAGCCAAGGACCACTTAGCTGAAAGAGACGGATCAGGGACCCTACTCATTTTTTCACAACAAGGCTGATTTATATTTGCTAATAATGTTGGATTCATGTTAAGAAATTTTAGTTTTTGAAAGAAAACTTCCTGAAAATTACAATAATTTGGAGGCCCCTACAGTAACTGAGGACTAGGGGGTCCCGGACCCCCTGTTGAAGATCTCTGTGCTAGAGGAAAAGTCAAAAGGATCACTTAAGTGATTACAATTCATCCTGAGGGGAACATGAATGTGTGTACAACCAGGGCCTGAACTTTTTTGGCCACCTGCCACTGTGGCAGATGGGTTTTAAAATCCACTATCCACACAGGCTTTTTACCAGTGGATTTTTGTATGTGTCTGTTATCGTGTGTAGGTGTTTTTTTTTAATGACTTGTGGTCCTTAATCGCTTTTAATTTTAAGTTTTTAGTCCCGATTACAAAAGGATTTAACTTTTCTTTCTCTGAGCCATACACACGACAGTCACTGCAGTACATTTGCTCTGTACTGCTGTCATAAATCAGCCACTCACGAACCTTGCCATTGTCGCAAACTGTCCACTTGGTAATAAAGGGTATTATTTGACGCTGTGTGTTGAGCTCTCTGTTTTAGCTACAGAGTGAGGCATCTCACTTCTATTCCATCTTTGTTGAGAGTTGCACATGCGCAGTACTTAGGTAAGGACTACTAGCCAGTCAGAAGCAGAGTATGAGGGCGTGCCACGCTAGCAGCGAGGCAAGCATTATAACGTGTGTTACAAAATGACGTTCATCACGGAAGTAAAGGCTGGACTACAATAGAGCTGTTTGGAGCAGTTTGTGTACAGTGTTTTCTGTTGGAGATGGTAAGTCCCTTTGGTGTGGACTTTGGGCTTTTTCACTTTGTAAACCTATAACATGCGCAAAAAAGATATATAACGCAATAAAGGAAAGGGAAAAAGCCAAAAAAGCATAATATGAGCACTATAAAATACATACCGAGCTCTTTCATCCAGGAAGTGAGCATCTCCACAAAAGTGGCCAGTACATTCCCTCCGTTGAGTGAAGCCGCCACCGCCAAGTACGAGTCCTCAAAGTAGGGGAAGTAGGAGATGGAGGAGGCAGGCTGAGGAGAATCTGGAGGTTTGAAATCAGCTGGCATGGCGAAGGTCAGCTGGGCTGAAGTGCTTATGTTAAGAACTGAGAAATTAGGATAAAGATACAAACTGTCATCTAAGGCATATGAACTACCAGCTCCAAACAAGACATGCTCTTAAGACACAGTGATGGCAAGATCACATCTGAGCCACAATGCATTTGTTTTCTGTGTGTGCTCAAACATAATGAGTGCAAACTAAGACATGGGTATTTACTGCCGTGTACTTTTTGTTATTGTTGAGTCTTTTTTATTCAAATGTTAAACCGTTCTCATGCTTTGTTATTGTTCCTTTTGCTGTTAACTACAGTAAAATGAAGCATTATCAGTAGGGGTGGGAATCCCAGGGTACCTCACGATACGATACACAATACATGGCTCACAATACCGATAATATAAGCAATTCTGCGATAACCAATATATTGCTACACAATCCTATCATGATACATCATGATATTGGCCTAACTATGAATAGAAAATGCCCGTGAAAAGGTTAAGTGCAGGTTTTATTCTCTTTATTCACCGCAAGTCCAAACTGTTAGAAAACAGCACAATTCTGCAGCACTAGTTTTTCAGTAAATTAAAATGTCAGAACTATAGAGCACATATAAGTCCAGACTTTGGACTTAAATGTGGCTGGGGCATTTTTTTTTTTCAAACTCCTGTCTGCCATCCCATTGAAAACCTCTTCCTCTTTGGCTAGTTAACTTATGTTCAAGTTTTCCTCATTCGTGTGTTGAGCGCCACCCCGAGAAGCCATAAAGTAACGACACTGGGAGCAGGGAAATCTATTTAGAGCGCCTCATTTTATTAATTAAAATATCGATATTTGGCACCAGCATATGATTATCGCATCGCACAAAGAAGGATAACACTATATTACTGTATCGATATTTAGTCTCACCCCTAATTATCAGTACTGCAGAAGTAGAAGAAATCTAATGGATGTGACATGTCATGGCACAGCCTTAATGGATTTTTTTCATCTGAAGTGCATGTACAGTCTAAGTGTCTGTATGCATTCACTGCATTAAGTGTAATCCTGGCCCTGAGTGAAAGGACTGGACTTTCACCTGCGTCTGTTTGCGCACTCATGCAGGAGTAGACAGAGCTCTGGAAGTCTCCCAGGGCGGCCCCTACTGGCGTACCAGCAGGGATACCATGCCAGTCAGAGCACGTCTGTCCCGCCAAGCCACCAGATGGCACACACTGAGGAAGGAGGTGCAAAGGGAAGCCGGCACCCTTCAGACTAGAGCATGCACACACACCCACAATAGCTTGTTACGCATAACAACAGTTCATTACAAGCTTACACTGCCAAAGTGATTAGTGATTTCAGTTTAACACCAAGCATGCACAACCTATAGAACATATTTCATGCATTTAGTACTTGACCTAAACAGGAATTTCTTTATACATGTCTATGTTCCACTGGTTGGAGGAGGTGTTGAAGAAGCCCCAGCTGGCTGCATTCTGCGGCGTCATCACACACCCATCCAAACCACACAGCATGGAAACCACATAGTCCTGGATGGTACCTGCGACTGTGAAGTCCTCAAGGAACTCAGGCCTGCAGTGAAACCACGCATCTTCAAGTTCACTTTCATACCACAAAAACCAAGTGGCGCAGTAGGCTCTAAAGGCTTTAAAAGTGCATGCTGACCTGTGTCTCATGTACCAGAAGATTGTTGCACAGCCAAACCCAGTGGCCACACTGATGTGTGAATCTGGTTTTGGAAGTGAGGACAGGAAGTGACTGCTGCAGCGCCCATCCTGCCAGGTGATCAGCTGACTGGTGTCTGTGGTTGTGAAGAAATCCCTCTTGGACCAATCACAACCTGCGAGAGAGGGGCAAGAGACATGGAACAATACAGCAGACCAGATAAGTTATATCTGACTTTACAAAACTTTCCAGAAGGGAAGCATGAGAAGATTACATGTAGTGTGATGGCAAATTTACATTTAAGCATGATTCTCTATATTATTTGTATAATTTCTTTTACTGTTTCTCTCACAATACTGGTAAGGGAGTTTATTTCATCCCCACATGTTGATTCTGATTCTGCTTAACTAACTTGGAGACATCAAGTCTGGAAAACGAATGCGTACAGGCTTTGTTTGAACCGATAAAGGTACAAGGTCACCCTAAACTATATGTTATTTCTCCCTGGATAGTTGAGACTTCTCACATAGTTGAGATAAACAGGATGTCTAAACCTTGGGGTAGAAAGTGGTACAGAGGGGAAGAAGTGAAGTGGCTCCTGAATGTCTGACTATGTTTGATTGTAAGAAATGTTGAGTCATGTTTAGAAAGGGTGGCATGTCTTTCTATCTCACTGGAGATGCATATATACCTTTTGCTTTTTCTTATTCGTCGAAGAGACTTTTCACTCTTTGTGCTGCGTGCCTTTTGTGAACCGTATACCTCCTTGTAAACTTGCAAGTTTATAATAAAATACAAAAACCTAACTTGGTCTAGTCAACAGTTCTTTATATGTTTCACAATTCCATTTTCTTCCAAACCATTAACACCTGCTGCACAGAAAACTTCCACAACAGTAGCATATAATGATGCTTTGAGAATACTACTTAAAAAGGCCTAGATGGTGTAGTGCTAGTGAGATGTTTGTGTCTGCACGAGTTAATACACTTGAAGCTGTAGTAAGAAATCTTGTGTATGAATTTATCCGCGGACTTGATGCGTGTATGAATGAGATTATCTTGGTCATATCCAACATCAGATTCAGTACTGTTCGTTGTCAGTCTTAGATATGGAGACACTGTCATAAATGCCTATTTTTAAGAGTATGGATGAGGTATTTAAATTTAATTTTGGATATTTTATATTATGAAATTATATTATGCCTCTGGGATTATTTATGTATTAAGTGTTGTATGTATTGTGCTGTCATTTTATTGGACCATGAGTACGTAATAAAGTCTTATTATTTCCAGTAGCATAGATTTACTATGATTACAACCCTATTTTTATATCAGGTTTTGGATGCAAACAGCAGAGGGCAGCATAGTTGTAAAATAACTATAACGGACCAACTAGTTGTCAGTTATAAAAAGAATTCAGTACCTTTAACTGCCCAGCTCCTCAATTCATTTTCAAAAAGCATCCTAAAAAGGTCATATGTGTTACAGACTGGAGAATCAGTGTAATTTAGGCCTGTAACAATTATTACATTTGGAATTGTTATAGCTCTAGTGTAATTCAGCAGTCTGAAAAATTCACTCTCTTACTGATCCCCATGGCCATTACTGCTGAATGCTTTTTGTAAAGCCTGTGGTCTGGTTAAACATTATGGGAACTGTTGTCCCAATCAAACTGTGAATGATCTTTCGGCTCTTATTAACAGTGTGCATGC
This sequence comes from Zingel zingel, assembly GCA_023566125.1. NCBI lineage: Eukaryota > Metazoa > Chordata > Actinopteri > Perciformes > Percidae > Zingel > Zingel zingel. Next base: position 19,530,300 of record CM042328.1, read on the forward strand.
ATCATATAATATATACTGAAACACTAATGCTACTCAAACGTGAGATCCAGTAGTATAACCATTTTATTTTCAATATGTAAGAGAAAAACAGAATGTATGAAATATATTGTTAATGTGGCTGTTTGGAAAAGTTTCAAAGAGCTATGAGTGTGTGATGTGGGACCCTTATATTGGGGCCCTTCCAAGAATCATAAGATTAAAGAGCTTCTTGGCCAAGTATAGTTTCAAGGCAATCCCATAGACCAAACTTGCCTTAGTGGAAACAAATATCCCTCTGGGACAATCAATCTAAATCTTTATCTTAAACCCCAGGTAAGATGTATGCAGTTAGACACACTCCGAAAGAAAGATGATAGATATCTGACGTATTTGAATGATTAACAACATTTAATTGCAATTACATTGCATTGTATGTTTTTGATTTCAAAGTATGTATTGCAAAGTATGTTTTGTACAACAACACACACACACACACACACACACACACACACACACACACACACACACACACACACACACACACACACACACACACACACACACACACACACACACACACACACACACACACACACACACACACACACACACACACACACGTTTGTTAGCGTTCTCACTGGGGCCTACCTGAGCTCTGGCTAGCTGTCCTCATATTATACATTATAGGAGTGGTAAAGGCAGGCAAAAAAGGGGAGTAGCCCCAGGCAAGGCTCCATATTGGATTTCTGTGATGAAATATAATAATAAACCCATTTAATAAAACCTAATTCCATCTTCTGAGATGAGGAATTTGGCTCCTACATACCAGAGCAGACACTGCAGTAGCCTGAGGGCTTTATGGCATATAGGTCCTGTATTCTTTTGAACTGGGGCCCCTCTTTATTCCAGGGTCATGGTTCTTTTCTTTTTTTAAATTCATCTGCATAAACACTATTCTGGTTGTAATTACAAGTGTTTTGCACATGTGTGTTCATGTTAGGGGCCAGGACCATCAAAGTAACTTGGTCTGAAAATAATCTCTCTTTACGATGTCTTGACAGTCCTCTCTGAATTGAACACTTCAAAATGACTTTAAGAATGAAAATATAAGTTTATTTCCTGCTCAAACATGTTCACAGCCGTTGCTTCACAATTTAGCACACCTTGTGAAATACAAGAGCGTGCATGCATGCAGGAGGCAGGTAGTAGTCTTACCGCTCTTTGCTTTCCAGAATAAAACTCCGTGCATCTGTCCGGACAGCCCGATGCGGATGACACGCTGCAGTTTGTCTCTGGGCAGCAGGCCGAGGCACCGGTTCAGAGTGTCTACGATCCGGCCAGTTTCCTGCTCTTTCGCCTGCGTGACATGGACACGTAGCCAGGTTAACGTTACACTCGGATCAATCACACAGCACTGTTCATATTGCTTAGTTGAATTGTGAAGTTGTGCGGTACGTGAACTCACCTTTATCAAGCTATGGTCGATTATATCAGAAGTAGTTGGCAAAGCGTGACTCGCAGCCACCGATCTGGAGCCAGTTTCAAATAAAACGGCTTTTACCGACGTGGTGCCCACATCTACACCCAGGATATAGGTAGACATTGCTACTGATTAAACGTTGGCACTCAGCTGTTCGGTGTTGATGGCGTCATCACAACAAGGCAAAGTCAACCCTGCTGCGTTCAATGGGAAGAAGGAAATTGGAAATGTAATTTCTAGGGACTACTCCTAACCGATTTGTTCCATCACGAAAATACTGCAAATCACAGCAAAACTCTAGAGAGAAAGGATCAAAATCAGAGTGAAAGGGCATAGTGTGGAGAAAGGTAAATCAGCATTGGGATAACGCAATAAAAGGGAGACATTTTCACTCAATCCAAAAAAGAAGAAATGTTAAGAAGTAGGGGAACAAAACGGAAAGAGCAAGTAACAATAAGCAGGCTGAGAATTGGGCATACAGCAACCTCAGCAGTACACTTTTCATTATAGGAAAACATCCAATGGGTCTTTGTGATTTGTGCCAGGAGGCTGAAACAGTTGAGAATGTCCTTGTGTCATGCAGAAAATGTACACAGGAAAGGCAAAAAATGGTGACACAATTACAGGAAATAGGGAGAGCAGAGCACAATGTTAAAAGTATATTAGAGTGTGGAGCCCAGTGCCAGGTCTGTTGTGTATCCCGGCTCACTGAATGAATGAAGTCATTACTTATTCCATTAGTCTGAGGCTGTGTGCTTCTTTAAATGACTCCCGAGGCAAAATATTTACTGTGATAAGGGTGGATTGCCTGTCCGGGGTACTTTATTGTTTATTGGTTTTAATAGTCTATGAGATATAGATTTTGGGAGAAAAATTGAGAAAACAAAACGTATGTGGCCCAGAATAAAATGTTATTATCCGTGTTACAGCTAAAGCTACAGCATGTCGGTGAAATTTGGACAGAAATTATAAAAATAAATTATTTTAATAGTAAAAACAATTTAAATTTGGATCCTGCTGTTTTGATTTTTAGCTTTGCTCTGTTGGGTGTAATTAACAATGATTGAGCTTGAAAGTATTTTCCCCTATCATAATATGTAGAATTTCCTACTTCTTAATGGACTAAGAACGCACCACATCGTCACCTGATCATTGCCCTGTTCCCACAATGCATTGCGAAGGAACATGGCCGTCTCTTTCATAGGAGTGTAATCCAAACGAGAATGAATGTGCTGTTTCCGTGTCATATCAGCTGATATTTCTTAAAAACAACATAAAATCCAAGTTTGTGAAGTTGCTCTTGCAGATTATGTTTTTATAATTCCGCTGTGAGGAGCTGACGAGTCTCTGCGTATATTTCCGGTGAGAATCTGTCGTCAGTTACCGTCCGGAGGAGAATTAGCTAGCTAGCATGTTAGCGCCATAGGCTACCAAAGGTTAGCTAACAGTTCTGCATTTAGTTTAAAAATTAGGCTCTATTGATTAGAGTCTCGTCCGTTTTTCTCCTTTTCTTGTGTTTTTTGTGCGTGTTTTTGTCCGCGGAACAACGCTTTATGTTGGGAGATATTAGCTAGCTAGGTACTGGGATTTATTGTGTTCAGTAACTAACGTTAGCTAACGTTATTTAAGCTTAGCTACATCGGTCAAGGCTGACCGACAGCTTCTCTCTTTTTCTTTGTCACTCATATTTAGAGGCTTTAGTGCATTGAGATGTTTAATATTTTGTCTTTTTAGTCAAATTGTGGTTCATATGAATACCTCTCAAATGACTTAAGGTACGTTAACCTTAGACCGAGTGATAACCGTAAGGCCTGTACAAATGAGCTTTTCTAATGTAATAGGCTACTTACTACCTTGCGTTCCAGTAGTGTAATAGGCATTAAGATTCATTAAACAATTCCTAATAATACGATAGTGTAAAAATACTCCCAAGTAAAGGTCCAGCATTCAGCAATGTATGTATTTATTTATTTATTTAGGCATTATACTGTTATCAAATATCTATATTAAAAACATTAGGTAGCAATGGCCCTATCAGTGTTAAATGTCATAGTAATATTGTTACTGATACAGTAATGTGTGTTAATACAAATGTTTAGATTAGTGTGAGATCGTTTTTCAGGGTATAAGCAGTGTTTCTTCTGCAGCATTTAGCTGGTAGAGGTGGATTGGATTGTAACATTATTTTGATTATCTCAAATCTTGATCTGCAAAGTAACTAGTCTACAGTTGTGGCCAAAAGTTTACATACAGTTGTAAAGAACATGTATGTTATGGCAGTTTGAGTTTACAATTAATACAACTGCTATTTTTCTGTGATGGAATCTTTGGAGCACATACTTCTTTGTCACAACAAACACTCATGAAATTTGGGTCTTTTTTGACTTTATTTAGTCTTCTGAAAATGTGACCAAATCTAAATGGGTCAAAAATATATATATACAGCAATGTTATTTGGTTCAATCAGGCTCCTGTGGTAGCTATCCACAAGCTTCTGACAAGCTTCTGGTTGAATCTTTGACCACTCCTCTTGACAGATTTGGTGCAGTTCAGCTAAATTTGTTGGCTTTGTGACAAAGACTTGTTTCTTCCATATGTTCTCGATGGGGTTCAAGTCAGGACGTTAGGAAGGCCATTCCTTTACCACCTTTTGATGTTTGTTTGTGGTCATTGTCTTGTTGAAACGCCCAACTGCGTCCAAGGCCCAACCGTCTGGCTGATGGTTTTAGGTTTTCCTGAGGAATTTGAAGGTAATTCTCCATTCTTCATTAGTCCATTCACTTTCTGTAAAGCACCAGTTCCACTGGCTTCAAAACAGAGCATAATACTACCACCGCTGTGCTTGACTGTAGGTATGGTGTTCTTGGGGTTAATTTAGTAAGGCCTCACCTTTTCTCCTCCAAACATACTTCTGGTCATTTTGGCCAAATAGCTCGGTTTTTGTTTCATCTGACCACAGAACGTTCTTAACACGCTTAACTGTGGACACTGACAGTTACAGCAGCTTCTAATTCATTGCAGACCTGCTTTTTGGTGGTTCTTGGTCGACTCCTGACCATCCTGACCAATTTTCTCTCCGAAGCAATTGATAGCTTGCGTGGTCTTCCTGATCTTGGCAGTGACACAACTGTGCCATGCACTTTATACTTACAAACAATTGTTTGCACAGTGGTTCTTGGGACCTGTAGCTGCTTTGAAATGGCTCCAAGTGATTTCCCTGACTAGTTAAAATCAATTATCTGCGTCTTTAGATCCGTGCTGAGCTCCTTAAACTTGCCCTCGCCGTTTGAGGTTGAGTCTAATAAGTGTATCAAACGAGCCCTATTTAAATGGCCTCAGAGATGTCACCAGCTGTAGTCAATCATAATCACTCGTAAGAAGTTAAAGAGGTCATGTCACAAAGGAAATTTGATTGATATAACTTTCTACATCACCACATTTGATCGTTGAGGTTGCTGTATGTATATTTTTGACCCAGTAGATTTGGTCACATTTTCAGAAGACCCATAAAAAAGTCAAAAGAGACCCAAATTTCACTTCAGTTTTTAGTGACAAACAAGTATGTGCTCCAATGATTCCATCACAGAAAAATAGGAGTTGTATTAATTAGTGGAAACTCAAACTGCCATGACATACATGTTCTTTACAACTGTATGTAAACTTTTGGCCACAACTGTATGTGAAATAAATGTAGTAAATGAGTAAAACAAAGTGTTTGAAAACACTGTACTTTTGTACTGGGTTTAGGGTCATTTCAGTAAATGTATCTATTTTTGTTTCTGCATCTCTCCTGAATCAGGAGCACCTTCCTGTGACAGCTGACCAGAGCCAAGATGACAGGAGTTGTAGCCAAGCGTGAGGGACCACAGTTCATCAGCGAAGTAGCTGTGAGGGGAAACGCCGGCGTCCTGGACTACTGCCGCACCTCTGTGTCCGCTCTGTCCGGAGCAACAGCTGGCATCCTCGGGCTGACTGGACTGTATGGCTTCATTTTTTATTTCCTCGCCTCTTTTCTCCTCTCTCTGCTGCTCATTCTAAAGGCTGGACGGCGATGGAACAAATGCTTTAAATCGCGGCGGCTGCTTTTCACCGGGGGCCTCGTCGGAGGTCTTTTCACATACGTCCTATTCTGGACTTTCCTCTACGGAATGGTGCATGTGTACTAATATGACCTACCATAAATAATCCTGAATTAATCCTATCTAATGTTACATAAACCGATTATTTGTCTGTCCTGCTGTTTGTAGATAAGCAATTAGTAAAATACTTCTTCCATTATGAACTGTTGATTAAATGGCGGATTGTTCAATAATTATAGTATGCCGAATCAAATATTCTCTTTTCTTTGTTGCTACACACTTGGCAGTGACTATGAACTTATTTAACCCGCAAGTCCCACTCAGTGCTCGGTATCATCCATACCAGGATGATCACAGTTATGTTAATGTAGGTTGTAGAGTAGGTTGTAGTGTAACAGAGCAAAACAGATTACAAGGTGGAAGCACTTTTCATTACATTTCATGTACAATACTATGGTTAAATTATAAGTCTGATTACTGATCGAAATAAATAAATACCTCTTTACAACTTGGATGTATTATTAATCAGTTTGTCTTTTAGGAAGTTTCATTTGTTGACATGAAATAAAAATGACAAATACATTTGTTTCCAACTAAACAGACAATTTGATGAATAGTAACTGCAAGAACAAACAAGGAGACCATGCACTTCAATGTCTTGCACCATTCATTAACCATCAGCCAGTACATCAGCAGTGAACTTGTCTACCCGCAGTAGTCTCGTAGCACATCATGACTGCATTCCACAGCTTCACAAGTGAATTATATTGTGAGTAAGATTGTGTTGTAGCCATTGCATGGCCAACGTCAGCGTCAACATACAGGAGGAAACGCATCAGCAGTGTTTAACAGCACACTTGAATTCCTGTCACAACAGGTACATGACTGAAATACCAACCATTAAGACCATTCACACATTTCATTTTTTTTACATTTTCTCTTTGAATCCATGCATACAAAATCATTTCAAAAGGTATTTTCCAAACTGATTTAGCCAAAATCATTTTACAGCTTATAAATCCACAGTATTTTACTAATCCAATCCTACATTTGAAGTTCATAGATAAATTAAGCACAAAAGTAAAAAGTAAAGAAATTTGTGTTTAGTAGATAATTTCTCTGTGGTAACAATGCTTTTTGGCAATATGTCTTATACAGTTGGAAAACCTGTTTAGTTCCATTTCAAATGGTGCCCCATTTGTAAGGAACATGCATTTGTGGGATGAGCAGCAGCGCTGAGTGTGTGGGTTGCGCCCAGGAAAAATTTGCCAAATCTTCTCTGCCAATGCCAAACAGCTTATTCTGCCATTGACTCGTTTGGTGGATTGGATGATTCTGCCTACGGCAGTTGGATCGTAGGGTCAAAGTGTGGAGAAGACACGAGGAACGCTATGCTGATTGCTGCACCGATAGATTAACACCTTTTTGTGGAGGCAGTGTGATGGTGTGGGGCGGCATCTCCCTCACTGGAAAAAACTAGGCTTGTCATCATTGGAGGGTAATTTCAATGCAGAGAAATATAGAGATGAGAGTCTGCAACCAGTGGCAATCCCATATCTCCACAGTCTGGGACCAAACTCTATCCTCCAAGATGATCAGCTTGGGCGTGCTGTTCGTGCCAGAGTGACCAACACAGCCACGTTGGCTGACTTACGACAAATGCTGGTTGAAGAATGGGATGCCATCCCACAATAGTGTGTGACCAGGCTGGTGACCAGCATGATTGTTCAATTGCCAATATGTCTTGTTTCTTCAAACTTCAATCATCCAATCCACCAAACACCAAACGAGTCAATGGCAGAATAAGCTGTTTGGCATTGGCAGAGAAGATTTGGCAATTTTTTCATGGGCGCAACCCACATACTCAGCGCTGCTGCTCATGTTCCTTACAAATGGGGCACCATTTGAAAGGGAACTAAACGGGCTTTCCAACGGTATAAGATTTATTGCCAAAAAGCATTGTTACCACAGAGAAATAATCTACCAAACAGACTTACTTTTTGTGCTAAGTTTAGATAGATATTTTCATTAATGAATCTATCATGTCTAGTATTTTTGCTGGGATTTGTATACCTTAGTCCATAAATGGCAAAAATAAAAACTAAGACCCATCATATATTACTCAAACTGGAAATAATGCTTAATTAGTCTGATCAACAGCCAACAAAGCTAATAATTATTGATTTTGTGACATGAAACAAAGACACAATAAATTACTTGCATTTGTAAAGCAGTAATCTGCAAATATTCGGCAATTCACTTAAAGTCTTAGATGAATCATTTGACGTCTCTCTGCTAATTGCGTCAGCATTACCACAGCACTTTTGCATATCATTATTTATGGACCTGTTGTAATCTCCCACATCCCAGTTTTGGACCCTGACCCAGCCACTGAAAACCACCTTTCTGTGTATTTCTACATCAGCTTCCTGGCCCACCTGCACATTCCCTTTTCTCTGGACCAACATATCTTTAGTCAGGTCAAGCAGCACTCAAGCTAGTGGCATGTCAGCTGTCCAGTCTCACCAGTAGGCGAGAAATGGACATCGGTCCGACTTTTGGTTCCACCTCTGGCACACAACTGCAGGTGATTTGTCTTGCTCTTGCTGCAGACTTAATTGTGTGAAGCGAAGGTGATATGAGGCCTTGGCTGTGCACCTTGGGGAGAGAGAAGGGCAGAGTATTGCTGTCCTGTGTTGCGTGGAATGGTGGGACCCTGTTTGTCAGCAGGCAGCTGGCTCTCTGCAGTTGGTTCAGTTTCCTCTGGCTTTTTATTGGAGTTGGCGGCCTCTTTCTCTGCAGCTGGTTTCCTGGATCTCCTTTCACGATGTCCTGTCTTCCCGTCCTTGGCTTTGGTCGGGTCTTTTCTGTTACATACATTATGAAAGAAATGTGCCAAAAAATGTCATGATCAAGGTTGGGAAAAATGCTGATTTAAAAACGCCCATCATCAACGTTTGTGTAAATACAGTTAGTCATACTTGAAGTTGATGATTTCAAACTTCCTCTCTCGGTAGAAGGAGCTTGTGTTCATCATGTACAGTAGTATCATATCACATGCAAAGGCTCCCTGTAAGAAAAAATAATAACTGGATTTTCCCAAGCTGCAGATAATCATCATTATTGCTGTTACTTGTGAACATCCATTGCCCCTTTGTAACACTGTAATATGACATTTTTCAAACTTAAGATGTCACTAATTATCCACAGTCACATCAACATAATATCTTAGTGAATTACTCACTGCACCAAGCAGGGCAACACCCGAACCAATGGCAATTATTGTGGGTACAATATTGAATTTCCCAGCCTGCAAAACAATAACAGGCATTTACTGAAAGTCTATTACCGGAATCATGTACGTAGGCTACTTCCCTTAGAAAAATCACAAAGTGCTGTACCTGGCCATTGACCATTATATCGAAGCGAATCCCATACACCTTATACAAAGTGCGAAAGGTCTCGCCATTTTGATCCTTGTAATACCTGGCATATCTGTAGGGGGGGAAATCAGTTGATAAATAATGAAAATAAAACAGGTTAGAAAACAGAGTGGAGGAAGTGGGCTGACAGGTTTATTTCTTTTTGAATGCCTGAAGAGACGTACCTGAAGTTGTATCCTGATGTGACCGATTTGTTCAACTTTAAGTCCAAACGGGTAAAGCTGTACTGTGGATTACACTGTGTAGAGTCCTTATCCAGGTCACAGTTCCACTCAATAACAATACCAACAGACCCACCCTGATGGACCAAAACAGTCACTTTGTGAATATGAGTGCAGCCTCACACATTACTGCAGCTCTTGGCTATGTTGACACACTTCATGTTTGTTTCCTTTAAATTATAAACTCTAGTTAATGTGTCTTGTTACCCTTCTTTCTGGCTGATCAGACTTTTAATCAGATTGAAGGTGGGTGGAGCTAAAATGGGAATTATGTGAATCACTCTCCGTTGACTTTGTATTGCGTAAAGGTGCCTCCTTGTCAATTTCGTCTGCTAGCACAATGGTTCCCAAAATAGGGTCCGAGGGCCCCCAGGGGTCTTTTAGGGGGTTCCAGAAAGTCCACAGCAAAAACAGGTATAATTAGTTTTCTCTATAATTCCATCCATAAGTAACACAATTACAGATTATATGATTATTTTGGTCATGGGTTTCATACACTTTCTGTAATACAACATCTAAAAGCAGAAATCCTATCAGATGGGGGACCCTGGGATGAAATCTTTTCAAATGTGGGTCCGTTGTCTAATTTGTGTCAGTTTACGGGTCCTTGATGTGAAAATGTTTGGGAACCACCGTGCTATAAAGCAACAGAAAAATGCCTAAAAGTTGCTGTGTGGTGGGATGCCAAACTGAAAAACGAAGACTTTAAGAAGACAAAGTGAATACAGGCAACAAGACGTGCGGCATCACCAGGAAGAATGATAAAACTGTGGGATCCTGACACTCAGTATGCCTAATGTGCAGCAAACAATTTGTCAATAAGTCAAATATCAAAACGTGAGGGCGTTAGTGCTATATTCATGTGGTGTCAGAATAATCAAAAAAAGTCCCGACTGGGAAAATTCACTCTGCATTTTGTGATAGGCGGAGGTCTGTGCTGTATAATGTGATGGTCTATTATAGTTTATTATCAAATTACTGTAAGGAAACCAGTTAATTGAAATCTCTCCCACATACAGTCTTAAAGGAGAACTCCGGGCAATTTTTACATTAATTTTGATCGCTATAATTTTTTGAGTACTGTCTATAGCAAAAAACACGAGCCGAATCGGTGCTAGTAACATCGAGCTACTGCAGCTAATGCCCAGAGCTCCCAGTTAGCTAAAACGGCAGTTTTGGGGGCATATCATAAAGAGTGCCTTTGTGCCTCTTAACAGACACAAAATGCAATTAAAATGTCTGTGCAACATGAACAGGGCCCTTACATGACAACAAGAAGCGTTTAACAACTTAGCCATTGTTTAAATTCACCTACCCTGTTAGCTGCTAGCTGCCGTCTGGGATGAGTGAGTGTGTCCAGCCCGGCTTTGGTAATAATCATCAAGCAGCAGTTCTGTGTGTATTTGTAGCATAAATATCCATTTTATGTGCATTCCATCTGGCGTTGGTGAGTCTTGTCCGTGTCAATCGTTGTGGTTTCCTTAGCCGGGCTAGCAGGTCCGGCCGGCGTCCCTGCTTCTGCCTCCTCCCCGCCCTCCTGGCTTCACGCAGCCGACAACAATCCAACGAGCGCCCGCTGGTCTGGTGGATGTCTTCCAGAAGACCGTTCAAGCCTTCGCCGCGAAAATTGGTATTTTATTTCACCCTCAAAAATAGGTAATTGAGCAATGTAGTGGTTATGACCATATTAGTGACTATGTAACTACATGGAAACGGACCAAATTATGTTTGTGCCCTGTACAGTAAAATAGTGATTTTTAAAATAGTGTTCACAATTTGGAAAGGCACAAACGCGAACCATATCTTTTCCACAGTATATCAACACTTTTTTTTCGAACTCCAAGCTTCTTCCCTTGTGAACAACTCCGATCTTCACTCTTCACACACTACGCTCCTTCAACATGCACACTGCTACTTACCTTTCTCCTGCTAAACTGAATTCCCACGGGACTTAGCGAGACTACAGCTAGCCGTCTAAAACACTATTTTACTGTACAGGGCACAAACATAATTTGGTCCGTTTCCATGTAGTTACATAGTCACTAATATGGTCATAACCACTACATTGCTCAATTACCTATTTTTGAGGGTGAAATAAAATACCAATTTTCGCGGCGAAGGCTTGAACGGTCTTCTGGAAGACATCCACCAGACCAGCGGGCGCTCGTTGGATTGTTGTCGGCTGCGTGAAGCCAGGAGGGCGGGGAGGAGGCAGAAGCAGGGACGCCAGCCGGACCTGCTAGCCCGGCTAAGGAAACCACAACGATCGACACGGACAAGACTCCTACTCACCAACGCCAGATGGATTGCACACAAAATGGATATTTATGCTACAAATACACACAGAACTGCTGCTTGATGATTATTACCAAAGCCGGGCTGGACACACTCACTCATCCCAGACGGCAGCTAGCAGCTAACAGGGTAGGTGAATTTAAACAATGTCTGAGTTCAAAACGCTTCTTGTTGTCATGTAAGGGCCCTGTTCATGTTGCATTGACATTTTAATTGCATTTTGTGTCTGTTAAGAGGCACAAAGGCACTCTTTATGATATGCCCCCAAAACTGCCATTTTAGCTAACTGGGAGCTCTGGGCATTAGCTGCAGTAGCTCGATGTTGCTAGCACCAATTTGGCTCGTGTTTTTTGCTATAGACAGTACTCAAAAAAGTATAGCGATCAAGACTAACGTAAAAATTGCCCGGAGTTCTCCTTTAATTAGCACGATATTCAACTTGTGTACCTTAGCAGCCATGTCCTGGAAGTCATACCCAGTCCAGCTGACCAGATCTCCGAGGCGGAAGATGGGGCAGTACAGGTGGTTCTTGCTGTCGTAGGAGCATCTTTTCAGGTAGCTGTCATCTGACGTATCAAGAACATTGGACCTATCAGGAAAATACAGCAGACATTTAGCACATGTATCATATGTATGATTTTCAGGAATTATGGAAACCAGTCTTATTTCACATTGGTATTCTTTAGTTTATCCAGTTGGTGAAATATACCATGGCTTTTGGTGAGCTTCCTTTTTTTTGCACGTGCCTTGCTTTTATGTCAGCACGTCTGATATATAATCAGTTAATGACCACATCAAACGTCCAATCAAAACCATCATCCTCATCAGAGTATGATACAAAACGGCCAACTAAAGCAGGGCACAGTATACTCTGCAGAGTGAGCCGGCACCCAGACAAAGTGGGAGTAAGGAAGTTTTTTTCTGATCTTTAAGTTCATGTGAGTGAAGTTTTTGATAAAATCCAAAAAAATCATGCTTTGATGATGACGGCAAGAATAGCATGCATGCCATTAGAGAACACATGGAATTTCACAAATTTCCAAGGGAGTTAATGCCTTATTAAGGCTCGCTATAGTTCACACCCTGAGTTTATCCATTTAAAGCGCAGATTTTCTTAACCTTTCAGGAAAAAAACATGTAAACCTTCCACAGGAGTTAGAAGTTGGAGTGATCAGGTTGTCATGTGTGGCAGAAGTAGTGCTGGAGAGATGGAAACAGGCTAAGAGACAACTGGTCCTGCCATTTCAGAGTCACATAATTCTCTCAACTTCTCATATTGTCATATTTGACCTTTCGATGCTTATCTTAGACACCATTACTGCTTAATCTTTTTTCAGGTTTGCAGTGCATGTGTGAAAGGAAAGGGGCTCAGCTCTAGTCTTTTACAATCTCTTACTTGGAGCTTAATTTTATTATTTCTTACGGAACTGTCAGCTTAGATATGCAGAATTTGTCAAAATACACAGCTGATATCTAAACATGACTGAATTTGATTCTTTGGATTTTGAGTGAAGGTCAACACGCACATACCCAACAGCAGCATATATATACAGTATGTGTATGTCAATCAACCTACACCATTACGCCCGCTGGCTTAGAGTGTATAACTGGAGGTGTCACACTGTAAGTCGTGTAGTGTTGCCAGCCATTTTGAGTAACACCCATTAAGAGGGATTTGTATTACAAGGCAATCACCATTAAGTATAAGCATATGAAGATTAGTGAGGAAAAATATGAGAGATGGCTGTGTAATTAGAATAAGATCCTGACTGATGAATTAGCTGCAGGACTTGAACAGATGACAAATCCTTCTCTAAATCCATAAAACCTTGGTTATTGACAAATCAAATATTCTGCCATAATCCAGAATAATGCGTTTGTCGCTACTAGTAGTGTTTCGGTATGTGCTTAGGTGCTTGGTGCTTCTGTCTGTGCTTAAATGCTAATGTGTTTTAATGTGCGTCTATGCACTTTTAACTGTGTTTATAGGCTTCTTGTGTTATATTTTTCTCATGCCATCAACTTGCTAGCTGTCATGATCTGGAATAGTGGTTGTCTCATTTTACATGTCTATGGTATGTGTTATTGTTTTATGTGTATATATGTGTTGTTTTTCTGTAGTTTATCTAATTTTTCTTTTAAGCCATCAACCTGCTGGGGACTGCAGATGAAAATTAGCCTGCATGGCTAAATTTGGCACATTTACATGTTGATTAATGTGTGTTGTCCCTTTTAAATAAAGAAACCCAGAAATCTAGAGGGCAGCAGTACAGCTCCATGGGCTAGCCCCGTCTGATCGGACACCTGTCCAGGGGAAGGCCTGCTGTCAAGGACGTCTCAGATGACTGTTTCACTGTCTCGCTGAGTGCACAGGCTGGTATAAATAGAAAGCTCTCTGCACCGTAAAGCTATTCAAAGCAGCCATTAGGATATGTATATCCCCCTTCAGCTCACTCAGCGATCTACGTATGTCACAATGCCTCGAACACTATAGGCACATCAGCAATCAGCACCACTTACTTAGAGAATTCAAACTTTGGAAACCGGATGAAATTCTTGATGTAGACAGTGAAGTTTTCTGCCTCACTAAGTAAGGGCTCTCTGGAAGTAAAAGAGACAGGCAGCTGTGTGAATAAAAACAAACCAAGTGGAGCTGACAGGCTGCATTAGTAATAAATAGAACTTGTGAAATATCTTGGTCCCTGTGAAGGATCAGGGTGAGTGTCAGTGTAGTAACACAAAATGGCACATTTCCAAAGTTCTGCAAGAGAGGAGGGGTCTCACATGGGTCTCTTGCTGTGTTCAACAGGACACCAGGCGTGAATCTCACAGGTCCCAGTGCTGTTTAAACACAAGCCGGTCTTTATTCCTGACGAAGAGAGCAAAGATTCTTGGCTGGGTGGAGCTTAAAAGAGAGTTTATGCTAAAATAAGACACAGTGGAATACTTACACATTAACAATGTGTAAGTACTAATTCAATAACTTTCTGATAGCATTGACTTTGGATTAGTAGCCAAACCATGACATTAGCGATTCATATGGTCTATGTGAAAAGTATGGTTTTAAGATAGTCACTGACCAATACGAAAGATCTCAAGCCACAGATGAATATGATGTAAATCTGTAATTGAGGCTAACATCTAAAAACTATTCAGATTTTGAGTTGAGTGCAATGAATGATCCTCACCATGACCAGCTATGACAGTCTCCCCCACCACGCAGTCAACGTCACTTTGACATTGTCCATTTGGCACCTTGAAACTCTGTGAGATATGAAAATGCAATCGTGTGTACATGGTAATCTGGCACAGTCATTTTTACAGATTAGGATGGAGAAAAAATAATGAGATTCGCCATCCTGTGTATACTCACCTCAGCGCAGAACCCCAGCCTCTGATTGGGGGTCTCAATGTAATTTGTTACTACGAAGAACACCTGCTCACCCTACAAAATAAAATTAGGTCCAGACAGTGAGACTGAGAAGCAAAAGGTTAAACAAATTACACCCCTGAGAAGTTCAATATTGTAAAATCTGTTGAGACAGATGCTGAAGCTAATGATATCCACTAAAGCAGATAACTCAATAGCCTCATAATCTCCATTGACAGGAGAGTAATTGGGGAATGTTCTGACATCAATATGTGTATTCTGCAAGATTCCCTTTTTTTCTAGATAGATAGATAGATAGATAGATAGATAGATAGATAGATAGATAGATAGACTCACATTCGGGGGTATGACATAATCCTCAGCACTCCACAGGTGAAGCCCTGTCTCTGAGCTGTTGGTCATTGCCACACCTTTCAGCTTGGTGATGACTGAGGTCTGAATGGCCTCTTCTCTCTCCTGGTAACCTTTCCTCACCACAAACACCCACCTGAGACATTCATTGAAACCTCACAATTTATTATGGTTTAGTTTTCTTGACATTTCTGATGATCATCATGGGTGCGATGATGCATCAGTATAGTATATGCCATCCCTTCTGGTTGAGGAGCCTGTTTGTGACCATGTGGTCCGGGGTTAACAGCACACACATTATAACGGTCATTAAGTGAGTTCATCAGCATGGCAGATGAAAGCAGTAATGTTAATTTGTAAATGTATCCTAGACATTTCATGCATCTCTCTACTGGAACTTTATTGAACTATTTTGCATATGCACACATCTAGGGGTGACAGCACCATAAAGTAGTAAAAGAGCAAAAGTGTCAGACACATAACATGGCAATAAAAAGTGTATATGAACATAAGGTACAGTAGCGTAGGCCAGTGATTCCCAACCAGAGGTACGTGTACCCCAGGGGGTACTAATGCAGCTGCCAGGGGGTACATGGAAAGATTTTATCCAACTACCGCAATTTGAAAAATTTGAAATTATGATGTGATAAAAAAACAATATATCCACAAATTGACATTAAGTCAACTGTAACACCTCAACTCTACAAGTTGCAGTTATGTAAGAGAAAACTAGTTAGCAAGCAAGAACAGAAGTTTTAACAGATAGCTAAAAGTAATGGCTAAACAGTTCAAATGATTAGTTACTGGATAGTACTGGATAAATGGTTTAATTGTTGTTTACAGTAAAAGCAAAGTTAGTGGATAAACTGTCAAATATTCAGCTTCAGTCTAAGTAGTAGTAACTAGAGCCCGACCGATATATCGGCGGGCCGATATTAGGCATTTTCCAAACTATCGGTATCTGCATTTATAATGGCCGATAAATGAATATTTAAAAAATAAAATAAAAACGGAAGAAACACCATTCAACCATAATATGAGTGTTGGCGTTGCATAGTTTGTCCACCAGAGGGCGCTCTACAACGTCCCTGTTGGCAACACTTCTGTTTAACCCTTTAAGTTTCATATCTTAAGTTTGTATTTTTATACATTTTATTTATCAGAACTTTAATATATTTTGATGTTCCTCTGTTCTGTTGTGACAATAAAAAAGTTGTTTTTAAACTAACTACAAATAACTAACTAACGTTTCTGGATTTAAAAATATATATATATATATATTGGCCGATATATCGGATTTTTAAATCACCAAATATTTGTATCGATATCAGCCTTGAAAATCCTGTATCGGTCGGGCTCTAGTAGTAACCTAGTAGTAATATATTAAGGTACTGCAGCTACGTAAATGGTCATATAACCCTAAAATGTTGCATGGTGTATCCTGACACAGGGGAAACTAGCAGAAAAGAATTCTGGGGATTGCTGCCTTTTTGCTGTCAAAAATCACCCTCAACATACCCCAGAAGACAAAAGAAATATCTGTCTGCCTGACAAATTGTCATCAATAGTGATCATTTTCAAGCATTTTATTATAGATAAAGTTTGCATTTCAGACGGGCGACACAAACACACAACTCTCACAATTCTCAGCAAGCAGGGGCGCCAATTTGCCAATTCCCCACACGGTGAAATGATAGATAACCGCTTTGAGGATTTTTTTTCTTCGCCCGTGCCAAAAAACGCTACTGACGAGCTGAAATGTGTTCCTGTGAATAATCTTCAGCCAGCTGGTTGATGTTGATTAGTCTCCTATGTCAAAGATAATGTTGACAGTTGATGACTTGGCATAATACAGGAGGATGTAGAAAATGTCAGAGTCTTTTGCTCTGACTCTAACTGTTCTGATGTGAGGCATTTTAGTTTGGATATACTGCATGTAAATGATCACCCTCACATCTATTTCTTCATGTTTTGAACAGATCCCTGGTAGAAGTTCTTTTGACATAACTCCAGCATTGCATTCTATCTTGAAAGCTTGACCAGCCTCTATGAAAATGACAGGCCTACGGATGATGTCTTCCATCATATCATGAGAGCTCCAGTGATCCAGAAGTAAATGAATGAGTGCCTACTTGTTTTCATCATTTGTGAGAAAACCATTCCAATCAGCGGGTCAATGAACATTCAGCCCATTAACTATAAAACGTTCACCACAACTTCTGCGATCTCTCTCAGCTGATTTTGGTGAATAAAGACGGTCAATGTCAGTGTCTGTGCTGAATACTGTTTCAGTTGCAGCAGGTAGACTTTTGAAGGTGTGGTCTGATATAGTCTTCATTGTCCGTGGTACATCGCACATGTAGAATGAGGAGTTTCCATCTTGAATGAGAGCACATTGGCTTGGAGAAGGAAGTTGTGCATTCTCAGCATCTTTGATCATGTGATTAATTCCTTTTGCTTTGTTGTTTTTTGCAAAGCCATTGATTGTTGAGATGGAGTATGGCATCAGAGTCAAGGGATAGGTCATTAGGTCAGAGATGCTAATTTGTGATTTAAGTTCTTGTGATTTGATGAAGATCTGAAAGATAAACCCACTTGTGGCCTTGTACTGGATCACTTTCTGTTTTGATGCCACACACTTCCTTTTAGGTGTGGTAGACGACATTGTCTTGAATCTGTTCCTCTTGATGGGTTCAAAGAAAAGGACCTTTTTAGTTTGAAGTCGATCACGGATGAACTTCTCTTTTTGAGTTTTGCCATTTTTCAGGGCATTCAGGACATCATAGTGCACCTCTTCTGGCATAGCTTCTCCTGAACTCAAACTTGTCAAGGGCTGAGAAGTCTCAATCTGAAATGGGTTGATAAAACTCTGAAAAGCTTGTACTGTTTGCTGCACTTGCTCCTCAGACCGAGTGATTTCAAGTGGTCTGAGATCTCTTTGTTGCTTCTCTGTATGTTCGGCCACTTGTCATTTCCCACATGGCTTCTACAAACTCTCCTTTGGCATGGGCAGTCAGGATATGATGTTGGCTCGCTTCATAATTACTGGTTATTCCACAGATCCCAGCAGAATATGTCCCAGACCCTGAGTTTGACTTGAATCAATCTAGAAGTAGAGTGGGCGCCTTACATGTAGAACAATATAGGACACCAATCTCCCAATATAATCAATATCTTTCTATAACCAGAAAAATAGATCAACTTACCTCCAAATTGTCTTTGCTGAATAACTTCAGGATGTGACATGAGGGATAGGGTGTTGGTTGGTTAGTGCAGTGGTGTAGTCTACGTGATACGCAGGTATACGCAGTATCCCCACTAAGACATCTCCAGGATTTGCATATACCCACTTAAAAATGTGCAATGATACGAAACAACATATATTTTTGTGACAGAACTTTCACTTCAGATATTTGTATTCACAAATACGGGGTTGAGTAATGTGACAGCAAACAAAACTAACGCTGCAGAACATGCAGAGAGACTTTCCTCATCTTTCACTGACCCACTCCTCGCTGAGCGCAGTGTGTAGTGACCGGGCCCCAATGCTCCGCCTTCACTAACGCCAGTATCCTCCCTTCACCACATTTAAGACAAATATAAGTAGCCTATTTTATTTT
Source organism: Zingel zingel (assembly GCA_023566125.1). Classification (NCBI taxonomy): domain Eukaryota; kingdom Metazoa; phylum Chordata; class Actinopteri; order Perciformes; family Percidae; genus Zingel; species Zingel zingel. The sequence continues at coordinate 19,549,159 of CM042328.1, forward strand.
GTCCTCGTTGCTTTGGGGTCAACTTTTGTGATCCAGGCTCAGGTCCCTGATGTGAAAACCACCTTACTGCTTTATATTCCATTACATTTTTGATATTTTTTTAATATCATCTGTGTTTTCCTTCTCATAGGATAAATAAAGGTATTCCCACCATACAATGGTGCATAAAAGTGTATCAGAATGCAGGATATTAGTTTTTGGTGCTCAAAATAACCCTGGGGGAGGACACCCAGACCCCACACTTTGATATGCCCCCCCCCTAAAAGGCCCATTCTGAGCCAGAAAAAAAAGTGGTACAGTATACCAACTACAATACATTAGACTACACCATTGGGTTAGTGTGTTTATGTGTGTAACCTGGTTACCATTGTTTTATCTTACACCCTGACCCCAGTCCACCAAGTTTAATATTATTCACTTGTATGGTAATTCACTTCATATAGTATAGCAGTACATAAGTCAGTACATCTTGTTTAAGATATTGTTCATATGCAAAAAATATGCTTAATCCCATATGGAATGGTAATGCTTGAAAGTTCTGTTTTCTCCGATCTGAGGTACAGTGGAGAACTTTGGTTATACCAGCTGTAATCCTCTAGATAGAAAGGTCATCTTGAACGTAAATTGAAGCTTATAAACGTGGGAAGTTTTTCATGTACATTTGAGGCAGTGATATCTAATAAAATGCTTGACATGTATCACTTTTGATGACAATTTGTAAGGCGGACAGACATTTTTTTCTTTTGGGGTATGTTGAGGGTGATATTTTACAGCAAAATCCCCAACATCTTTTTTTTATTTTAGGGTTATATGACCATTTATGTAGCTGCAGTACCTTAATATTCACAATTACATCATTCCACCAAAAGCTTTTCCCAAAAAGGTTTTTTGGCCCCTGAGACCAAACGGGGCCGAGTTGGAGGTGGTCGTTATCAACTTGTCCAAGGTATAAGATAATAGGAAATAAAAGTGAAAATAAGGTAGCAAAAAACATCCCGAGGAGTGGACCTGGCTCCCGGCCTACTAGGCTACATACCATAGAGGCGAATAGGACTTTATCACCACACTGCAGCCACTAAATTTGCCATCTTGCAGTTTGAAATAACTTTCACAAACAATTAAGGTTCAAAGAACAAACCAGAAACTATCAAGCCTCGCACCGACTGTCCCAGTCACCTGCTCACTTTTCATCATGTTTCCCTTACGTAGGCTACAGCGTGACATCGCTCAGTGAGATAACTTCCTCTCTCTCTCTCTCTCTCTACACCAATATGACACATTAATTAGGCTAACCAACCAATAACTCTTCCTGAGACACATTTGTTTTTAAAGTTACAAACTCTGCGGCGCTGCCATTTTAACAGTCACAAAGTCAACCCTTTTTCAGCAAGCTCAGCTATTTTTAACTGTGTGAATCACTTTCTAAAAGGTTACTTTATTACATGCCTAAAGAAGAGAAGAGAGAGGGCATGCAATTGCACCTTACCCGATTATGTATCCCAGCACGGCCAGTTGATAGAGTCTAAATAATATCCCGATTTTCTTGTTTTCGGCGATCACGTATTTCTCTGTCTTGTAGTTGAGGAGAGACACGAAGAAGCCTCCCCAGCCTGCCATTCCTCCCGCACAGTGGACCCGAGTGAGCCAGCAGCTCCAGGCTCCCAGCTGATATATACAACTGTTCCCTCATAAAACGGGCAAACCCATTGAGAGAGGGGCTGCGATACACCGACCCCGTTTCCTTAAAAAGACCACTGTGAGACCACCGGTGGATATGTTATTATTATTATTATTATTATTATTATTATTATTATTATTATTATTATTATTATTTTGTAGTAGTAGTAGTAGTAGTTTATTTGTAACATGTTAAAAAATATATTAATAATATATATATACTATATAATAAAATTAAAATAACAGATAAATAAGGACATGTACATCTCAGCACAATCCAAAATTATTGTAAGTGATTCAAATAAGAAATTCCATTGTTCAAAAAGGAGTAGGAAGAAGTTCATAAAAAAAACCTTTTCTGGTCCTACCCCCTTTTTCTATTTTTATCCTTTAGTTAAATATAAAACAATTTGATGCTTCATTTATTTAGACATGTTTACATACACATACACGTATATCTACCTACCTACATTCACATAAACACATGCATACGCATAGACAGATGCATACATACACGCATACACATTTACACTTTTTTTTCTTCTTCTTTTCCATCTATCTTCTTCGTTTCCGTCTTACAGTGTTTCCTTTATGTTGATTTGACCGTGGCGGCCCCCCACGGTATCAGAAATAGGGCTGCATTGTTAGAGTGCGTGTCGGAGAATAGCGCGGACACACGAGGATAACTAGCCAGTTGAGATCGTGTGTGTGCGTCCTTGAGAACTGTCAGTCGTATAACTTATGTTGTCAGTTCATTTAAGCCTGGTCTTGCGAATTTAAATTAAGTTAACTGGTGATTTTCGTTGTTTGTATTCTTTACCTGCGAGCTAAATTGCACGTGGCTGTTGATTCGATAGCGATTGCTGAACACCCTTGCTCACGTTTGTATTTCAGGTGCATTATTTACATGCTGAAGTAGTTACACTGCATTAAGATAATGTAATTAATAGTGGGTTTATTGTTATTTGCTACAGAATGCTTAGCCTATATGTCAAGATCAAAGTTGGCTTATATAGTAACTCAAAAAATACAGTTCAATCACAACAGAAAATGTG